>VZRE01002154.1:75178-124638 GCA_013396775.1 Cephalopterus ornatus
GTGTCCAAGGCCAGGTTGGATGGGGCTTGGAGCAACCTGGTCTAGTGGAAGGTGTCCCTGCCCGTGGCAGGAGGGGGAATGAGTTGAGGTTTAAGGTCCTTCCAACCCAAACCATTCCATGATTCTCTGAAGTTTCCAGCCTCTGATGCATTAACTTTTTGTTTCTTCACAAGGAACATCAAATGCTCAGAGAGCAGCAGGGCTGAGGAGGAGGAGAGCAGAGTCTTTTGCCAACTTCCAATTTTACTCTCCTTCTTCAAGTGAGACTTGCCAAAAATGTGAACCGTGTCCTTTGGTATGTGAAGCTTGTGTGAAAGAAGAAAATAACCCCAGTAATTTAAAATAAGTGAGACACTATTTTGTGAGCTAGTGTGTTCCTCCTCCTCAGCAGGACTGGAGTCTCACAGCTTGAAACTCAAATGAGTTTTTGGGTGTGAGCTGCAGCCTGAGTGGGGTCTTAGTGGTGCAGGGTGGGCTGGGAATGCTTTGGGCTGCAGCCAGCGATGGTCCATCTGTGTGGAAAACCAAACACTTTTGAATGGCTTGATTCTGCTTTCACGAAGGCTTGTGCTGGCAGGGCCCAGAGCAGGTTCTGGTTGGGGTGAGGAGGTGCCTCTCCCAGTACAGCTTCTCCTCCTTTGGCTGGTTGTCCCCTCCCAGCAGCTGGCTGTGATGGTGACATGGCCACGTATCTGCTGCCCAGGTCCTTCCTGGCCTCTGTATCCATCCAAGCTCTGGCTTCTCGGGTTGTTCCTGTTAATCCCAAAGTGCACACTCTGGTGAGTTTTGTCATCCTGATTTCCTTTTCTTCTGTGGTTTAACCACAAGAATGGCTTTGTGATGGCAGGTCCTGGATCCAGCCTGGTCACTGCTCAGACCATCCTCTGCTGACAGTGGGGCCTCTTGGTCCATCTGCACACCTTCCTTGTGTCTCCCTTGGAGATCTGCTCTTCTGCTCTTCCTCTCGAGCCTCTTGCTCTTGCTTTCCCAGGTCTCAGACAGCAAATCTGTGTGTTGTAGTCTGTCCTCTTACACTCAGGCTCACAGTCTGCAGCTCTTTGGGTTTTCCTGATGTGAGGAAGGCAGGTGCCCCAGGCTCACGAGCAAATGCTGCAATCCCCAGATGCCTTTCATTAGCCATTGGAGCGTGCCAGCGAAGGAAGTACTCTGACAGCCTGAGGTTTAAATGCTTCAGAGCACTTTCCCTGCAAGCAAATTCATACAGGGAGGTGCTTGTGCCTGAATAAGCCCTTTGGGACACCCTCTGTGGCTTCATAGAGATTCAAGGATCTGGCAAGTGGATTCAGCTGCAGGACTGGGAGCATTTGAGTGTCGTGGCCATGTGGAGGTGGCACTTGGTGTGTGTTGGATGCCATCAGCTGGCTGCTGCAAACCTCTCCAGGAGCAGCCTGCCTGGGATGCTGCATAAATCACCAGTGGGCTGTAAAGCATTTTTTTCCTTTAGAAACCGTGGAGCTCTGAGATGCAGTAGCACTTGTGTGCTGCAAGAGGTCTCTGCAGCACATCACTTCGTGCACTGGCACCCAGCACAGAGCAGCTGCTCCGGCTCCTCTCACCACCCTGGATGAAGTGATTCATTTTACCTACCCCTGCTCTCACTGGAGAGCTCCGAGTTCTCAGCCTCTGAATTATGGGATCCCATACTGGTTGGGTTTGGAAGGGATCTTAAAGCTCATCTTTTTCCATGGGCAGGAACACCTTCCACTAGATCGGGTGAATCCAAACCCCATCCAACCTGGCCTTGGACACTTCCAGGGATGGGGCAGCCACAGCTTCTCTGGGCAACCTGTGCCAGGGCCTCACCACCCTCTCAGCCAAGAATTCCTTCCCAATATCCCATCTAACCCTGCCCTCTGGCAGTGGGAAGCCATTGCCCTTGTCCAAAGTCCCTCTCCAGCTGCCTTGTACCTCAGTCTCCCCACTCCTTGTACCTCAGAGCCTGTGGAAAACTACCAGAGCTCCCCAAAGCACTGGGGGGTCATGGTGTCAGCATGTGGGGGTCACATCTGACTGTCCCTCGTTAGTGATACTGTCAGAGCTCTGTGCTCTCCCTGCACCTGCAGCCGACACTCGACTCTTTCTAGGGTGACCTGTGACCGGGCTGAGTGGTGGGACATGACCCTGGTGCTCCCTAGGCATGATCATCCTGCTGCAGGTTCTGGGGTGCCAACACCTTCTGTGGGGTTTGCTGCCTGCTGGGTGTTGCTGGACCTCACAGAATCACAAAATCACAGATTGTGTGGAGTTGGAAGGGACCCACAAGGATCATCGAGTCCAACCCTGGCCCTGCACAGGACCATCCCCAACAGTCACCCCCTGTGCCCCAGAGGATCATCCAAACCCTCCTGGAGCTCTGGCAGCCTTGGTGCTGTGCCCACTGCCCTGGGGAGCCTGTTCAGTGCCCAGCCACCCTCTGGGGGAAGAACCTTCTCCTGAGATCCAACCTGACCCTGCCCTGACACCGCTCCAGGCCATTCCCTGGGTGCTGTCCCTGGTCCCCCCAGAGCAGAGCTCAGTCCTGCCCCTCCTCTGCCCCTGTCCAGGGAGTTGTGACTGCAGTGAGGTCTCCCCTCAGTCTCCTCTTCTCCAGCTGAACACACCAAGTGCCCTCAGTGTCCTCATACGGCTTCCCCTCAGGGCCCTTCCTCATCTTCATTGCCCTCCTTTGGACCCTCTCTAATGACTTCAGATCTTCCTTATATCTCAGCTGAGGAGGGAGTGACTTTAGGGGATGTTGTTACAGACCAGAACCCACTCCTGAGCAGAGGTTTTTCTAGCACGCAGATGGTCTTACGTGCCTCTCCCTGCAGCTCCCATGGCAGAGCTGATCTTCAGCAGCTTCCCTGGCAGTGCAGTGTGCTAGGACAGCTACCACCCTGCCTCACGGGACACTGGCACGTACAGGGGAGAGCTGATGTGTCCAGCTTGTGTTGCCATGTGTCTTCTTTCCCCCTCTGTGCATCGGTGCCCACCCTGGCACATGGGAACACATTGGCACCGTGAGGTCTGTCTGGGCACAGTCTGGAGCTGGTTGAGCTCCTTGGGGAAGGCTGACAGTGGAAGGCAGAAGGTCTGGTGGAAACTGGGGATGGGGAGAGTTCTCTGCCATCACAGGGTCCCTGGCAGGGTCTCCACAGGTTCTCTCCCTCACCAAGGGGCTTGTGGTGATGTCTGACACTTCCCAGGGAGCACAGCGGGGTGGAGGCTCCGGGAAGGAGCTGGCAGTGATCTCAAAGGGGATGTTGAGGCTGGAGATTAAGTGGAGCATTTCCGGTGGGAAAGCTGATGTCTGGGCTCAGGTGTCACCTCGCTTTGACAGCAACAACAGCCCCTTTGCAGTTGGGAAGGATGGAAAAAGAAAGGAACCTGAAACCTAAGAGCTGTTTTGCTATTTACTTTGGTTCTGTTTTTACTCCAAGAATAGAAACAAAGACGATGGATTTGCATCACCAGGAGCAACTTGAGGAGGGAGGAGGAAGCAATGGGGCCTCATTAGTGGCAGGAATGTGCCGGGAAGAGGAGGGCCCTGGTGACAAGGGAGGTGGTTTGACCTGGGGGTTCCTATTAGCATTTGGTTCATCTCACTTGTGTTTCATTTTTTTAATGACCAGTTTGTGAGGTTCAGCAAGCAGAGCCTTATCTCTGCAAGGGAGCACTGGCAGAGGCAGAGAGAGCCCAGGCTGCAGCACAGAGGAAGGTGCCCTTGGAGGTGCCCCACTTGTGTAGTCAGGTCTTGATCTCCTGGAAGGGAAAGGAGATTTATCTCTCTCTGCACTGACTATTTAGAGGGCTTTGCATGTCACATGTAAAGCTGCGTTTCCTCGTTCCAGCTGCTGCAGTGGCATCTCCGGTCTGAGCCTGCTCACACCAGGCAACTGAGAAAGCAGTGGGGTGGTGATGGGGTTGCTGTGAGACCTTCAGCCCTGCTGACCCTCACCCTGGGGGAGGAAGGGCTGGGGTGCATACTGTGGCTGTGGAGCTCCTGATGCCTTGTTTCCTGACAAGGGCTGTGCTTGCTGCCAGGCTGCTGAATGTGTCCTTGCTGAGGCCTCCAAGCAGCCCAGGAGAAGGTGACCTGGCAGCCAGGAGCCACTGGCAGGGTAACAGAAAGGCAGAATGATGTTTTTCTGGGGTGAGAATTTCCCTCTATTTCTTTGGCTGTTACAGAGGTGACTTTCCAAGGCAGAGAGTAGCTTTTCTGAGGTGTCCAACTGCCATCATGACAACATTCAACTTCTGGATCTCTCTGTTCCCTGCCAGCAGAAATGTCCTGCCTTGTGATAAGTTTCAGCACTTGTGGACACTTTGAGGAAAGCAGTATGAAACTGCTGTCTTGGAATGACCCTGTGGGCTTCCAGTTTCTCCATGGGGTTTTGAGGTCTTGACACTCTTGTCTAGGCCTCTGTTATTTCCTGGGGAGGAGAGGGAGGAAACTAGTTGCTGGAGCAGACCAGCTAAGGAGCTCCACGGGCTATTGATAGGGCTGTGCTGGACCTGGGCCTTGGTTCAACTCCTCCTGCCTTCACCTGTGGCAATAACTGCATTGCATGGTGAGGAGGAACCACACATATGGTCTGTGGTTCACCTGGGCTGGAGGGGAACACGTGCCCAGCCTGTCCCTTGTGGCCACCAGGTGCCCCTGGTGGGCATCCATACCATCAGCTCTGGAGCAATAGGATGTGCAGTGGTTGCTTGGGTGGCAGGGTGGAGCATTGGCTGCCCAAAACATAAAGTCCCAGTGGCTGGTCCGAGAGGGAGCTTGTTCTGACTGGGAGCCTTTGCTTGCCATGGAAGGGCAAAAGGTCCTTTGCACTGGGATCAAGCCTTGTGATGGTCCAGGAGGAACACACAAACCACACAGTTCCCTTGGAGACTTTCTGTTGTTGAGCTTGTTTTCCCTTATGGGGAGGATTTGGACAGGAAGCAGGAGGGGTGCTGAATCCTAGTGGGATTCAGGTGAATCCAGCCTTTCCCCCAGACCTCTGGCTGCTCTGTGGCTCTGGGGTGCTCTTGTCACATGCTTCAGGGTGACATTTTGTTCATCTCACTTCTGGAGAGCACTGGAACAGGCTGCCTGGCGAGGGTGTGAAGTCTCCCTCACTGGGGGTATTCAAAACCCACCTGGACACAATCCTGTGCCATATGCTCTGGGATGACCCTACTTGAGCTGGGAGATTGGACCAGGTGACCCCTCCAGTGGTTCTTCCAACCTGAACCATTCTGGGATTCTGGGACAATGCTGGTAGTCTGATACAGCATTCCCAGCCTTTCTGCACTGAGCCTGTGAGGAAGCATCTTCTCAGGTAGGTGCAGGCCCTTCTGCCATCCTTCCATCTTCTTCCTGAGGTGGCATCGACAGCAGAGAGCCTTTCGATATGATTACACATTGCCTGGTAAATCAGCAAAGCTGCTTTGTCATCTGAGAAGCCAAGTGGGGAAACTGCAAATCTTCAGCTGGGGTATTACTATGAGTAAATTAATAACTGGAGCACCCTTGGGCATGGCCTGCTCTGAGTCTGTCTGACAGGGCACACCAAGCTGGAGGCTGAGCACCGTGTGACAGGAGCTCTGTCAACTGGGCATGTCCCCCTGGGGCTCATGCACTGATTTAGCACTCAACTGGTTTTAGTTTCCGACATGTTCAGCAGATCAAAGTGTTTTCCTTCCCTACCCATGGCCACAGGCATCCAGAGGTGACATCACTGAGCTCCATGGTCTGCGGTGCCTGGGGGCGTCTGACCTCCCTCTGGGAGTGTCTGTCCTCCCTCTGGAGGTGTCTGTCCTCCCTCTGAGGGGGTCTGTCCTCCCTCTGGAGGTGTCTGACCTCTCTCTGGAGGTGTCTGTCCTCCCTCTGAAGGGGTCTGTCCTCCCTCTGGAGGTGTCTGACCTCTCTCTGGAGGTGTCTGTCCTCCCTCTGAGGGGGTCTGTCCTCCCTCTGGGGTTGTGTGTCCAGTCAGGATCGTGCTTTTGGGTGCCCTTTTCTTGCTTTTAGTGGTGACTGGGAATGCTGAGCTCCAGCCATCTGTCTGTTTGAGCTGGATTTTCATGGGAATCTTCCAGGACTGTGGTGTGGTGAGATAGATGTGCCCCAGCACAAGTGCCCGTGGGGTATGGATGGACCTGTTCACTTTTGGAGCGTTGCTTTCAGCTTTACAAGGGTGAGCCTGCCCTTTTCAGGCCTGCAGCACTTGAGACAGTGGCAGGCTCAGCTTTGTCTGGTGTTGGGCTTTGAGCCCTCATGGGAGCAGCTGGTTGGGATGGGCTGTGCTTGGCACCCAGAGCCCCTCTGGTGCTTTTCCATCCTGCTGGTGCCACTGCAGTTGGGTTTGGTTTGTGCTCCTTGTTTTCTGTGTGTGCCCCATCATGGGGTTGTGGGTCTGACAAAAGCCCAGGTGCCTCTCTTCGAAGAGCATCAATGGAGCTGGGAGAGCCACTGGGAGCTCCGAGTGTGCTGCAAACGCTTGATTGGGGAAATTAATGACCTTGCTGAGAAAAGGCGGATTTTTCATCCTGGGGAGGAAATAAATGAGGAAGTTACTGTCACAGCGTGGTGGGGAAACTTCGGTAAAGCAGCCTGGGAGTGTCCTAGGGCAGAATCACAGAATCATAGAATCTCCTGAGTTGGAAGGGACTGACAAGGATCGAGTTCAACTCCTGGCCCTGCACAGGACACCCCAACAATCCCACCCTGTGCCGGAGAGCGTTGTCCAAACACTCCTTGAGCTCTGAAAGCCTGGGAAAGAGCAGAGGGTGGGATCCATTTCTGATCATCCTGCAGGAAACCCAGCCTGTGGAACTGAGCAGTGGCTCCTTCATCCCCAGCTGGCACAGAACAGCAGTAAACCCCTGCCCTGCCCATCCTCCCGACCACCCCACCTGTAACCCAGCCTGGAGGTGATGGAGACCCTGGCAGAGAGTGGAGGGGCCAAGGCTCAGGTTTATTTTAAACCATGTGCTCAAGGTCCTTGGCTGCTGTGAGCTGGTGTGGGGCTGTAGGACGCTCAAAAGTGACACACAGCTCAAAGCCTGGTCTAAATATTTTTAATTACCCTGCATTTGGAGATCTTTTACAAACAGACAGTGACAAGCCATCTCTTTTCTGTGGCCTTGGCCACAGAAAAATATTTAGATCAGCAGCAAGGCAAATAATCTTGGTTCAGGGTTTTACTTTGCAGGTTCTTTTTGCATAGGGTTGGTCTTTCTTTAGTCTTGGTTTTGTTTAGCAGTTCCCATCACACACAGACTCAGACCCTCACATCCTCGGACGTGTCTCCTTTCTCCAGGACCATCCAACACCCCACGGGCGTCGCTCCCCCTTCCCAAAAAGTTATTGTTCCTAGAAAGCAGAGCAGCGCTGCTGGAATGTTAATTGGGGGAAGTGAATAACCAGGGCTCCCCTCTGCCTAACCTTCCCCAGCCCCCTCTTAACGAGTAAATTGCATTTATTTAGGCATTGAAGGCCCTGTCTCTCCTCCCCTGGGCAGACTGAAGTGTCCATTGTGCAGCCCCTCACTGGGATTTGCATTTATTCCAGGAATTTTTTTTTAAAGAAAGGCAATTTTTAAGGAGGTTGGGGGGCACAACACCCCTTCCTCTCCTGCTGCGGGGAGAGATGAGTTGTGGTGGGCAGAGGTGGGCACAGGAGTGGGTTTGTCACTGGTGCCATTCCCATGGTCACTCAGGCTTCACTCAGGGAAGGAAATGTGTGTGTTTCCCCATCTCTCCTTGTCAGGCTTATGGAGGAGGCAGGGATTGCAAAATCCAGCCTGTGTCTGCAGTGGGAAGTGAATCCCTCGTGTCTTGCTGTGTGCTCAGGGTGCTGCTCCCTGCCAGTCCTGGGGCCCCCCTCCCCATCCCACCTCCTGCCCAGCCCCGTCAGTGGTACTGGCAGGGCTGTGGCTGAGCCTGTGCTGGTGGGAAGAGGTTTTCCCAGCAAGAGTGAGGCTTTGAGGCCATCCCTGAAAACCCACTAGAAGGCACTGAGCTGGCCCGGGGGGATTGTGGGTTTGTATCTTGTGTTGCTCAGTGGTGAGAGCTCCATCGAGCACAGCCCTGAGGCCCTGGCCCAGCCTGGGCTGTGGTTTGTGGCCAAGATTATGGTTTCCACAGATGTGCAGAGCTGGCTAGGGACCCCCAGCTGGGCTGGGGCAGGGGCAGTCCCCAGTATTTCTGTTTTCCTGCTCACTGGCCTTTGGATTTACCATTTGACCCACTGGATGGGTTTTAGAATCAGGATCTTAGAATGGTTTGTTTTGGAAGGGAAGTTAAAGCTCATCCCATTCCATCCCCTGCCGTGGGCAAGGGACACCTTCCACTAGCCCAGGTTGCTCCAAGCCCTGTCCAACCTGGCCTTGGACACTTCCAGGTAGGGGACAGCCACAGCTTCTCTGGGCAGCCTGTGCCATCACTTCCAGGCAAATGATAATCCAGATCAAATGAATAATTCTACACAGTGATTAAAGTAAAAACAGGTAATTCTGCAGAGATAGCATTGGTTTGAAAACTGAGGGCTCAGTCCCAAATCTCTGCCACGAAGCCCCGCAGGATTTCAGGCCCTTGGAAAGCAAATTCTCCATGTGTTCTGTGAGAGTTTAGGCAGGCAGGCCTGGAAGAGAGGGGCAGTGCACAGCTCCCAGCAGCAGCAGAGAGATGGTTTGTGCTGCCCTGTCTCATGCCCTTTTCATAGAATCACAGAATATGCCAAGTTGGAAGGGACCCACAAAGATCATTCAGTCCAACTTCTTGCCCTGCTCAGACACCCCAACAGTCCCATCCTGTCTCTCAGACCATTGTCCAAATGCTCCTTGAGCTCTGGCAGCCTTGGTGCTGTGCCCACTGCCCTGGGGAGCCTGGTCAGTGCCCGACCACCCTCTGGGGGAAGAACCTTTTCCTGAGATCCAACCTGACCCTGCCCTGACACAGCTCCAGGCCATTCCCTGGGTGCTGTCACTGGTCACAGAGAGGAGAAATCAGAGCTGCCCCTCCACTGCCCCTCCTGAGGAAGCTGTACACTGTGATGAGATTCCTTCTGCAAAGCAACCCTCTGGAAGGTCTGGATAGCTCCTGATTCCCAGGTCTCTTTTCCACGTGGCAGACAGTGCTTTGCACTGATGGGTATCTCTTGCTGCCTGCCCCATGTCCAGTTGCTTGCCAGCTTTGTAGCACCTGAACATGCAGAAAGCACTTCAGAGGCAGCAGAACGTGGGTGTTGGATGCTGAACTTGCTTGGTGGCAGCATCCTCTGCAGGACCCCCCTCTTGGGCTGGTGTTTGATGTTAAGTGTAACAGCATCAGCGCCTGTGTGGGAACTTGCACCCCCTCCCTTGGTTGTGCATCCCCCCCTGCACTCTGGGGTCACCCCTGTGCTCTGCCTGCTTGAGGTTCTCACAAAGGGAGCCATTTCCCATCTTTTCCATAGGTTAAACCCCATGTTTTCCCTTCCCAGCTTCCTGCTCGAGTGCCTGTGTAGTTCCAGCCACTCTCTGTGCCTCTAGTTCCCTCCAGGCCTTGGCTCTGCCCACCTTCCCTCACTTCTCCTCATCCCCTCTTCCTGTTCACTCTCCTCCTGCAGCTGGGAGAAGCTTTGCTGGGTTAGGGAGAGGTGCAGGCTAGCATTCCCATGCCTGGGAGTCAGTGGGAGAGGCACCGTGGTGGCAGGAGGAGGTGACAGGTCCTGGCTTTACCCATCCCTTCAGCGCAAAGGAGGGAGAGCAGCAGCCGAACCAGGCTGAATTCTGGCTCTCTCTGTTGCATTTGGAGACTCTTTGTTGCTCATGTGTTGCTGATTTGTATATTCATGATTAAACCTGCAGCTGTCCAGCACCAGGAGGATTTGGGATGAATGACAATGACAAGAGACAAGGTCTTTACAAATAAAGTAATCACTACTCCCTGTGCTTCGCATTCATCCCCTTTCAAAAGGGTCTCTGTGTGACGCAGATTTGCTGCACTTTGATGCCTGTTCTGCCAGGAGATGTCTGGATCTTGCAGCCCCCTTTATTCCTGTGGCAGCCATGGGTGCGATGACGTGGGAGGAAGGGGCAGTGTGTTAAATGCTCTGATAGTTTCTAATGGTGTCAAAGTCTGCCATTTAAATTGGGACTTTCATGCTAGAGAAGAATTGAAAGGGGAAGATGGGCGTGAAAATCGATGCTGTGCCCTCCATTCCTCTGCAGCGTCCCTGTCGTGGGTGTTGATCAACTCCCTCCCCTGGTCCTGCTTCCCCTCCCACTGGAGCTTAATCCTCTGCTGGTGGCATCCCTGTGTTGCCATGGGAATTGCTTCATCTCTGCCTACTGGAGAGCTGGAGCTGGATCTGCTGGTGGTGACCTGGTGGGGAGGTGGCACCATTCCTGCTGGGTCCATGGTTGGTACCGAGGCGGCTGGAGGTCAACACATGCCCTGCAGCAGCATCAAGGGACTGGGACACGGGTGGCATCAGCAGTGTATGTCATGTTTTAGCTGTGACTTTGACTTTTTACTGATGTCTGAGGTTAATCAGTCAGAAGTGTTGGCCTGTGCTGCTGAAGGCAAGGTGGGTGGTCAGTCACCTGAAGGTCTCTCCCTGGCCCCTGGTGGTCCTGCCTCCTCATGTTCCCAGGAGTTGTACCCTACATCCACACTGCTGTTGCCTTACTGTGAGGTTCTTCTAGTAAATGTTCCACAGATCATCCTAAAGCTTCCTGAATTGACACAACTTCTGCTCCTCCCCTTTCTGGAATCCAAGAGACCGGTGAGAGGTATTTGCCCATCAAACTCCTCCGAGATGCCTGTATTCTCTCCCTTGGGTGCTGTACAGGTTCCTGCTCCCTCCCTGAAGATGGTGATGGGAATGGGAATGGCTGCTCCACTCTCCTGGCACAGCGTGAAAGGCTCCTGTGGGAGTGATGGCAGAGGGCAGGTGTAACTTGGGATGGGCCATGGCCCAAGACTCTGTAGGAGCCATATCCCCAAGGCTGTGGGACCTGCCTGACTAAGAAAGGATGGGGACAGCCTTGGGAAGCAGAGGAGTGTGGATGAGATGGCTTCTCTCCTAAAGAGGTGATGAGCAAAGCCCCAAGTATTTAAACAAGGTGTTCCCTTGAGCTGAGGCTGATGTGAGAGCTGACTGTGGTGTTGGATGTTTTTCCTAAGCTCCACCGCGGAGCTTTGAAGCTCCACAGAACTCTAGTGTGAGAGGAGAGCTCAGTGAGGGGTGGTGGGATTTCTGTGGGTCCTGCTCTTTAGGGATCACAGTGTCTGTGAGCTCTTCAGGGTGACCTGTGACCCTGCTGTGCTGGCAGGGAGCACAGGTGGTGGCAGGGAGCTTTTGGACACATCTTGCAGGAGGTTGGGGGTTGTGCTCAAAGGTTGCTGGGCAAGGGCAGCTCTTCTATAAGTGACACAGACAGGGCACCGTTGTGGCACTGGTGGGTGGCAGATCTGTGGTTCAGTGTGTCCTTGGGCACCAGGGCTGAGTGGAAGGAGATCCAGTGCATCATGATCTTGTTGGTGTCCAAGGCCAGGTTGGACAGGGCTTGGAGCAACCTGGTCTAGTGGAAGGTGTCCCTGCTTATGGCAGGGTGTTGGAATGAGATGAGCTTTAAGGTCCCTTCCAACTCAAACTGTCCTGTGATTCTAAAACAAAAAATGGATTGGGCTGCATGGAAAAGCTGGAAGCCATGTAGTAGGTAGGACAACTGGAAAGTGCATTTATTTCTGTGTTTTATAATTGAAAAACCAAGCAGATGATGGTTTTACAGTCATCCACCTGATTTAAATGAAGCCATCAACCATCACCATTGCCCAATAAAAAACTGTTAACAAAATAGCTACAAAGCTCCCAGGAGCAAAAATACTCTTTGAATGAAAAGCAGGGCACACATTTGGGAAAAGTGGGCTGAGTAAGACTCCAACGTATTTTTTTCCCTTTAAATAGCATGTTTGGAAGATAAGAAAGTAGCAGAAATGTTATTTGATAGTAGGTCTGTTCCTGGAAGGGAGACACATGGAGGGCTGTTTGCTGTGCTTGGGGTGTTGTGTGGCGTTGGAAGGATGCATAGGGGAGGCTGGGCAGGGGTGAGATCTTCATCCCTCTTTTAGCAGCATGTGTGTTGTCATTAGAGGCTGGCTTGGTGAGCCATAAACAGAGCAAAGTTTGCTTCATTGCCAACTCAGATGAGATAAAATAGTTTTATAGAGATTTATGGGATAATAAACTATGCAGGGAAGTTTATGACACGTCTAGCTGTGATCAGGGAACCTTTAAAGGTTTTATTGGGCAAGGATGTCTGTGTGGACAAGCCCTGTGTGGTGCTGGAACAGTTGGAATTGTGCTATTGGCTTAAAATATCTTGATTTAAGCCATTTATTTGCCTCTTCCCAGAGTCTCTCCATAAATGAGCCTGGCAGGAGCCATGTGCAGGGAGAGGACTGGTGGTCAGTCACCCCTAATTTTCATCCAAACAAGAGGGAGATGAAGCTGGGGGAGATCAGCTGCAGGAACCCACCAGAGAGCACCAGGTTAAGGCCGTGTCGGCTTCTGGTGTTGGTGAGCTTTAAATTGGGATAAACTGAAGTTATGTCCTCAAGCCATTGATTCAGGGTTTCTGATTGCCTAGATGTGCATGGGGCTTCCTGCCAGCAACAAATAATACCGTAAATAAAGTCCTGCCTTTCCTGGGAAAAGGAAAGGGATGGAAAATGTGGAGGTTGTCAGAGCACAGGTCAGCACCGCTATGAGGAGGACCCTGAAGTGAGGGAGTGTCTCCTGCTGTGTCGAGGGACCACAGAGGTGATGAGCAGTCTTGGATTCTCCATGTAAGAACCTGGACCCATGTTGCACAAGAGATCTGGAAGTGAAACCACTGAGCTTAGCAAATCTAAGGTGATAAATGTGCATTGCTGGAGGACAAATCCCAACAGCCCTATTACTGAATGGTCTCTGAAATTTTGAGGTAAAGGCAGCCTTGTGTTGGGATTTTAGGCAGGTTGTGTGTGGCAGAAGCTGCTTTACAGTTAACTTAAATGACCACAGGAGACGAGAGGTGGCTTTGGGATGGGTCGTGCCCTGAGGTTGTCCCAGCTCCCTTCCTGGTGCCCACCAGCAAAGCAAAGTCCCAGTGGGACCTCCGGGCTCTGCAGCAGCCTGGCCACATCAGCCCTTGCCTTCCCCATCCCTGTTCCATAGCCCGTGAGCATGAAGCGTAATTCATTGCTTTGATTCTTGACTACAGCTGGGGAATTTTATGGGGAATTGTGTTCCTTTCCATCTCTTGCTGTCAGGCTCTGTGTAACAGAAGGGAACTGGGGAGGGAAGAGGCCACCGTGAGAGTGGCACTGTTTTCCCTGTCACTGAGCTCAGCATTTGAGCTGTTACCCCAGTGCAGAGTGGGTGGGTAAGTCATGGAGATGGTCTTAGTATCCAGTTGTGTTCCTGTCCTCTAATGCAGGGGTTTGACCTCCAGGTCTCCCTACACTATTTCAGCTAACTTTTCTTCATGCTTGAGGCCTCAGGAAACCTTTTTCTTTCTCTTCTGGATTTCTCAAGGAAGGGAAAGCTGATGTCCCCGAATTGAGTCAGTGATTTTAGATCATGTTGTCATTTCTACAGGAGGGGTTTGCACAGGGGGGCCTGTCCCTCTTGCACCTACTGCCCACCCAGGGCACAGCTCTCCACAGGCAGTGATAGCTTCCCATCAGCTGGAATCTTTGCTGCCCTGATACCATGCAGGTTGCTGCTGATTTGTAGCTCTACAGAATTCCTGGTGCCTGCTCCAGGCAGGATGCCTATTCCCGCTTTTCAAGGTGAATAAGATATCTTTTGTTTTCTAAGCACAAAATCAATTTACATGAGAAGCTTTCCCCTGTAGCTTTGGTAGCTGATCTCAATTTGATCTGCAAACTCCCTGGAGGGGGCCACTTCAGGGCACTGGGATGGAGTCACATCCTCTGGGGCAGGCAGGGCTTGGGGCAGGATGGGCTCTGGGGGATGTCCAGCAGGCAGCTGGGACTTGGGCACTGGCCAAGGGAGAGAGAATCATGGAATGGCTTTGGTTGGAAGGGACCTTAAAGATCGTCTTGTTCCACCCCATGCCACGGGCAGGGACACCTTCCACTATCCCAGGTTGCTCCAAGCCTCGTCCAACCCGGCCTTGGACACTTCCAGGGCTGGAGCAGCCACAGCTTCTCTGGGCAACCTGTGCCAGGGCCTCACCACCCTCACAGCCAACAATTCCTTCCCAATATCCCATCTAACTCTGCCCTCTGAAAGTGGGAAGCCATTCCCTTGTCACTATCGACCCATATAAAAAGTCTCCCTGCTTTTTATAACCCCCTTTAAGCCCTGGAAGGGGCTCTCAGGTCTCCCCAGAGCCTTCTTTTTTCCAGGTGAACACCCCCAGCTCTCCCAGCCTGGCTCCAGAGCAGAGGGGCTCCAGCCTTTGGAGCATCTCCGTGGCCTTCTGTCGACCAGCTCCAACAGGTCCCACATGCGGGCACTGGAAGATGAGGCTGGAAATGCTCTGGGGCCTAATTCTCACTTTGAACCCTGCTTTATTTTCTTTTTTCTTTTTTTTTTATAAACTTGTCCTTTAAGAGGATTTTCTGTCTGCAGTGCACAAGGATTGTATGAAATGCCTCCTGTCTGGTGGTCTCTGCAGAGGTTCAGCCTGTGCCTCGTGAGGAAGCGTGGTGGTGGTTTGCTTTGCTCGTGTTGTCACGTCTCCCTTCAGTTATGGGATAAACATTAACACCACAACCACCCACTAACCAGGCGCTGCCTGCCATGGCTTATCATCCCAGCCCTGGGCTGCTGGAACAACTTTACAACACCCTTAAGTTTAAAACAAACACAAGCGAAACCCAGTCCCTGTGGGTCTATTAGAGCTGACCAGCAAATGTGCATTTCATTACCCAAAATATGCTGGTAGACCCAGCGCACAGAGTGAGCCAAGGGGAAGCAGACCTGCAAAACACTTTGGATGAAATATGAAAAGTGATTTTTTTGTTTTTCCACTCCTCCCCTTTCTCTTCTTGATTTCTCCTGCTCTGAATTCCTAGGTAAAGACTTGCATTTCTGAGGGAAGCCCAGGTGCCAAGCTGGGAGATGCATTGGGCAGCCCAAGCCCAGGAATGGCAGGCCAGGAGTGAACCAGTGGCTGGGCAGAGGAGACAGTGTGCTCTATTTTTATTTATTTTCACTTCCTAATGGCATCAGTGCCCAGAGGGGAGACTTACTTGGGGTCATCCCTCCATGTGGGAACAGAGCCATGTCAAGGTCCTGCACTGGGAGCAGAGCTTTGCTGGACTGGCATCCTGGGGGAGCAGGGACAGGACAGGGTGTTTCTCCTCTGGCTGGGGTGGTGGGCACAGAAGGGCAGGGACAAGGGGGCTGTGTGGGCCCTGCATGGCTGGGCACCACAGAGCTTGGCACTGCCTGTGTCTGCCTCATCCCCCACCAGGAGTCCTCTGTTCTCACCCCCATAAGTGAGAGGGAACAGCTTTAAACTAAAAGAGGAGAGATTTAGGTTAGATATGGGGAAGACATGGGTGGTGAGGCCCTGGCACAGGTTGCCCAGAGAAGCTGTGGCTGCCCCATCCCTGGAAGTGTCCAAGGCCAGGTTGGACGAAGCTTGGAGCAACCTGGGCTAGTGGAAGGTGTCCCTGCCCGTGGCAGGGGGTGGAATGAGATGGGCTTTAATGTCCCTTCCAACCCAAACCGCTCTGGGATTCTGTGATTCCCATGTGATCCGCAGGTGTGGCTCCGAGGTCGGCCCCATCCGTGCAGACACTTCTCAGATGAGGACTGGTAACACCCAGCCCTCCATTTATCCTGCTTGGTGCAAATTACAGCCCTCAGGGCTCCTCTTTCATCCCTTCTTGGTGGGCTTGGCAGGAAAAGCTCCTGCCTTTTCCAGTGGGATTTTGAAGGCGTTCCTTACTTTGCAGTGTTGATGATATCTCCTGGTGCTTGGAAGGATTTTGTCATCCAAGGCCGAGCTGTGCTGCACAAGGATCCCGTGTTGGCCTGATGTGCAGGGGAAGCCAAGGCCAAGCCCATTTCCATGGGCTTTGAAGAGCTACACAGCAATAAGTGTCTAAAGAGTTATCTGCCTTTTTTTTTTTTTTTGGGAAATATTTTGCCTTTGGATGACTGACTCGTTGTTCATGTGGAGCAGTGATTTTTTATTCAGCAATGTCCAAATATCCCACTGCTTCCCCTCCAAGAAAAACAGAGCAGCTGTCTCACCAGTTCCCCCAGACTGGTCTCACAAAGTGAAGCCCAGCTGGTGGCTCCACGCAGGGAGTGTTGTTGCATGTGAGAAGGTGAGTCACCATCGGGTGTTTGGGCAGCAGCAGCTGTGGGCATTTTCTCTGGCTGCTTTTGGACGGTTTGACAGAGTCATGCCAACTCTGCCCCATTTTTCAGATGGAAAAATAGATGGGGAACCCATAGTTGATCAAATAAAAGAAAGTTCTGCCATTCCAGGTAATATTAAGAACAGTAGTGGCTTGTGAGCTCTAACATCAGTTATTTCACCTTTATTCTGACCAAAGGACAGACTCTCTGAGGTGACTGTGGCACAGGGACCACTGAGCTGTGGATGGGATGTTCTCTGTGGTACAGGGAAAGGTGGATTTGGTTGCAATTAGGGAAAAACTGCAGAAAGCAGTGATGGGGGAGCAGCTGGTGAGGGCTTCGGGAGAGGCAAAGCAAAGCCCCCCACCCCAGGTCTGCAAGCAGGATGGAAGGTGCACACAGCCAAGTGTCCCAGTCCCTTCCCATCCCTGGCTAATGGGGGGTCAGGTTGGACAGGGCTTGGAGCAACCTGGTCTAGAGGAAGGTGTCCCTGCCCATGGCAGGGGCTGGAACGAGACGGGCTTCAAAGTCCCTTCCAATCCAAATCAGGCTGTGATTCTGTGAGTTTTGGCTTTGCCCTTTGCTCTGGGAGTGAAGGAGGTGCTGAGCATCACCAAGGCAGAGCAGCCCATCTTTGTTGTGAGAGCAAGGCCTCTCTCCAAAGATCTAGAGGATGGATCTTTGGAGAGACTGTCCAGGCAAAGCTCTGAGCTCCTGGTGATGTGCAGCTTGCACACAGCATGAGCGGGATGGGGCAGAATCTGTGCCAGCATCCCTGGAGTGGGAGAAGATGACTTGCTGGGCCTGGTTTTGCAGTCCCTCCTGGCTGCTGGGAATGGTCCAACCTGAACACCGAGAGCTGTGCGGGAATTTTCAGTCCCACGTGTTTCAGATGTGTTTAATTGGCTCTGGTTTCATGGTCAGACTGTGGATGGACACGCTGCTGCCCTGGGCTGGAGTTGCCCAGCACGGGGGGTTCAGCTGGGATGGCTGTGAACTGGGACCTTGGTTTTTCAGCACAGATGGCACTGAATTGTTTTTTTTTTCAGTGGGCTGGAAAGGGTCCCTGATTCAGCACTGACTGCACGTGTTAAAATGGACAAATTTGATTCAGGATGCAGAATTCCTGACAAACTGCTTTTCAATATTCGCCTGCAGTGTGTGATAAGGGGGTGATCTGCACACCTTAGCAGGTTTCCTTATTCAAAAGGAATTCATTTGACGCATAATACACCTTTCAATATATAACTCAGCCTAAAACCTCCAAACTCCCCAGTGTAGCAACGTGTGAGCTGGTACAAATGTGTGAGCTGCTGACCCAGCTGTTGGGTTTGGGTGGCCCCCCTGAGCCACACCAGGGGCTTTGCTGGTGGCAGCAGGAGGTGTTATGCTCTTCCCTTTGCTTTTAGAATTTTAGGATTTCAAGTGTGGGGGTGTTCAGGAGCAGAATCTGTGGTTATTTTTCTCCTGTCTGTGGAGTAGCTGTGCCAAAGCATATGGGGTGGAAGTGGGAGTAAGTTGGCGACTGAGGCAGTTCCCCAAATTAATGCTCCAAAAGAGTGAAAGCCTGGGGATGGAGGGTGCCCTGTGCTTTCCTCTGCAGTGGAGCAGAGGAGCTTTGCGGAACAGTGGGACTGGGGGAAGGAGAGGACGTCCAAGGGCCTGTGGGAGGGTCCCCAGTGGGGCCGTGGGTGCTGGTGCCACTGACTCAGGTGTGGGACCAGGCACCACCTCAGTGGGGGAAGTTTTCTGAATGACTTGTGCTGCAGTGCTGGGAAGAGGTTCTGGCAGCCCCAGCTGGCTGGTGGAAGCCCTTGCCATGGCTTTGGATATGTGATACCTATTTCTTTCCTTGCTGTCTGTGCTGAGACCAACCTGCTCTGTGTGGGCAGAGCCTCCTCGGGCACGTTCTCATCGTCTGACTTTCCTGTGCCCTTTTACCCTTCCCTGGTAGAAAGGGAAAGTTTTAATCCACTAACCCAGTCTGTGTAACAGATGGTTCTTCTTTCTTCTTGTTCTCCCTTTTCACATCCTTCTTCAGCCCTCCAACAAGTACCTCCCCTCTGCCAGCCCATTTTGGGGCACTGGGCTGGTCCATATCCTGTGATGGGGGAACAGTCACAGACTGGTTTGGGTTGGAAGGGACCTTAAAGCTCATCTCATTCCACTCCTGCCATGGGCATGGACACCTTCCCCTAGCTCAGGTTGCTCCAGGCCCTGTCCAACCTGGCCTTGGACACTTCCAGGGATGGGGCAGCTCCAGAGGTGGGATGAGCATCATGGCAAAGGTTTGGGCTTGCTGAGGGCAAAAGACCGTCTCCTGAGAGACCCAGAAAGCTCAGGAGAACATGTGAGGGGCTCATGTGCTTCCTGGGCTCACAGCTGGGCTGGTGGCACCCTGCTTGTGCCAATGGTCTTATGAACATCTGAGCAGGTCAGGGGCTTGGATGTGATTTTTGGAAACTAGATTCTACTTTGAGGAGAATCTAGCAGCACAGATCCTGCTGGCTTCATGGCGTGATGCTTGGAGAGGCACACAGGCTGCCTGGGGAGCTGAGGAACAGCCCTGGACAGCCCTGTGGGAGCAGTAGCCAGGTACTGGTGTCTGCTGAGACACGTCACTTTTTGCTGCAGAGGCCATGGAATGGAGTCTCACATTGCTCAAACCAGGTAGGTCACTGCTAATATTATTTGATAGATAAAATCCAGAAAGACTGAGTCTTTCCTAATATTGCACCCAGATAGTGCCAGATACAGCTTTATAATAAAAGTTCAAAATGCCCTACTTCAGAGCCTTCCCAAATCTCCTGTTGGGATTAGGAGCCTGTGTTTTGTCTTATAAAAGCAGAAGGGATGTAATTTTCCATGGGCTGAACCACAAAATCTCTGTCCCTGCACAAGGTGGTGTTTGGGAAATTTACCCCTGGTCTTTCTTCCCCAGTGCTGCTGTTTCTCGTGTTCTAAACTTGCTGCATCTCCTGCCATCATCCACTCCTCCCTGCCCTGGGTGGAGAAAATGGACCTGTAGGTGCAGCCACAACAAGGAAAGGTGAGGGTGCTCTGATCCGGCCCGTTTTTTGGGGTTTTCTCTAAGCAAATATCCTGCATGGTGGGCAGTGGGTGCCGTGTTACAGCTGCACAAGCTGGGGCAGGATAGAGAAGGGATTTCTTCAAGGGATACGCGTGGCAAAGACCAGCCTGGAGCCTCTGTCCCCACTCTGTGCTACCCAGATGTTGTCATTCCTCCAGAGGGGACATGAGCTTAGTATCTTAGCTGAGACCACATGTACAGAGTCTCCGGGTGCTCAGGATCTTACTCACCAGTCTGTGCTGCCTGGGGGTATTTCCCTCTGTGAATTCAGAGTGGGTTTAATTAATCATCTTCCTGTAGGAGCTGCTCGTGTGAGCCAGTCAGTGTGTGAGCAGGGTGGCTGTGTCTCCGTGGGTGTGTTATCCTACATAAATAGCTTTCTATAAATAAATAAACAGATAAAGGGGTTGCTGCTGTGGGGTGTCCCTGCAAATGGGCTCTCAGTGTATCTGCAAACCCTCTTGTGTAAATAACCTCCCTGACAAGTGCAGGGTGAAGTAGCCTGTCTGGGGATGAGTCTTTGACCTGTGCCAGGGCCTCACCATCCTCACAGCCAACAATTCCTTCCCAATATCCATTTAATCCTGCCAGTGTGAATCTGGCAGTGGGAAGCCATTGCCCCTTCTCCTGTCCCTCCATCCCTTGTCCCAAGTCCCTCTCCAGCTCTCCTGGAGCCCCTTTAGGCCCTGGAAGGGGTTCTCAGGTCTCCCTGGAGCCTTCTCTTCTCCAGGTGAACCACCCCAGCCCTCCCAGCCTGGCTCCACAGCAGAGGGGCTCCAGCCCTTGGAGCATCTCTGTGGCCTTCTCTGGACTCACTCCAGCAGCTCCACGTCCTTCCTGTGCTGGGCCCCCATATCTGGAGGCAGCTCTGCAGGGGGGTCTCACTTGAACAGGGCAGAGAGGCAGAATCCCCTCCCTGACCTGCTGCCCACGCTGCAGGGATGCTTCCAAAGGGTAAAATGCAGATCCCTGGTTCTGGAACTGGCCAGGCTGCTCCTGTGCTCCTACTGCTCACCTCCAGCCCCTTTCTGCTCCTGTCCTCCTGCTGCCTCAGAGACTCTTGCACTCTCATCCCCCTTCATCCTTTTTCCTGTTCTTTTCCCAGCTTTCCTCCTCTAAAGCCCTCTCTGACTCCACCTGCAGAGCTCAGAGCTGCCCATTGCAGGCCCTGCCTGCACAGCCTGGTTTTGTCACAGCTTGTTGGCTTCACTCACTGATTTGGGGAGGAAAAGGGATTGTACATGTTTGGAACCCCCATGTCCTAACTCCCATCATTTCTCTGGTGCCACTTGTCATACATCTTCTGGAACCTTAAGAGGGCTTTTTAAGATGAGGGAGAGGAACTTTTTTATGGGCAGATACTGACAGGGCAAGGGGGAATGGTTTTAAACTGCCAGAGGGCAGGGATAGATGGGATATGGGGAAGGAATTGTTGGCTGTGAGGGTGGTGAGGCCCTGGCACAGGTTGCCCAGAGAAGCTGTGGCTGCCCCATCCCTGGAAGTGTCCAAGGCCGGGTTGGACGAGGCCTGGAGCAACCTGAGCTAGTGGAAGGTGTCCCTGCCCATGGCAGGGGGTGGAACAAGATGGGCTTTGAGGTCCCTTCCAACCCAAACCATTCTGGGATTCTATCTCAGGTGCTGGGAGCTGCAACCCCAAACTGCCCAATCCCCTCCCAGGCTGGTTCAGTCTCTGCTCAGTGAGTGGAGCTGCTGCAGCAGCCCTGGCCCCTCTGCCGTGTTCAGGGCACAGCTGGGCCCTGTCACAGCTTGAAGCTCCCTGCAGAGAGCCGTTTCTTCCCCTGTTTGCCACTTGTGTGTCTGTACACTGGGGAGCACTCTTGCCTCTCCATGCACAGCCCAGGGAGGATGCTCAGAGTGCCTGTGCTGTGCAGCTCTCTCAGGAGGCATGGGAGACCTTCACAGCAGTGGTGCTGCTTTCCTCCTGTCCTTCACCCACTTGGTTAGGAGTAATTTTGTGGACAAGCCACATTTTCAGTTTGTAATTTGTATATCAGTGGCTCTGTGGGCTGGAATTGCTCCGTCAAGTGCTTTTCCCTGGCTGACTGTATGTTTTGGGGCAGAGGGAAGAGCTGAAGTTCAGGTGGGGTGTGAGATGTGTACCTGGATGCTCGTAGGGCATGTTGAAGATACCTCACCCAAAGCAGCTGCTTGATTTCCAGACCCCATGTGCTCAGTGGGAACAAGTGAAGAGTCACTTCGACTCCTCTGCTTTTTGTTGGTGAAATTTTCAGCAACAAAAATGCCCTTTTTCTTTCCCCTTTCTTAAGAGGGATTGGAAGGAAGGTCGAGATGATCATGAGTGTGCTCAAGTGGTTGTGGAGCAAAGCACATATTTAGAAGAGCTCACAGATTCCTTTTCTTTGCTGGAGCTGCAGAGCTCCCCCAGCAGCCTGGCAGCACTCTGGTGCCTTGACACAGCAATGCTACCCCTGGTTATTACACCTGCCGCTTCCTGAGCTGCCCCCAGCACCCTGTTTTATCAGTGATCATCTCCATCCTGTGGCAAGTCTGAACTATGAGGTGGGTTTTGGCTGCCTTGGCCCCCGCCCTGCCCCAGGTGGCAAAAGCTGGGTGCCAGGCTCCGTCTCCCAGGCTGCTCCCAGCCCGGGAGGATGCTCGAGGTTGTTTTCCTTCCATGGGTCTACTTTTCTGCCACAATAAAGGCAAAAATGCTAAATTCCAGCTGTCTGTGGGTTGTGGCTGGTTGGTTTGGGCTCAGTGAAGGAGCTGGGACACTGTTTGAGCCCCTCAAAATGGGCACTGCTCCAGGCTGGAGGACAGTGACCATGGGCACCGCCACCTCCTCTGTGCCTGAGTGGGCATGTGACAGCTGCCTAGAGCCTGGCACAATGAAAGGCACAGGATTAAAGGGCTCTGAGCTGCTGGGACTGAGCTGACATGAAAGCAGTGGCTCCAGCCTGGTATGCCATCACTGCCATCCAAGGCTGTGGTTATCTGCCCACCAAAAATGTTTCTTTGGAGCATTGGCAGTGGGTCAGCTTGCTCTTTTGAACATGATTCTTCTAAGCACATGCCAGGGCTGTGAACTCGCACAGGGAGAAGGGGGTGGGGTGTTTTGTCCTCTGCCATTCATGGCAGAAGGACCAGCTTATGTGCCCAGCTGCCAGTGGTGTGGAGGAGCCACGTGGTTTATGCTGCCCTGAGGAGGACACAGGGATCTGGGGACACGGTGCTCTCTGGTTCTGGAGTTTTCCAATTACTATTCAGCCTTTGGGGCTATTCTGGGAGATGAGAAACTTCCCCAGTATCAGCACAGTCAGCTTGGGTGCTCACAGAGGGGCAACAGCGGGCTGGGAGAAGAGGGGTTGCCTTGGGAGAGGTGTCCTTGGAGGGGTCTTGCGTCTGCTGTGCTTATCAAGGTCCAGCAGCCCTTTCTCTTACCACCAGATTCACCTATTGCTCCATTTGTTTCTCAATGTTATACAACCCCCACTTTTTGAAGAACACCTACTGACAGAGGTCCTGGATGGGACTGGGGGCTGAGGGCAGAGGGATTCCATGGGGCTCCATGAAAGCTGAGCGTGGATAAACGGGACACAAAACATGCTGGAAGCCTCGGAGAGCTGCAACTGCGATATTTGGAGCTGTCATGGGCTGATCAAACCCAGATTATCTGTATCCATCAGAGATCTTAAAGGGTCCTACTCACTTCTTGGGACTTTGTTATGAGGCCATGACCGCCACGTCCTTGTCTCATCCAGAAGGAGGAAACTCTGAGCTGAGGGGAGCAAGAGGAGGGAATGAGCAGCCGTGGGGAAAAGCGCTGGTGGTCCCACTCTGAGGCGTTCCCGGCGGCCCGGGGGAGCGTTGTGGTGTTAAATGTCATTTTAATGGGGATAGCATCCTCCTAAATGGAGCAAAATGCAATATGAGATGAATCAAAGCTGTGTTAATGGGGGAAAATGTTCGTGGCTTTTAAACACTACTATTGCTGCGGGACTCGGGCTGTGTGTCACAGGGGACGTGGAAAGGTTGGCCCTTGGCTTGGCCCAAGAACATGGGAGAAAAACTCCCGGCTGCTGGAATGTCTCTGTTGAACTTATGGTGGTGAGAGGGAGAGGAGCAGTTACTGAGCCTAAAGGATACTCTGCGCTCAGCTCAGCCATGATGGAGATAAGGGAGCAGGGAGAGGGGAGGGAGAAACCTTCTATCACCACGGTTGTGTGGGGTAAAGGGAAAGCCAGACTTTCCCCCTCCTTTTAGAGTTCCCCATCCCATGGATTTAAACACAGGCTTTAAAAGGAGAATAAAAAATAACGAGGACATGGATAGATGGTTTCTTTTTATCTCTACAACTGAGGAGATAAATGTGACATTAATTATGTGACACAGCTTTGAAAATCATTATGTATCTCTGGTTTTTTTTAAAGAGGGTTTCAGATTTCTGTCTGGGACTAATAAAGAAGGACAATTTAAAAAAAACTTTAAAGATGATCTGTAGGGAGAGTTTGCTGTCTTAATTTTCCCTTCTGTAGATGCAGCTTGTTCAGCTCTCCTGTCTCTTGCGTGGAGGGAGCATCACTGTGTGTGCAGGAGCTGCTGGGGGAGGGAAAACCATGAGGGTCTGTGAACTTTAATAGCAGAATATGGGCTTTTGGATGGGTGGGGAGTGAGATGGGGCCATGGGAGGGGGAAGCATTGAACCCTGCACCCCTCTGCCCCCAGGAGAGAGGAAATTACAATCGTTAGCAGCACTGAGTAAGCAGTTTGTATGGTTTTGTCGGGGTCTGCAAGCATCTGCCTCCTGAGCTTGGTTGGGATGGAGCAGAGAGAGCATCAGCCGGGTGAGGGGAGTGACGGCATTTGAAGTGGTGGGTTGTGAAATCATAAAATCGTTTAGGCTGGAAAAGCCCTCTAAGATCATCAGGTCCAACCATAAACCCAGCACTGCAACACCACTACTAAACCATGTCCCCAAGTACCACCTTACCATAGAATCATCACAGAATCACAGAATGATTTGGGTTGGAAGGGAACTTAAAGATCATTCAGTTCCACCCCCTACCATGGGCAGGGACACCTTCCACTATCCCAGGTTGCTCCAAGCCCTGTCCAACCTGGCCTTGGACACTTCCAGGGATGGGGCAGCCACAGCTTCTCTGGGCAACCTTTGCCAGGGCCTCACGACCCTCACAGCCAACAATTCCTTCCCAATATCCGTTGCCCTCTGGCAGTGGGAAGCCATTCCCCCTTGGCCTGTCCCTCCATCCCTTGTCCTCAGTCCCTCTCCAACTCTCCTGGAGCCCCTTTAGGCCCTGGAAGGGGCTCTCAGGTCTCCCTGGAGCCTTCTCTTCTCCAGGTGAACCCCCGCAGCTCTTCCAGCCTGGCTGCAGCGCAGAGGGGCTTCAGCCCTTGGAGCATCTCCATGGTCTTCTCTGGACTCACTCCAGCAGCTCCACATCCTTCTGATATTGGGGCCTCAGAGCTGGATGCTCTGTGTCACTGGCCTGAGACATTTTTCTGTGCAATATCAAATTGAAGGTTTCTGATTGTGGTGTTATTAGGTAGAAACAAACCCAAGAAGCCTTACGTGAGCCACCTTCTCAACTGCAATGTGCAGGAGGCTTGGGTTTATCCCGGGCTTGCCTGGGAGAGGGCTTGGAGCAGGCTGACTCCTGCGAGTGCAGTGGTGGTTGGGGGTTAGATGCAAACTCTGCTACCCAGAGTCCAGAACTTCTCCCAGCGGTGCATAAAAAGTGATGTGGCACTAGGACAGATGAGGGTTGATTGGGATAGGGGGAATAGATGGAAAAGCTTGAAGTCAGTCCATATCTATCTTTGTGCCAGGGTTAAACTGGGTTCAGGGCTGTGTAGGGGGATGAGGTGGAGTCTTGAGCACCCTGTGGGAGGGAGCCTTCATCCACAGGCAAAAAAATGGTTTTAGATAAATGTTTTGTAAAACTGGACTCCTTCAATGGGGTTTTCCTACAGACTGCTTGGAGGGTGCCGTGGCAAGGTATGACTTTTGGTGTCAGGTAAAGGTGGAGTCCTACAAGTGGGCAGGGAGGAACACTGCAGTGTCTGTGGCTTTCTAGGGATTGACGGGCTTTAATTGCATCTCTGGGTTTTCCATGCATCCGTGTTTACCACTTGCACTTCTCCAGAGGGGCTGTGTTGGAGGCTGCAGCCATGGCAGGAAGCGGCAGGTCCACGTGGCTCCAGTGCGAAGCGGTGCCTGTGGTTCGGGAGAGCTCCAGCCTTGCTGTGGGCTCTGGATCTGCGTGGTGCTGGGAATCCACACTGCAGGGCTCAACACATTCCATGTGCTGGAGCCCAGGATCTGTGAGCTGTGGGTCTGCAGGGCTCAAGCTTGCACAGCACGATGCTCCTTAAAAAACAGCTTTCTCCATGGTACACCAAAACTTCAGTGAGGCTGAGCTTGGTTGCCACTCCGTGTCCTGCTCCCACCTGAAGCAGCCTGCATCCCTTGCCACTGCTGTTTTGGTGCCTGCTGGCAGCCACTGTGTGTGGGGCCATGGCCAGGGGAGCCATGGGGCTCCTCAGGTCCTGCTCCACCGTCAGGGGATGGGGAAGCTCTGATTCTCCTGCCCAGGGATGCCCTGCAGGTCTTGTTCCACTGTTGGAGGGGACATGGGAACTCTGACCCTTCTGCCCAGGGACCAACCAGGCATCCCTGGCCATGCCCCACAGCTCACCAGTGCAGGCAGAGCGGCTGTCCAGCTTGCATGAGCTCTGCCATGGACCTGCCCTGGTGGGACGTTCCTCTCCTCAGTCTGTCCGTTTGATGGGCATTTCTCCTGGGCAAGGTGGCACCTTGGTACCTGGGGTGAGGAGCAGAGAGGGCTCTCAGGTCACTGCTGCCCATCAAAGCCCACCCCAGTGGCACGAGGGTCATTGTGCTTTGCAATCACTACTAGGTACATGCAGGGGAGACTGGGGAGCACAGACTGTGGCAGTGAGGATGATGGCATGGCCACCACAGGGAAAGGCATCAGGGAAGCACCCTCATGACAAAGGTGTCAGTGCCCTCCCTGTCCCTCCAGCACAAAATAAATTCTGGAAAGACATCATAGAGAAATGCGCCGCTGAGTTTGGGTGGGTTGGGTGTCTGGAGTACAGGGTGGCTTTGGGATTTTTATATCACTCATCTGCACACTGGCTCATGAAAACCTAATAACTCCTGGCTGGAAGCTACCAAGGGCATTCCATCTTGCTACCAGAGGTGGGCTCCAGGGAAAAGCCAGGCAACTCAGACCCCCTCTCCAGGGGGGATTTTTGTCCTGACTCGTGCCTGGTGGCTGGGAGTCGGACTCAGTCGAGCCTGTTGCATCTTGGCATCTTCCCAAGGCGGGATGATGCCATAGTCCTCCTCCTCCTCCTCCTCCACCCTGATGGATGGTGGCTGGAGGACCTGCAGGATTAGGTCACCCTCTGCGGTGGCTCCCGCTGTGTGGTGGCTGTGCTTGGCAGTGCTGGCCCTGCACAACCTCCAAGGCAGGTCCTGCTAATATTTGCTTTATGACACATCTCTGATAGCGGTTGGTGTGTGCCCAGCCATTCCCTGTAACTCAGCAGCGCCGTTCCAGCCCGGCAGGACGTTAGACCAACAATAACAAAAATAAATCACTCCTCACTTACCCTCCAGTATATATTTAGTTGTTACTGTACACGAGCCCCCGAGAGAAAACGATGTGTTTATTGGGGCCAGCCTTGCACCTCCCGGCACTGCCCCCCAAGTACCCCCTGAGGCTCCAGGGTCAGCCCTCAGGGTGCCTGTAAGCATCTCAGTAAATCGTGCAGCTCTCTGTGCCCTCACCAAGCATGGGCTTGAACTTTCTCTGGAACACAGGGAATCAGCAGAGCCCACCCAGAAGGTTTTGGCGAGGGGAAGGGATGCCCCCCGTGTGCTGCTCCCCCCGTGTGGCTGAACACAGGCTCTATTTATGCCCAGGAGCGATGTCCCTTCTCCCGCGCTGCCTCCCCAGCCTCCTCCCAGCTGGTATTTTAAACACTCCAACCTCAGTGGCCACCTCTCAGCTCCCAAGTTTTCTGAGAAAATAGAAGTGTGTGAGCTGTGGGGTCATTCTTCCTGCTGCCCTTCGCTGCACACGCTGTCTCCAGCCTGTTTTCCATGGCAGCTCATGGGAGTACCTGCTGTTTCCCTTAAAAACCTCAGCTGTACTAGTTTGTCACTGTGCCAGCTGTGGAACCAGGAGGTTCCAGGGCCCATTTCCCACTGCAGGATGCTCTCAGGTTTGCAGCATCGTGGGACAGGTAGGCAGGTAATGTGTAAATAGACATGGGAAGAGATACCTTCACTGCTCTTACACTCACTCAAGCAAAATCCCTATTCCAAGGGGGCCAACCAACTTTTTTAAAGGATCTGGCTGCATATTTTTTTCTCCAGTAGAACTGGGCATGTGGGAAGTGATGGAACCCCCTTGAAATACAGAAACCTGTGTGCCCTAATTCTTCTGTTGCTTTGGGTTACATGGATGGGGAAGTCTGGGAGAAGAGGTAAGACATGGCCATTCTTTTGGGCAACCGTTCCATGAGGAAAAGCTCTGACCTCTCCTTGGGGAGAGGTCAGGGCTGCAGGGATTGAACCTTTCCAAATGGTAGCAGGGTTTTTCCTATTATTATGACTTGGTGTTTTTCTCCCATCAGGATACAGACACAATGCATGTCCCAGTGCTCACACCAACTCCCTACGCCATTTCTCCTTGGCTAAAGCCCTTATTACCAAGTCTTGGTCCAGCGCTTGCAGTCCCCAACCCTTGTGTTCATGGTGTTTAATGTCAAGCAGTGTGTTTGTGATGAATTAATCTCCATATGGTTGCATGTCCTGGCACATGTGGCTGTGATTTCCGTGGCACAGCACCCTACATGTTCTTCCTGCACAGAGGCCAGGGTGTTAATTTGGGCTTGAGCTCTGCTGCTCCAAATCCTTTGAGCTGCTGTGAGCCTGAGGGGCCTGCAACAGGCCCTTTTACTCTCCATCTCCCCCCTGTTTTCCTCACAGGGGCTGAAGAGGGGGCAGCCCCAGCCCTGACAATGCTCTCAAGCCATTGTTGGTAGCTGTGCCCATGCCCAGCACTGCCTGAAGGACATGTCCTTTTTTGATTTCCAGCTGAGTATGGATGATCCCCTGTTATCCAGAGGGAATTCCCACCAGTTCCCAGCCCAACAGCTTCAACAAAGGTGGGCAAAATAGAGCAAGGCTTTGGGCTCTGGGTTCTGGGTTCTGGCTCCTTTCTTGATGCTGTTCCCAGTGTGGTACCAGTGGAGCTGGGCAGGGGCACATGACTGGTGCTTGCAGGGGGGACTGGGGCTCTGCCAGGGTCTGCTTCACCCCACCATAGGCCCCAAGCATCATGTGGCTGCCTACCACAGCCTGGAAAAGCAGAGAGTGTTGGGATGGAGAGGACGTGTTCACCTAGGGCAGTGTAGGACAATCACTTGCTCAGGAGCAGCTGCCCTGAGACAGCACATCTCCCACCCAGTGGGCATCCCACTGTGAGGGACCAGCACAAGGACAGCAAACACACACTGAGGAAGATTTGCTTGTGGGAACATCTTGCTCTGAGGTCAGCTCAGAGGTTGTCTCAGGAGCCCAGTGGAGAAGGAGGAGGATGTGGCTGTGCCCTCCGAAGCCCCCAGGAGCCAGGAATGGGGTCACCTTTAAAAGTGGCTGGTCCTTGCTTCCCTTGGGCCTGGCTGACCACACCAATGATAGGTTTTTCAAGCATCTACTCCTTTAGGCAACTCAGCCTGGAACTGTGCCGTGGGCTGGCCTTGTCCTACTACTTATAGGTTCTTACATCTTCGCTCAAGGCCTTGGCTAGGTGGGCACAGGGTTTTCCCCAGTAGCCTGTGGAAGCCAATATCCAGGATTCTTTTGGCATCAGTGCATTTCAGGTAAGAGCTGTAATTGCTGCTCAGCACTTCAAACCTCAGCTCTCTGCTCCTGTGCCTGAACCTGCCTGCCTTGGGCCAGGAGTGACGTGGAGCAGTAGAATGCATGCACATCTCATCTGCTGCAGCGCTGCTCCCGAGCACTGCAATCAGGTATCATTAGATCAGCGCGGTTCCCAGCCTGCCAGCTGGGTTTGGAAGCAGACTGTGCGCTGGGATCTGGCTGTGCAGCTGCTTTGAGTCAGTGCCCTGAGTGGCTCCTTCACCTTTCGAGTGGGCAGAGCTAACGCCCAGTGACAGGAGTCTGGGCTGCCCACGTGGCCTCAGCCATGGAGGAGCATTGTGCTGGAGAAATGTGGCCATGCAGGAATGGCAGCACCTGGCAGAAGACCTGCATCTGGTAGGAAAAGTAGCCTCTGCTGTGGCACAGAGTGTTATTCTGAAATCCACTGGTCTCTGAGGTGCCCATGGAGCCAACCCACACACTGCCATGCTGGCTGGGGACAGGGATGTTGCATGATCTGCATGGATGATGCTGAATGGGTCCTACCTTCATAGGAGAGCTGCTCTTCAGCCCTGCCCTGCTCAGCTCTGGAGCCTCTGGCTCCATCCCCAAATCATGGGCTGATCCCAGAGTGACCCTGCCCTCACCTTCGCGGCTCTGCCCAGTGAGCACCAGTGATCCTGACCCTGACTGTGCCTTGATGCCGCAGCATGGCCTTAGACCTGCCCCGTCCCACCAATTCACTCGTGATCTGGTCTCCTGCTTGAACTTGGCCGTGACCTCCAGGTCTGCCCTGCTCCTTGCAGGGGAGGGATGGTCCTGCGCTGCTGGCCATGAGGTCCCCCCAACTCCTGGCCCTCACTGCACCCCAGTACTTCCCACTGAGGCTTGGGAGCAAGTTGGAAGTGCTGCCTGGGGCTGGCAGGAGCCTTGCCAGCATCTGCTTCAGTGGGAAAGCTGTGAAACCATAGAGCTTTGCTGGGATCACCTTCAAAAACACTTCCAGACGCCTCTAGTTTCGTGGGAGGGAACGTTCTCACGCTGGGTTGTGGTGAGGTCTTCCCACCTGGGGAATGATGTCGCAGGTTTGCTGTGTTCTTATCCCCTCCTGGAGCTGTGCTGGACACTGAGCTGGGTCCTGCCAGGGCAGAGCTGGGGCACAGCTGACCAAGAGCAGCACAGAGGGGCAGCTGGAGCAGGGTGTTGTCCACATCACGTGTGGTCCCACCTCCTCAAGGTGTAAGAGAGAGCCAGGCCACCCACAGAAACACAGGAGCACCTAAAGGCTGCATGGTGGCTTCTGGATCCTGCTGACCTCCTCGGAGGCCTTTGACCTCGGCTCTGCCTGTCCCCTTGGGAGGGAGCAGGAATGCTGCTGGAAAGGCAGGGACTGATGCTGCTGGATGCAGACCTGGAGTCTTCTGGCTGCTCAAGGTTTTGCAGCTGACAGAGCATCTCACCTGAGCACAGCAGATCCCAGCTGAGCTCTCACGGCTGCTCCCTTTTGGCCAAGGGCTTGGGAGCACAAAGGGAAGATATGGGGGGTCCAAAAGAAAGCAAAAGGAAAGCAAGCACTGTCAAATTCCCAGTGCTGTGGTGGCCTTATGGAAAGGAGCTTGTCCTTGTCAGGGAGTACAGGGACAGGCAGGGTGGCCACTGTCTGTGGAAGGTGCCAGCTGCTGTTGCAGCACAGAGCTGTCTCACTTTGGGTGTCTGGGGTGCTCAGAGAGGAAGACTTTGTTCCCCACTGAGATGAAGGACCAAATCCTCCAGCTCTCTTCCCACCTGCCCAGTGCAGAGGGAGCTGGTCTATCCTCCATGGCCAGCACTCTGGGAAGAGCAAGCCCTGAGTGTGCAAACCCGGGCAGGCTGGTATCTGCTCTGCTTTAAAAATAACCCTTGTTAAGCTCTGTTCCCATAGTCTCCTTGGGAGAGGAATTTGTTACTGATGTGCCTGTGAAATTAGTTGAGTGATTCCTTTACTCCCCATCATTAATATGAATGTGGCAATGACAAGCAGGAAGGTTTTGGCTCCCTCGGGAGGAGAGATCTTTCAGATGACACAAGTGCTGATCAAGGAGCAGGGAAGAAATCAGTTACCAGAGTTCTGCCTCTGCAGGAAGAAATAAATGAATTTGTGTCTCTGACATGACAAACCCCAAACCTCCAGAGATGTCATTGTGCTGCTGCCACACACACTGTAGTGGGGGCTGTGTTCCCACGTGAATTTGGGTCATGAATTTGGGTGCAGAGGGTGTAAGTACATGTGTGTGGGTTCATGTGTGTGAGCATACACTTGCTTTTTCACTAGAAACATGGATTTTTGCCTTTTTTTGGGTCAGGCTTCTTCAATAACTGCGAAAGACCCGGAGGATTCTTTTTGGGTTTTGATTCTAGGTTTTAAGAAGTTCTTAATTTTTAAAAGTCTCTTCACTCCTAAAACTGGGTTCTTTGGGTCTTTAAGCAAGATAAAACTGAAGGATCAGGCCTTCCCTCCTATTCAGTGGCCCATTCCTGTTGGGGTGTTGCATCTGTTGATTCTTAGGAATCTTTGTGGGTTTTAAGGATTCTGTTGCCCAGGATTAAGCCAAGTGTTAAGAGGAAAGTGGTCAAAAGGTGAGGAAGATTAGCGAGGCAGCGATTCTCACACTAGGTTTCCCAGTCCAGGACTTTCACCATAGGCCTGGAAAGAGTGGAATTTGGTTTTCAAAGCCACAGGAGAAAGGTTTCCCTCTGGAGCTGCCTCTGTTGATGCAGCAAGCCTGTGATCGGCCGTGCCTGCCGGTTCTCCTGCCATGTTCAGATCCAGCCTGGGGCTGTCCCCCTGGTGTCATCCCACTTCCCACAGCCTGCTTAGCAAGATGTACTCTGGCTCTCGGTTTACTGGGTATTTTGGGGACCCAAAATCTTGATTTAGTGGATATTTTGAAGTTCTTACCTGAGGAGAGGTGGTATCTCAAGCCACCTTTGCTGATTCAGAGGTCGCTGAGAGCAGTAGGCAGAGGTGTCCCCCCTTGGTCAGAGGAGGAGAGATGTCTCACCTGGCTGCTGGACTGACTGCCAGAATCCACATGAGGGCTTGTCTGTTCACCCTGGGGACGTGCAGTGCAGGTCTCCTCTGGTACTTGTTGTCAGGGCCCTGCAGCCCTTCTGCAGGGTGGCACAGACCACCGCTCCCCTCTGTGCTCTGCCCAGTCCTGACTGCAGGGTTGACTGCTGGATTTAGGGCTTTTCTGACCTTTTCATGCTGGGCTTCATGGTCTTTAGCTGCTCGGTTGGAGGAAGCTCCTATGATTTGTAACCAAGTACTTGCTGCCCCCTACTCCCAGCCAAGAGCCAGCTGGGCATCACCAGAGACCTCATCCCAGTAGGAAATGCCTCACTCTCAACCCCTGTGGGTTTTCACACTTTATTTCTTTCTCAGGTGCCAGTCTCTGCTCCACCCAGATGGTTCACCTGTGGGACAAGCAGGGAGTAGTTTTTTGGGAATGCAAGCATGTGCTGCAGGCTCTGTGCTCGAGTCACCTCTGTCCTGGTGGGCCATGAGGTCTGCTCTGGATGTAGCTGCTCCTCAGTGTCCTTTCTTCATCCCTTGACATTTTTGGGGTGGTTTTGGACTTGTCAAGGCCCCTGGAGCACCCTGGCTGTTAACCAGGTGCATTTGGGCAGGAGTGGGTGGCCAGCCTGCAAACAGCTTATTTCCTGTGCCTGAGATAAGGCAGCTCAGACAAGCTGAAATAGATTGTGATTTCCTACACTTCTTTAGCCTAGTGAGGCACACGTTTTCATGTAGAACACATCACTACCACCCTCACCCTCTTAAACCATGAAAGAAAGGAAGGCTGTCACCTCACCCCTCCCTAGGTGGTGGTGATGACTCTGCCTGTGTCCTGCTGACTCATGCAGAAGATTTGCCTTGCAATTTGTTTTGTTGCAATAGCTCTTATTCTTAATTACAGGGAGCCTGTAATCAAAGCAAAAGTGTCACAAGCTTTGTTGTTGCTGTTCTTGCCTGTGACAAGCAGCAATGGCAGCAAGGCAACATCTCTGCCCCATCCTTGGAAGGTTGGACAGGGCTTGGAGCAACCTGGGCTAGTGGAAGGTGTCCCTGCCCATGGCTGGGGGTTGGAATGAGATGAGCTTTAAGTTCCTATCCAACCCAGACTGTTCTGTGATTCTGTTTCCACTTTGCTTTACTGGTCAGTGAAAAGTGCAGGGAGGCTCCTTGTCCTCCAGACTCTTTCGGATCCAGGTCAGCGGGACCACCTGGAAACCAGGACACACCTTTCCCGTGGTGCTCCCACCTACTGTGTTTCCAAGGGCCTCCACATCACCTGGGTGAGAAGAAAGCACCATTTCCTTGTTAAAAGGAGCTGCAGGCCATGCAGGTGTCTGAGTGGAGATGCTGCACATCCTGCTGCCACTTCCTGCAGCTTTCCAAGATATGGGGTTAGAGCGATTAAAGAGTTGAATTCAGCCTGGAGTTCCCACCTGGATCTCAGCTGCTGGATTGCTCACAGAGTGCGTGGGTACCCAAAAATGTCTTGCTGTGAAGGTGGAGAACCAAATTCATCCAGACAGTCCAAGTCTGGCATGTGAAAGCAGTGTGTGCTTTGCTGTGCTCTGCTCGCTGCCCCTGGGTGAGCAGCCTGCTTTGCCTTCCTGTGATGATGCCTCTGATACAAGGGAGGAATGGGGATGGAAATATTGGCTTGTTACCGGTTTTGCACAAACAAAACTCGACTGCTGGGTAGCTGCAAGATAATGACCAAAATTTGGTGGTGGTATCATGTGGAAGGATTTTGCTGTCGTAGATAAGGATCTAAGAGAGCACCTCCCTGCCTCCAGCACTGGCATCTCTTCATCTCAGTTTATAAGGTACAAGGCTTATGTTAACATTAAAATTGATAAAGATTAATGTTTCTTAAACCCTTCTGACTTCAAACACATTCATGGTTTGTAGCACTCCAGTGCCTCTCAGCTGAGGAGCTTCAAGCCATGAGCAAGGAAGGAGGCAGCTGGAGTCCCTGTCCTCCTTGGGAGAGGAGGCAGCTCTGGAGCAGGGCTGGGAGCGGGTCTGGGGGGCTCAGCAAACCCACCAGATCCCTCCTCTCTTGTCAGTGCATGGCTGAAATATTTGACACTTGTAACATAGGGGGAGTGGAATAATCAGATAAAGCAGAGGAAATAATTCCAGATTTGAGTAGAAATTATGAATGCAGCCTTCAGGTACCTAAAGGGGCTCCAAGAGAGCTGGAGAGGGACTTGGGACAAGGGCCTGGAGTGACAGGACAAGGGGGAATGGCTTCCCACTGCTGGAGGGCAGGGTTAGATGGGATATGGGAAAGGAATTGTTGGCTGTGAGGGTGGTGAGGCCCTGGCACAGGTTGCCCAGAGAAGCTGTGCCTGCCCCATCCCTGGAAGTGTTCAAGGCCAGGTTGAATGGGGCCATGAACAGCCTGGCCTAGTGCAAGGTCTCCCTGCAGTGTGGTTGGAATGAGATGGCTTTGGAAGTTCCTTCCAACCTGAACCATTCTATGATTAATGGTCTGCTCAGGGTTTAGGCTTTTCCTTGCTTTCCAAAGGTGAAGCTGGTCAGGAAAAGGCCCTTGAGGATGCTCTGCTTTCTCCCCAGTGATGGGGCTAAGGCTCAGGGGTTGTTACTGGCCACGTGGAGGCCTGAAGGCCTGTTCATACTTCTTTAATCAGGCTGCCTCCCTGCTGGGAGTGCTGTGTGGGGGGAGTGAGGGGGAGGTCGATCAGAGGAAGCCCTGCCTGGCCTCTCTCCTGCAGGCAAATGGATGTTCAGCTCCGAACAGTTTGTCGTGACTGCTGGGACACCCCCGTACTTTCTCCTGCTCTGTGGGTGCCAGAAAAAGCTTTGTCTGAAACAGCTTCCCATCAGGAACTCGCCATGGGTTTCAGCACGGCCTCAAGCTCCAGTCTGCAGTAGAACTGAGTTTCGCATTTATTTTTCATCTTCTGCTCAGATTCTTCTCTGGGGTTATCAGGCAGTAACAGCCACCTTCTCCAAAATGAGATCACATCCCTCTCTTGCATGTCACAGGACGTCTGATGCTTCCAGCCTGTTCCACCTTGGGCAGCAGCAGCTGGGAGTCCCAAAATGAAGAGGGACAGGATGGCAGAGGGCTGGTTATGGAGGTGGACTCTCCTCTTGTAAATAAGAGCTTTGAAACCCATTCTGAGTACCAGGAAATTACTCATCTCCATTAGCTGGGCCTTTATGAAAGCAGGTGATGGTTTTGCTCTGCAGGGATCACCTGCAGCTGGCAGGGCTGGCGTTGTTCCAGCAGCGGCCGTGAGGGCTGGGTGGCTGAGATGTCCCCCCAGCACTGAAACTGGAGCTGCGCAGTGTTTTCCCTGTGTGGAGGGTTTTCTCTGGCTGGTGCTGCAAGGGGCTGCCTGGAGAGCAGGGCTTAGAGCTGTGGAGGTGGCATTGGATACCCGGGGGGATGGGACAGGGCCAGATGGCTGCTTTGGAAGTAAAGGGAGGGAAATGTGCTACTGCCTGCTAGGCACCCACCCCTCCTGCCCCAGATACCCCCCTAATGAGCTGGTCCTCAGTGCTCAAGGTTGGGATGGAGCAGTGCTGCAGCAACCAGCTAGAAGCCTGAATAATTTCAGGTTTATTTTGTGTTTCCCAGATACTTTCAGCAGAGGTTCCCAAAGCATGCTTCAAATAATAGGCAATGTTTCCTTTTACTGCCCCTTTCAGACTAGTAAATGGTATTTTCCTTTTCCACGGCAGCAATCTTGTGCACATGGAAGCTGCTTGGCCTCTGTGGACACACACGGTGCAGCTGAGGCTGGTAGAGGATTTATTTACGGGTCCCAGGCTTGAGTTCTCCTTTTTATGCTGTTTCTCCCAGAGTTGGGTCTATGGTTCTCCACAAAAATTAGCCAAGGCAAAGTAACTGTGGAACTGGGACATGGAAGCAGACAGGTCCCAGCCAAGCTCCAAATCTGCTCCTGGTTTATGGATTGCCGTTAATCTGAGAGGCAGCTTTGTACACTTAGTAGGTGTGTGGTTGATCCTGGTGCCCAGAAGATTGGCCCTTCTCATCAGACCGTCCTGAAGCAGCTGGAAGCTTCCTGCTGGAGGGAGTGGTGGTCCTGGAGCCACACTGGCATGGACATGGCAGGAATGCTCTTTCTGCTGTCACCAGTTGGCATCCTGAGAGCTGTGATGGCTGGAGAGCAGGTTTCCCTCCCTCTGGCATGGGGCTGGAGCAGAGAAGCAGCTCCAAAGAAAGACCTCCAGCTCCTCCCAGCCTGTGGCTCCTCTTGCAAGGAGAGGCTATGCTGGGAGATAGCACTTGGGATGGAGAGGGGCTCCCCTTCCTCTCTGACGCAGCCCCTTCCCAACCATCCATCCGTTTAAAAGTAGCTGTTGGGGGTCTTTTTAACCTGGAAAGCCTGAGGCCAGTGGTAAGGCTTGTTTGGGAAGGGGAGGGAGTGATGTGCCTGGAGTGTGCACACTGTTCAATGAACCAGCATGGTGTAAAGCAACACCAAGCACCCTGTCCCCCTGCCCAGGCTCAATTAGCTCCCCCTTTAATGAGGGCCTGCCTTGTGCCTTGCTCAGCTAATTAAAGAGCCCATGCCAGTAAGCTGTGGCACCAGGTTGACGGTGGGGAGCTTTTCTGAGCAGGATGTGAAGGGAAGAGGGATCATGCTGGCAGCAGCTGCTTGGCTGGGGGCCCTGTGGATTCAGCTCCCCCCCACCGAGCTACTGGAAATGGAAGATCAGGTTTTAAAGCCCGGTTATAAATACGAGCGCGGGAGCTGATGCAACCCCGGCCATGAGAACGAGGTGTTTGGAAATGGGAGACTGCTGGCAGGGAGGGCAGAGCTGCCCTGCTCCCCCTCACTGACTGGGAGAGGGAGGTGCCCCCTTGGCTGTGGAGGGTCTCCCACCCACCCCGCTGTTCCCACCACCCCAACCTAGGGCTTCCATGAGGGAATTAGCCAGGATGATTAGTGGGCTTGATTTGCTCTTGGGTCTCTCTCTCTCTCTAATAAGTCATTCAGCCTGGAGAAGAGAGGTCTCTGTGGAGAACTTAGAGCCCCTTCCAGTTACTAAAGGGGCTCCAAGAGAGCTGGAGAGGGAGTTTGGTTAAGTGAAATGTGCTGGGAGTAAGAGGACAAATTTCTGAGGCACTTGGAACATCTTGGTTCCCCGCTCCAAGAGCAGATCCATGCTGAGTTGGGCCAGAGAGGGGCTGGATAGGGAGCAGATGGAGAGAGTGATCATAGATTTACGGGGTGGTTTGGGTTAGAAGGGTCAAGACTGTCTTGTCCCACCCCCCTATCATGGGCAGGGACACCTTCCACTAGACCAGGTTGCTCCAAGCCCTGTCAACCTTTCCCCATAGGAGAGGTGTTCATCCCTCCGCTGTTTCAGCAGAGGGGCTGTGCCCCAAGCAGCACCCCTGGGTGTTTTCTGGCTGAGGTCTGGTGTCAGAGCCCTGTCTGTAGCTTACTTATCACCTGCAGGGATTTGGGAATGGAAGTACCAAGACCAGTGCACTTCTGCACTGCCTGTGGCTGCTCCAAAAGTCCTGTTCCCTTTAATAGAAATAATGTCCTGCTCTAAGTGGGGCAATTGGGGGTTTCGGATTTAGTTGGGGTGAGGCCCTTGCACTGCTATCTCTCAGCTGGTACATAGCAATGACTGTAATTTGTTAGGAATAGCTCTTTGTTTGGAATTCAGGAAAGAAATTTGCACCTGCCGAGGAATATTTCGGGCTGGTGTAGAAGAAACACAGAAAAGACTCTTGAGAATAATGAACTCTGTGGGTTTCAAAAGCATTTCTTGAGCAGCCCAATGTTTTGATACCTGTGAAATTCCTTGCAGGACTTTGCCACAAGGCTTTTATCAGGGGGCAGGGAGTGCTGGGAAGCAGTTCCATAGGGCAGGGAGAATCAGAAGTTTTGGGTGTGGGGGCTTCCCTTGGCTCTGTGCCCACACCTGCTGTGCTGTGCACCTTCCCATCTTGCCTATTTTCATCTTCAGCAGTAGTTTTGTTCATTTGCAGCAGGTACTGCTTGAACTGAGAGTATGACAGGAGCCCACGAGTCTGTAGAGAATAAAATGCCGCCCCCACTGCTGCTCCTGCAGCCTAGGCCCTTCTCCTCACCTTCCAAAGCATCCTGCACCTTCCTGCCTGAGCTTTGGGGTGCTTTGGCCTGGTTTGGATGTGTCTGCAAGGGGCAGAGCTGCTGTTTCTGCAGCCCCTGGAGAGGGCAAAGAACTGATGAGGAGATGTTGGTACCAGCTTCAAACCCACCTCCCCTTTGGCCACATCGAGCATCCCTGCACCCCCCATCCCCCGTCCCATTCGGGACTGAAAATCTGTGCGGATATAGGTGAGGTGTGTGCAATCCTCCGGCGTTTTAAGCCTAGCACCACGCAAATCTCCTCCGAGCCCCGGCAGGAGCCGCGGTACATGTCCAGCACCGGTGCCCGCGTGGGAGGGATCCGATGGGAGCCGCGATGCAGCGGCAAAATCCTCCTCCTGGTGCACCCATGTGAGGAGCCCTTTAGGTGTCGCGCTGGAGCGGTGAGTCCCCCGTGAGCCCTCGGCCTCCTCCTCCTCCTCTCCTGCAGCCTGGCCGCGGACGCTCCGGGAGCTCTGTCTGCCGGCGGCTGGCGCGGGGCGAGTCACGCGGAGCCGTGACTCCCAACCACACCGCCTGGCACGGAGCGAGGGGCTGGCACGCCTCTAGTCTGTGGGTTAGAAACAGCCTCGAGATCTCCTGGGATCTTTGGGATCTCATGGGGCCTCCCGGGAGCTGCCCGGTGCCGCTCCCCCCACCTCATGGGGCGCTCCCGCTGATCCCCCACTCTCCCGGGAAAGGTATAAATCACTGTCCCCTCAGGAGCCGGGCGGTGTTCGGTTACCCCGGGCTCCAAGGCATCCTCCCTGTGGGGCCGGCTCACATGCCGATGGTTTGCTCAGGGCTCTTGGCCGGCTTGGGGGAAAATCTCAGTTCCCTGGCGGTGACACGGTGTGGGCAACGTTTGGGGAAGGCTGGGAATTCCTGGAGCAGGAACACACATCTCCTGTTGCTCTCTGTCCTGTGCACTGGTGATCAAGCAGAAATCCCGCTCTGGGGTGGGATGGAGGATTGAAAGGGGTCAAAACTAGGAGCTACCCCTACTCTGCAACTGCTCCTACCCCTCTCCCCAGGATAGGCTGTCTGTGTCTTCTGTGTGCTCTGCTGTCTCTCTCTCCCCCTCGCATTTTTTGTCCCACTGTTGTGTTACTTCTCAGCTTTCCACTTTCTTGGTCTAATTTTTCATTTTCTTCTTCCTTTTGCAGTCTGAGCCCTGGTTCCTTCTCCTCCCACTGGCAGCTCTCTGCCCACCCCTGGATCCCCAGCCAGCTGCTGGGTCATGCTGCCCCACAGGAGGGTAGAGCCCTGGCTAGAGGAGAAGCTGAAAGCTCAGGGGGGACGTGGCGGGGGGGGTCTCCAAGAGACCCACAGATAATTAAAGAGGTTGGCACCTCTTTGAGCAGAGCTGTCCAGGTGTAAAGTGACCTGTCTTTCTGCTGGCGAATGAAATTGCATCTCCAGTTCTCTTTGGGGGCCTGTCCAGCTGGAGCAGGACACGTTAGGGACCCAAACTCACGTGCCCAGCCCGCACTTTGTCATGGCTAAGCTATTTTTGGGCTGGCTCATTTTGTTCCTACCCTGGCATTTCCAGGGTGAGTGACATCAGAGGCTCCAGAGCTGAGCCACGGGAGAGGAGGGATTCAGTTGTGGAGCACTTGTGGAAAGATTGGATCATTCAATTCAAAGGGAGAAGATCTTGCTTCTCTGGAGGCAGTTCAAATTGCTTCCAAAACTCCAACTATCTAACCTTGGGCATGAGTGCTGTGCTCCTTGCAAGGAACCCCTGCGCAGGGACCCTCTCAGCACTGACAGCCCTGTGTCCACAGTATCTGCAGCTTGAATTCTGACCTTGCAGGTCTGAGCTCTCCCTCTGGCTGTGGTGTAGTGGCTTTGTCTCCCCTTAGTTCAGACCAGGAGGTGGATACAGGGAAGCTGCTTTCTGGAGGAGGAACATTGATGTGTGGAAGGAGCAGGTATTTGACTTTCCCTTGTAGCCGGTCCCCAGAAAAGCCACCATGAGCAGGAGGTGTCAGTGCTTGAGAGGTGACAAACGTGTCATCTGTGAGCCAAGCTGGCTCCACTGACCACCTGGATGTCTGCCCTGCAGAGCACGGCTAATCCCCCCACCAAAGGCCAAGTCCTGCTCCTGCTCCAAGGGATTTTTACGCTCAGTTTCAGCAGGATCTGCGCTGATGCATTTGGGAGAGGGAGGAACAGAATAAGAATATTTATGGCTCTTCTGTGGGTCCTTTGCTTCTTGGGAGAAGGAAACTCTGTTGGGTTGCTGGATAGTTCCCAGAGAGAAGGGACCTCCATGGATTTCAGCTTCTTTCCATGAGGTAAAAGGGGAAAGCAGGGGTAAGGAGAGAAGCCTCATGGATCCAGTGCCATGAGGGATGGTACAACACCTAATGGGGTCTAACATGCTCCCATGGCTGGAGTGTGGTCCCTCCTGGTCCCACTGTACCATGCTGGGGACATGAAGCTCCACCAGCAGCTGGAACATGGGTGAAGCAGAGAAGACATTCCCATTACCTTCTCCAACAGGCCGGAGGAATAGAAAGAAGACAGTTCAGTGCTGGGAATGTGGGAGGACGGATGCCTCTCCCCTCCTTTTCTTTCCTCACGACTTCATAGTGTTTTGTGGGGTGGAGCAGGTTCCCCAGCAGTGGAGGCTGCAGCACTGAGCGCAGCTCACTGGGCTTTGGGAGCTGTGCGCTCCCAGGGCGCAACGCGCAATCCGTGGGAAAAATGGGATGGTGGCAGGAGGGGAAGGGGAAAGGAGCATGAGGAAAAGGATGTCCCCTGAGCCCCCCCGGCCCGCTGAGCGTGCGGTGAATTCCTGCCGGCTGGGCTCATGTGAGAGCATTATCCCCGGGATGAGCTCATGCGCGAAGCTCGCGGGTTATCCGTGCGATTCCGGGTGCTGGGGCACCAGTGGCGGATTCCCTGGAGTTATGTGCAGTTGCCATTTCCACGCATTCCTGGGTTAACAGCCGATCGGGTTTCGCTGTTCACAACCCCATTGAGTGCTCAGTGCCGTGGCTCCCAACGCTGGTGATGGAGCGAAATCCCTCGGCTGTCTGGCTTCTGCTTTCCCAAACCTTGCCTTCCCCCTTCCTCTTGCTTGATCTTCTCCAGACCCTCCCTCCTCTCTCCCACAGCATTGCCCAAGTCGCAGGTTCTCCATCCCCTTCCTCATTTCAAGTTGAGCTTTAATTTGTAATGCCAGCAGGAGCTTGGTTGAGGCCATCACTGTGTGGGATCCTGTGCCCTCGCTGGTGTGAGGACGAGGCTGGTGATGAGCCACCACACCTATCTGCTCCTTGCCCTGCTCCAGTGGACTGTGCTGGCGGGAAAGGACAGTCTGGAGCAGGGTAATTCCCTGCTGTCCCTTCATCTCTGTTTTCTTCACTCACAGGAGGACCTCAGGAAAGATGGACATCTGAGGAAAGAGACCTGGCTGTGTTTGGCTAAGAGACTTGGCTCTCTGTTTATAATTCAGTCTCCAATAGGTCAGTGATGGGACCAGCCCTGTAAGGGTGTCTGTGATTACAGTGGAGGATCAGCTCATCTCCACCACTCAGCTCAGGCCATGAGAGGTTCTGCCAGGCTCTGGGGGTCTGCACGTGGCTGCTGGGCCACCCATGGCAAAGGACACTCTTCAGAGCTTGGCCTGCTCAGCTCTCATCTCTTTTCCTGGTGAGGAAGGAGTGGGGGAACAGCAGTGCCATAAGTTGCGGAAAATGAGCTCTTTTATGTCTGATGGATGTCCGTGTGCTGGAGGGGCTCTTGGCTGGCACCAGGCTGGGCTGTGTCCCAACCCACAGCTCGCTGTGACAGTTGGGGTGGTGGCCCTTCACCCACACCCGTCTGGCTCCATGGGAGCACTTGGGGGAAGCTCAGGTGTGTCCCCAAGGTGTGAAGCCAATGCACGTAGATCAGTGTCCATCTAAGTAGTGGCAAAGTGGCTGGAATCTCTTCCTCTGCTTCCCAAGGTCATCCCACCTTTGAGAGGGAACTTCTGCATGGAATCTCATGGCTATGCTGCCAGCTGCCTTGTGACTTCAGGAGGTGAATCTGCTGCGACCTCCCATCACACAGGACCCTGCAACTTTAGAAGTCAGTGCCAGGCAGGGAGACCATGGAGGTGATGGGGGGATACCACTGCTCAGACATCCCTGGTTCCAAGTCAGGGGGTGAGGTGAGTGAGAAAAGAGCCTGATCACCCAAAATGAGTTTCCACCCTGAATCCAAGGGTCTGCAAGACCTCCAGGGTGGAATCAGCTCACGCCTTGGGACCCTGCAGGGAAGCGCTTGGAAAGAGAACTGTAGGAGGCTTGGACTAGCATGGAGTCCAGGTGAATTTTCTGCTCTGCTGAATATTGAAGGTGTTGAGGAGCCCTGGGGAGCCTGACCTCAGGGAGGTTATGCAGGTACTCTGCGTGTGTAAGTGTTGGTGCTGGTTCTCAGTATGAGACCATCCCCTCTCTCTTGCTCACCTCTGCAAGGATGAGAACTGTATCCCACTACAGTGAGGAAGAGCTGCTTTTGATGTTCTAGGAAGTAGCCTTTTTAAATCAAAATAATGCACGAAAGTCCCTTTTCTGGAGAGTTCCATGCTGCTGGTTTGTTAGGACATGAGCAAGGGGCATTTATAATAGCAGCCTCAGAAATAAATTGCTGGAACAGTCTATTGTGAATAGAGCAGAGGACTAAACTCAGAGACTAATTTGATTGTTTTTTCATCTTCTGTGCCTTTAAAAGCAAAAGATGGAGCGATGTGAGTAGATATAAAACATGGTAATGGCCGAATTCCGAAAATCTTAGGAAAAACTGGAAGGACACAGTTGTGATCATGGCAGTCGTGTGTGATCCCGTGCTGTGTCGGTACAGGCACTGCCGTGCTCCTGCTCTTCTGGTGAGGGGCTCGGCTGACACATTATATTCTAAGATATTTTATATGGCTGTGCATTGCAGCTTTGTTAATGTTGTTACATGAACCTTTTTAATTTCCTGCCTTTTTTTCCCACCCTGTGCAACCTTAGGATGCTGCGAGTGAAATTCCCTTTGTGTACGTGGGTGTGTGGAGAAACAGGGAGGAAGGAACGCGGCTGGTTAAAGGGGAGATGCTCGACAGCTCCTGTTCGCGAGGGAGACCAGAGGAGATGGGGCTCTAACACTGGAGAGATGGAGGGCAGGAGATGGAAAGAAAACACAGCCGAGCCGAGCCGGTTCAAACCCTCTTCTTGTTCAGCAGGAGCGAGGTGAAAGGTGTTGACATGTTAAGTGGTGGCAATTAGGCCGGGAGTTAACACCTTATTAAGCGGGACTGGGGGCAGTTGGCACCTCCAAGCCTCTCTGTCTGCAGGCTCGGCCGGGACAGCAGCACGGACGGGCTTGTTCCCGGCCTTTGGGGCTGTGCCGGTCATTTCTGAGATCCACAAAACTCTGCTGGCTGCTGGGTGAGGCAGCAAACCCTGCCGAGGGCAAAATGGAAATCCTTGGGAGTCAGAGGAGCCAGTCCAGCGCCGGAGTCGCGGCACCTTCCGGCCACGGTGTGATGGCAGCTCTCAGTGCAGGCGCTGCCCCAGCTCAGATTTTCCGTCGGGATTGCCAGCACCATTCCCAGCTTTGGAAGGGAGGGCTTGAACTTGTGCCCACTGAAATCTGGGGCTCAAGGTTCCTGGGGGCTTCGACAGGGGGACCTGGGCAGTGTGACCTTTCCTTACCCTACGTGACTCCAGCTGGTAATGAAGTGGGCTGTGGTGTGCCGGGCAACTGCCTTTGCTTCTCCATCCTCAGATAAAATGATCTTGATGTAGAAGCCTCAGGCACTTTGGGATGTCTGTCTCCCCACCTCACTGCAGCTGCTCAGCCCAAGCAAAGGAAGGGTCAGGGTATTTTTGCAGCTTTGGAGCCCTTTGCTACCAGACTTGGCAGGACACTGCAGCCAGCTAGGAGCTGCTTCCCAGCCCATGAGCCATTCCCAGGCTCGCCGTGGAGGTGACAGCCTGGGGGAAAGCTGTGCGTGGGAGACGGGACGCCAGCCCATGAAGTGCCATACATTCTGCCACACTGCACTTTTGATTGTGATCACTGGGATGCACATCCCTTAGAGCCTTTTATGAGACCCAGCCCCTGTGTTTGCCCGTTGGCATTTATTGGCCGTGTTTGTCCTCATCCTGATTCAGCCTATTTGAGAAATTCCAGGGATGCTGTTGGACTTTCTTGGGTTGCCCCGTTTGGAGGGTAAAATGCTGGCCAGTCTCAGGGGTGCTGATGAGGATTTCCTTGGTGCAGACCTGGGTGTGGAGCAGGACATGGCCCATGGGGCTGGGGATATTTTGGAGCTGGTCTCTCTTCCCCAGCCTGGCTGCAGGGAGGGATGTTGTACCCTGTGGAATGACGGGAGATGCTGCAGGACACTGAGCTGACGTTGCCTCTGTGGCTCTGGAGACTCTCATCACGCCACTGACAGTGGGGGCAGATGACAATGGGATCTGTAAAGCCAAAGGATTTGGGGGAACGAGGAGAGGAATGGGATTCACCTCTATGGGCAAGAGTCCTGCCCTCTGTGGGGATTCTATGGGGACTCTGCAACTCAGACCTGCCGCTGGTGGGATGTCACCTGCACTGTGCAGTGCTATGAGCCCATTCCTCAGCCTCTGACTCACCTCAGTGTACCACAGAGCAGATGCAGAGGAGCAAGGGCAGCGTGTCCATAAGCTTTCTGTGGGGAAGATGAGTGCAGTCCATCCACAGTAACAGATATCATGGTTGGCTGGGGCCATGGGGGTTGCTGGAGCATCCCACATCCTACCTCCAGCTAGGCACGGTGCAGGAGGAGTTGTGCCTGCCAGGACACCCCAGGACATGGCAAGGAGATGGGATTTTCCTACAGTGGTGTTGGCTGGCGCTCCCAGATGCAGCTGGGGAGTGCGGATTTGGCTTCCAAGGATGGTTCTAATCCCCTTCATGGGGATGACTGCACAGCCTGGGGTTGGGGCGAGTTAAGTCCCTGTCTGGACAACCCATGTGCTGCTCTGCTTCAGCCTCCGGTAAGATCAGTGGTAGAGTCACCATCCCTGGAAGTGTTCAAGAAACATGTGGATGTGGCATTTGGGGACGAGGTTCAGTGGTGGGCTTGGCAGTGCTTGGTTGGACTTGATGATCTTAGAGGGCTCTCTAAGACCATCCTCTCCTTCCCCTTCTTTCCCATTCTTGGGAAGGGGGTAGTTGTGAGCCTGTGACCTCACTGCTGTCACCGTGGCGTAGCAGCATGATGTCACAGCGGTGCAAATTCGGAGGAGGAGGAGCCTCCTGGCAGGCGTGACCACACGGGAGGGGCTGCGGGAGAGGGCGGGAGCCATCGAGCTGGACCAGGACGGAGCAACGTCAAACTCGGAGACGGCGTCAAAGCTGCTCTGCTGTCAGTGTAATGGCTCTCAGTGTTTGCTTTTATGTGACAGCTGCTTCTAAGGGCTGGCGGCTCTCCAGGCAGCTCGAGCCGGGGGTGAGCGGCGCGGCAGCTCCGGCAGCGCGCCGTGCCCTTCAGAGAGACAGCTCTGAGCTGCGGAGAAGCTGCATTTTTGCGGTTCTTGTGGTTCCCTGTGTTTTTTGGGAGAAGAGAAGAGGCCACTGGAGCACACACCCGCAACTCGGGCGTGCTCCGGGGAGGGCGAGCGGCGCTGGGAGGGTTTGCAGTGCCCGGCACGGTGCCCACAGCCTGCCCACCCGGGGTCCCCAGGGACCAGACCCCTCTCACCGGCGTGGCTGTTCCCTGATGCCATGTCCCTCGGCTTCTGTGCTCACTGTCAGCTACCCACCCCGTGAGCAATGGGACAGGGGGATGGCTCCTTCTCTGCCCACTGGGCTGGGGGGCAGAGCCCAGGGTAGCCCAGGACATGGGAGTTTTGCTGGGGGTTTCCACGTCTGCTGCCCTGGCACGGGTCTACTTGAAGGCATCTTTTACCCTGACAGCAAACCCATGGTGACAGCTACCGCGAGGGGCAAGATTGAAACCAGATGCACCCCTCTTTCTCAAACGCCAGCAAAGCCAGAAACAGCCCTCTGGGGACAGATCGTCTGGGAAGGGCTTGGATGTGCTCCTTCGCCCGTGCTCGGCCCTGGAGCCCCGAGGCACCGCTCAGCCCCGGGCCAGGCGGTGCCCAGCGGGTGCTCCAGGCCGCTGGGCAGGAGTGGGCACGGCGGGGCCCTGACCCAACAGGCAGCAGCGCCCGGAGCACACACGGCCCCGGCTAACGAGAAAAGACATCGTTAATTAGAACAAGGCAGCGCGTAGTATGTGTGGCGCCGGCTTTTAAAGGGCTTTGCGTGTTGTCTTCGTTATGGGTGTGAGAATGCAGCTCACTCGCTTTTTCTTTCCGAACAAATTAAGGACACATTTCACCCATCAGGAGATGAAATAAAATACGAGCAGGGAGGGAGCGTGCCTGGCGAGCTCCCTCTCCCTGTCCAGCCTCCCCCGCCCTGCGCGTGGCGGACCCCGTGCTGGGCAGGTGCTGCAGGGCTCCTGCCTGCCCTGTCCATGGGCAGGGCACCATCCCCTGCCTGCCTTCGCTCTCTGGCTCACCCGGGGTGCTCCTGCACTGGGGTGGGCAGGGGGACATGGTGCAGTTTGGGGTTTGGCAGGGTGGAGATGCCCACGGCTGGAGCAGCCAGGGAAGCCTGAAGCCCTCAGGATCCTCCTGCTTTGTGGCAGACTGAGGTCTGTACCATGGTGGGATTCCACTCCTTGATGCTGGCCGTAGGGATGACACTCCTTGAGTTATTTTTAAATTTTCTTTTAGTGCTGCTGGGCTTGACCTACCCAGAGAAGCACCATCATTGGGCCTGAAGTGGAGGGTGAGGGTTGGGCTGGAGGAAGAGACAGGGAATAAAGCTGTTTCTGTCAACAGTCGTGATGTTGGTGCTCTGGAGTTACTGGTTCCAAGGGCCACAAAGATGCTCCAAGGGCTGGAGCCCCTCTGCTCTGGAGCCAGGCTGAGAGAGCTGGGGGTGTTCAGCCTGGAGAAGACAAGGTTCAGGGAGACCTTAGAGCCCCTTCCAGTGCCTAAAGGGGCTCCAAGAGAGCTGGAGAGGGACTTGGGACAAGGGATGGAGGGACAGGACAAGGGGCAATGGCTTCCCAGTGCCAGAGGTCAGGGTTAGATGCGATACTGGGGAGAAGTTCTTGGCTGTGAGGGTGGTGAGGCCCTGGCACAGGTTGCCCCGAGAAGCTGTGGCTGCCCCATCCCTGGAAGTGTCCAAGGCCAGGTTGGCCCTTGGATTCACCTGGTTTAGTGGAAGGTGTCCCTGCCCGTGGCAGAGGGGTAGGACTGGATGATCTCTAAGGTCCTGTCCAACCCCAACCATTCCGTGATTCTGTGAACTTGGCACAGACAGCTGCCATCTGCAGCTCCGTGAGAACCGCAGCAGTTGGAGCTGGGAGAGGTGTGCTGGGCAGCAGTGCCAGGCTGAGCACATGGGCTTGCCTGGGGACAGGCACTGCAGCCAGGAGAGCTGGTGTGGTGGTTGCTGTGGGGGGTCCGAGAGACCCCTATCTGAGGACACAGGCCTGGGAAAATAGCCGTGAAGGGGCTCCAGTCCCTGGCACCGCTGTCCCGGCCCTCGTTTCAGCCACAGAGCATCAGAACTGTTGAAGCCTGAGAAAAAAACCACGGTGCAGCCATCCCTCTCCCCTCAGTAATCTGTTCTCTGAGCTGGATTTAGGGATTCACTGTGGCATTAAATGCAAATAACAGACGAGTCAGTTTTGCCCCAAATGGGGGAGGAAAACAAGTCTGGGAAAGGAGTTTCTGTGCGGTAATGTAACTGTAGCTCGGAGGGGCCCTCGGCTCCGCCGTGTGTGTCTCTCTCTGCGTGCCTCTATTTTCCTCCTAATACTCGTGGACTGCTGGTTTGTAACGTGACGACTTTTAAACGTCAATAATGTATTGAATAACACTGTCAGAAACTGGGGGAGTGTTAACTCTTTTCCTGGTCTGCAGCTTGTGGTGGGAGCCTCTGGGGGAGAGCTGTGGTCCTATGGTTGGGGCTGGGGACGTTCAAACCCAGCCCTGGGGGGTCTCTCATCCTAAGATTGCTCCCTGCACAACCACAGGCACAGGGACAAGAACAATGGGCACCTTGTCCCTCCCCATCTGCTGTCAGCCTGGCTGAGGGGTGCAGAGTGAGGCACATTTTACCACAAATTAGTTAGGAGTTTATCAATGCAGTCACATTAAATGACAAGGCATTGCTTGCTATTGAATTTGGCACATCTCTGATTTTCTTCTCCTGTGCTGGTGACTGAGGGACAGTTTTAGCATTTCCAGAGTGGATATTCCCCACTGGGGAAGTCCCTATGCCTCTCATCTGTACCGACCCAGCTGGGACCACTTCCCACCTCAGACTGGTACGTATTCCTGCCCTGTCCTTGGTGACATCTCCTGCGCACCGGGAAAGCAGTTCCCTCTTTCCCATTCCTTGGTGGCGAATGTCAATTTTTTCCCATCATGGAAGAATTTTTCCCATCATGTTCCATTTTTCCCCCACTATGGACTCAGCTCTCTGGCAGTACCGAGGAATGGCTGATACCAGCAGGCAGCAGTTGTTTTGTAGATCAGTAAGCACAGAACCATGGAGTCATGGAATCATTAAGGTTGAAAAAGACCTTTAAGATTGCCAAGGCCAACCATTAACCCAGCACTGCCAAGGCCACCATTAAACCATGTCCCCAAGTGCCACATCTACACCTTTTTTAAACACTTCCAGGGGTGATGAGTCCACCACAGCCCTGGGCAGCTGTGCCAGGGCCTGACCACCCTGTCCATGAAGGAATTTTCCCAATATCCAGTCTAAACCTCTGGTACAGCTTGGGGCTATTTTCCCTCATCCTGTCTCTTATTCCCTGGGAGCAGAGCCTGACCTCCCCTCCCCCC
>VZRE01002154.1:124678-147018 GCA_013396775.1 Cephalopterus ornatus
AGAGCAAGAAGGTCCCCCCTGAGCCTCCTTTTCTCCAGGCTGAGCCCCCCCAGCTCCTTCAGCTGCTCCTGCTGCTCCAGCCCCTTCCCCAGTTCCGTTCCCTTCCCTGAACACACTCCAGCCCCTCAGTGTCTCTCTTGTCTGAGGCGCCCACTGTGTATGGGTCTGAAAAAGATCTGCTATGGCAGGGGCATTATGCTCACCCTCCTCCTCCTGCCGTCCCCAGAGTCCCTCGGCATGACGTGCCCACTGACCCCCTTGCCCAGTGCTTGGGGTGGCCCAGCTCAGCACCATCCCCTTTACCCTGCCCAAGCTGGTGCTTTGCACACTGGCTTATGACATGGGCTTTTGGACTTTGAGCTCTGCTTTAGCAAACCACGCAGCTTCCCAGGCCAGCTTTGGGTTGTTTGGGCAGATGGGACTCCTTGCTTCTTCCTGTCATCTTCCCTGCTCAGGGACAGGGCTCAGCATGTCCCCATGTCCCAGCCTTCCAGTTGCATGCTTCTGTGCCCTGTGACATAGTGAGATGGCATGTGATGGTGGATTTGGGCACTTGGTGACAACAGAGAAGCTATGCCCCCCTCCTTACACCTCCTCCCATGGCTCCCTGCCCCGCTGTGGGATGCTGTCCCTAGCAGGAGCCTCTGTGTAAGTGCTGTGAAGGTGGTGACATGATCTGGCCTCACTCTGCAGCCTTGAGGTACAATTCCCTCCTTTTTTCCCAGGCCACGTTTGCTATGCTCGGAACACCATGTAGGGCACAGCCTTTGGATGATTTTCCACATTCCTCAGACGGTCCCACAGCTACTGATGTGGCCGTGGGGTTACAGGAACATGACTGATGTTATCCTTGGAGCCACATCCTCTCTCCCCTTGCTTGCTGTGCTCAGGGAAGATTCTAAAGAGCTTCCCCAGCTCCTCTCAGAGCAGCACTGATTTCTGTGAGCCAGGAGCAGACAGAGTGTCCCTCTGTGTTTGCTGTGTGTCCTGGCCCCATGGCATCGCCCCACAGTGTCACCCCACATGCCCTGCTCACCCAGGGGCTGCTGCAGGGAGGGGGCTGCAGGAACGTGGCTGGGAATAGGGAACCAGCTGGGATTAGCTGCTTGCTTTCCAGCCAACGTGACTTTGGCTAAGTGCTGTGGGGGACCCCCTCCCCTCCTGTTTGGCCTCAAGGAGAGGAGGGAATTAAAAAAAAAAGAAGGAAAATGTTGGGTTTTTTTTGGCTGGGGAGCTGGAGCCACAAGGAATGTCGGGAAACCACAGCTCGGGTTACCCTCTTCCAGCGCACGGCATGATGCTCTGGCAAGGAGGTAGAAGGGGCTTCTCTCTCCTTGCCTCGCTGAGACAGAGCACTGAGCCCGGTCTTGGCCTGCAGGAGCTCTCTGGGAAGAGGGATCACTGCTGGGAAGGCACCCTACAGGCAGGATGGAGGTTGCTCACTCCAGGAGGCCAACAGGCCAATAAGGCTCTCAGGGAGCAGAAAGCAGTGCAGGTGGCACTGGGAGACCAGTGCTCTCCCCACTGTCTGCTGTGACACACTCCCTAAAATAGTCAGGGCTCTGTTTTGACTTGTGGTTTGGAGGGATTTGCTCGTGGGTCAAACCTTCCAAGGAAACCAGAGCTATGTGGAGGAACACTCAGGCAGGAGGGAGATGTTCTCCAATGGATGTGAGTAGGATCTAAACCTCCCAAATAATGACTTTAGAGTCAGTGATGACTGGAGTGATGGGTATGTTTTTGGGCACCCTATGCTGGGCACCCTGACTAGTGCCAGAGCTTATACTAGTTGGGACCCTTGGAGATAGCGCAGGAGGGTGCTGATACTGCAAGGGATGGGAACCTTCACCTCTGTGTGTGAGGTAACGGGACATCAGCAGACCAAATGAGGGGCTGAGGTCACCTGGTTTGTTCAGCTGGTGGAGACTGAGGTCAGATCTCATTGGGGTCTGCAGCTTCCTCATGAGGGGCAGTGGAGGGGCAGCTCCGATCTCTGCTCTGGGGGGACCAGGGACAGGACCCAGGGAATGGCCTGGAGCTGTGTCGGAGCAGGGTCAGGTTGGGTCTCAGGAAAAGGTTCTTCCCCCAGAGGGTGGTTAGGCACTGAACAGGATCACCAGGGCAGTGGGCACAGCCCCAAGGCTGCCAGAGCTCAAGGAGTGTTTGGACAATGCTCTCAGGCACAGGGCGGGATTGTTGGTGGGGTGTCTGTGCAGGGCCAGGGGTTGGACTGGATGATCCCTGTGGATCCCTTCCCACTCGGGATATTCTGTGATTCTGATGTTATGAAATGCTCAGAAATCAGCTCCATGCAGGATCGATGAGAGCTCATGCAGAGCCTTAGATATCCCACTCTTTTCTGTTGAAGAACCAGTATTTTGGCACAGGACACAAGAAGAAACCTGTTTTTCTGGAGTGTGGCTGAACACAGAGACACTGGGGAGCAGGACAGCAGGAGCAGCAGTTTACCCCTACATGTTTGTGGTGCAGAGCCTCCAGCTGAGGGGCTGGTTCAGTGCCAGAGGCTAGGGGAGGATTTTACACCAAATACTGTGGATATTTTCCATTGTGGTATCCTTACTTCAATGCAGGTCACCTGTGGCATATCCCTGGGGCAGGTGAGGTTGTAAGGTCACAGTAGCTGTGTCACCCAGGGCAGGAGAAGCACTGAATCCTTCTGTTGCTGTGCAGGCACAGTGTGTGTCCATCCAGGTAGGCTGTGACATGGACAGGGATCTCGTGTTGCAGGTCTGGGCTGTCACACACAGTACTTGGCTCTCTGTGGGTGACATGTCGGGTGACAGCAGGGACATGCTGTGGAACAGTTCTGACTCCAGCTCACTGCTGGAAGGGAGTAGGAGCTTGCAGATGGGAACAGGACCTTATCTGCTGCTGCCTGTGGTGGGTGAGCAGGCAGGCAGCAAGCAGAAGCATAGGCAGGAGCCCAGGAAGGTCTCCTGAGCTGTGGGATATGGCACCCACCCTGGGAATGCCCACCCCTGTTGCCCCTTGGGTGCCACTGAGAGCTTTTGGGGGAGAGCAGGGACCTGAGAGCCCCTTTTCAGCAACAGAGAATCAAATTGTGTCATTCTTTGGTCTCCAAACTCATCCACTTCGGAGGGGACAGCTCGAGAGGAAGGAAGGAAGACCTGAAACCGGAGCAGGAAGTTCCTGAAAGGCGAGAGCAGCCTTCATCCCGATGTGCTGAGCCTCTGCTCTCCAGTGCCTGTGGCTGAGCACTGAGTGGTGTTAAATCTTAACTGCAAACCCTTTTGAAGTTCACATCCTCCCTCCTGGTAGTATATCCAGCCATGGCAGTCACTGAGCTCCTGATGTGACTCTTCTGAGTTTATCATATCCTCTCACCACTGCTTTTGTTGGATCTATCCTGAGTCTTCATGGTCCCCAGGGATCTGTTGGTGACATCCTGTCCCCCTGCAGGGCTAGGCTGAAGGTGCAGAGCAGGATAAAAGCACAGTGAGCTCCTGGGGTAAGCAGAGCACCTAGGGGGTGAGTCCTGCAGGTTTTGTTGGCTCCTTAGGTGCTGTGTCTGAGCACAGCCCCACGGTGGGCCAGGGGACACAGCCTCCCCCAGTGCTGACCTGTCAGCAGCAGACATGGGACAGAAGATGGAGGTGGCCGGGAGTCAGTGAGGACTTTGTTGCCAGGGCCCAATGCCTGGGCGGTGCAGGATGTGCTTTGAGATGTTCCCTATGAGGAGAAGGGGATATGGGCAAAAGCATTCAGCACACAAGTTTTCTGTGTGGAGGGGTCAGTGGGGTTATTCACAGTGTCCAGGCTGGAGGAGAGGGCCCTGTGGCCATCGAGGTGTGGGTGGCTGGATGGCACTGTGGCCACTGAGGCAGCAGGGTGGCTGTGCTGCCATCGAGGTGTAGGGTGGCAGGATGGCACCGTGCCAGTGTCCCCTCCTGTGGCTCCGACAGGGAGATGGTGGGAGCTGCCCAAGATTTGGCCGATGCCTCGCAGGTTTCTTGCTGATTCAAGGGCAGTCAGGTGGGGGGACTTGCCAGGGCTGGAAGTTTTGATAAAGGCAGCCCGGTGGTTTCCAGCCTGGTGGATTAGGCCGGGGCTGGGCGTGCTCCGTGTGAGCGCTCCCAAGCATGCGCCTTTCCCGGTATTTCCCGTGGCTGGAGCTACTGTTGAGTGACTGTGGAATTAAAGTATCGTTTGCAATTTTCTACATTCCAGAGCGGTGTCGGGTTCCGGCGCAGGGCAGGCTCCGTGTGTGCCTGTGTGCTGCCTTGGCCTGCACGGCCCGAAGAGCTTGGAGGCCACGCACATTGCTCTCGCCCTCGCAAACTCCTGCTCAGGGGACTGTCGGAGAGCCAAAGGAGGGAGCCCAGCCTCCTGGCTGCTTGGATGGGCAACCACTTACCTCCTGTCTAACGCTTATTTCCAAACCAAAACTTTCACCCCAGCGACACCTATTCATTTTTCCCAGGATTTTGAGCGATGGGGAGATTGGAATCCAAACACGCCCAAACTGCCCATGGTTTCAGACATGTCGTACTCCCCCAGCATCGGGCGGGTGTTTGTCTGCAGAAAGGCTGCCCACAAACGTAACCGAAATCCCAGCCTAAACCCCAGTTAGCTCCAGCAAAAAGAAAGAAGAAAGTTGTAGTTTCGCAGCAGCTGATCCACCTGCCCGTTGTGGGGCCAGGGAGGCTCTGGGAAGCTGGTGGGGCTGTGGGTTTGGGTGCCTGCCCCCGTCTGTGTACTGGGGTTAAACAAACACCAGCTCGGGATCTGCACAGCGTGGAGGATCGGGGTGGTTTGCAGGCTGTGATGGATTAAGCCTCTCTGTGTTGCTGTGGTTGGGTTGGGATGGGACCCACAGGCTTCTGCTGCGGAGGAAACTGAGGCATGGGAAGAGGAAGGGTGGGATTGGCCCATCCAGCTAAGAGATGTGGTGGTGCAGGCTGGGTGTCTGGAGTCCCTTCATTAGATGATGGAGGGAAATGTTGGCTTGTGAAGCAGGAGAGGAAGGTATTTGGAGATACCTCCATCTTGCCAGTGACTGGAGAAGATGCCTCTGCTGCAGACATGGAAAGGAAGGCTTCAAGCCTGTGCCTGCTAGTGTTTCTCCAATGACATGAGAAACCTCCAGCAGGAGTAGAAGTGGGATTTGGCTCTGTCATCGGGTCTGTGTGTGTTTAGTTGTCTGACTCCGTGAAGGGCTTGACCTATTTCAGCTTTGGGCAAGGAGTGTGCTTGTTATGGAAGGAAACTTGCAACGGGATCTTTGTGAAGGCTCCTTCAGCCCATCTCCATTTCCTTATCCCACGTGTCCATGATGCCTGCATGGGCCCTTCTCCCATTGTCAGCTCTGCAGTATTCTGGCAACACTCACACTCCACAGGATGTGGACTGGAGCCTCAGCTGGAGGACTCTGTTGGTGGAAAAGGTGCTCCTGAGCCAGTTTTCGTGGGAACTGTGGGGTTGCAAGGATACAAAGAGGATATTTGAAGAAGTCAAACCCTTGTGTTTGTGCTGGAGCAGCTCCTGAGGCCTCCCATATCCTGTGGGAGTCATTTGTAGATACCAAAATGTAGTTGTAGGTTGTAAGGCTCTTGTGAAGAGTTGATCAAAAGTGAGATTAACTCACTCTAAGATGAGAGGTGCTTTCTGCCTGAATGAGGGGAAAGAGAGAAGTCCACTAGAAATGGATGTGCCGGGAACAGGTGTCTCACTCTCCTCCACTGGATGAGGGAGGCATCTCCAGAGGCTTCCTCCTCATTCTTCACATCCTCTGACTTCTCCAGAATGAGGCAGGATACATCAGGTGTGCAGCTCCTTCCATGGCATTGTGGAGCACGAGTCAACATTCCAGCAAAGTCTCCAAGGCTGATTTGGAGATGGAGACATCCTTAATCACCATATCCCTCAGACAGGCACTCCTGCTATTTTCTTAATCAGCTGCACGGCTTTGAAGCAGCCCAGATGGTATCTCCTGTGGCTGCTTATCCTGGTGGTGTGGCTTGTTCATGGGAGGGACGTGGTGGAGGGTAAGGAGGTACAAACACATACATGGCAGTGCTTGGAGAAGGAAATTAAATCCAGCTGGATTTTCCTCCTGGTTCTCAAATCTGGGAGGTGATGCTGTATTTTTGGTGGCATGGTTATTCCACCAATGTCCTCTCCTGGGAGCATCTGTGGAGGCAGCCTCTTGCAGAGGCAACTGCCCAGGTCTGCTCTGAACTGCTTCCCTCTGGCTAAGGTGCTTGGATCTCTGGGAGTTGGACTCTCTTGGACTTCTCTGGTGAAGAAGAAGAAGAAGACGATGAAGACCTGTTCTGATTCCCGAGAGAGGCTGTGGTTACCTCATCCTTGGAAGTGTCCAAGGCCGGGTTGGATGGAACTTGGAGCAATCTGTTCTGGTGGAAGGTGTCCCTGTCCGTGGCAGGGGGTGGGACAAGATGACCCTTAAGGCCCTTCCAGCCTAAAGCATCCCAAAGACTCTTTTGTTTTCAGAAACACTGAGTAGCACTGACGTTTTCCTCCAAAGATGTCTTCTCCATGTGGATATTTAGACCACCCCTCTTGCATAGAATGGTGTCTTCTCAGACACTGGGAACGTTTTCTTATTCCTCTGGTATGTCATTCATGGCACGATGATGATTCAGTCTTGGGACATGACTTTGGGGAAGAGCTTTGGTTAACTCCAACCCCATCCAGCAGCTCCCTCGTGACACTCCCTCAGTGCCTCTCACTGGATCACCACAAACTCAGGTCTGACACACCAGGGTCCCCCTGAGGAAGCCCATGAGCTCATAACCCAGGGTTGCCCTGGCTTTCCTGGTGCTGAGTGCACGTTCCAGGCGCCTGACTCATTTCCCAGGACCAAAGCATGCAGCCCACTGTCTAACCCTGATTTCCCCAGCATTCCTGAGGTTGGGAGGGGAACAACGGAAAGAAAGGACCCTCTTGGCTTTCCTCTTCTGGTATTTTTCTCGGCATTTATAGGCATTCTTGCTGTTTCTATTCTTAAATTGTTTTCTTGTGCAATCTGTGTGGGTATGTGCTGCTATATTTAATACTTTGCTAGTATCAGATTTTGCTTTCAAGGGCTTTCAAAACAAAAACAATAAAAATAAATCCTCTTGCAGGAGGTCACAGAGGTGGAATGGCTTTTTCCCAAGCGCTGACATGCTTTGGACTTCTCCCTGCTCCCTGCTCAAACTTATTCCCCCTTGCCAAGAGGCCCTTCTCCCCCATCAGCTGTCCCTGTGCCCAGTGGTGAAAGTGACACATGGTGTGTGGTGCTGTGGGTGTTCAGGGCAGGGGAACCAAGTGAACCCCATTTTGCCTGTAGTGGAGGGCGTGGAGGGCACTGGTGTGGGGCAGTAACAGAAACATCCATTCTTAGTCTGCTGCCCTTGCAGGACTTGTGTTTGCAGGGTCCTTGGTTCTGGGAGCTCATTGGTCCCTTGGCCTTAAAATGTCTCTGTTTTTGACAGCAAAGATTTGGACTATCCTGTCAAACAGGTTGTCCAGAGAAGCCGGACACATCCCTGGAAGTGTCCAAGGCCAGGTTGGACGGGGCTTGGAGCAACCTGGGACAGTGGAAGGTGTCCCTGTCCATGGCAGGGGGTGGAAGGAGAGGAGCTTTAAGGTCCCTTCCAATCCAAACTACGCTGTGATTCTACGAAATCTGTTTCCAGCTTCTCCAGACACAGTTGGTTTCTGCTGGAGAAGCTAGTGGATGTGATGAACCACTGAACAGCCCCAGCTGGTCAGCCCAAGCAGATGGGATGTCATGCACAATCCCAACTGGAACTATCCCATCAGGAGTGCCCCAGCCCACTGCACCAGAACTTCTGTGTCAAAGGTGGGGCAGAGCAGCCCTGGGAAGGTCCTGCTGATGTCAGGCTTGCAGGAATGCCCCCGTGGTGCCCACGAGCACAGGAGGACAGTGGTCCTGGCTCCCTGTGCAACCATGCAAGTTGCCTGGCACTGTGAAAGCGACTGTGGTGTACTCTGAAGTTTCCAAAGGCGGGTGACGTAGGAGCTGAGGCTCCCACTGCTCTGTTTTACTTTTATTAGCCAAACTATTTAACCAGCAGAATTGTTTGCAGAAGCAAAGCACTTTGGTCCCCAAATTGTTGAGCTTCCGCTTTCCATCCGCTCTCAGTAGGACAGCGATCATGTGCTAAATCCCAATTAATCATTAAGAAGATATTTGAGGTTTAGCAGCTGTGTTATAAGATACAGTTTTTACTGGTTTCGACCTCAGTTAAATATGTTTTTAATAGTGGATGGTTTTTAATTAAACATAAAATAACAGAGGCTTATTAAATCTAGAGAGACCTTTCCTAGTGATGGATATTGAATGTTAAGTAAATACCAGTTGGTCATTAGAAGCGTATTCAGTGTGGTTTCACAGCTATGTAATAGCCAGGTATCTGATTACCCATCTGCCCAGGTCCAATGAATACGCCCTTAATAATCAATTGCCACTCATTTAATATGTAATAATAACTGTCCTATTAGACCTGAATTAGATCCTTGTAGGAGCAAACAGAGGTAACCTGGTGCTCACAAGAATTTTTGAATGGATTTTGTTCTGTTTTGAGTTGATAGTTCGTGGAGATTAGTGTGGTTGAAGATTGGGTGACGATGGTTGGATGATGGACAAGTGGGCTTCGCCCACCACCACCACTGTGGTCAGCCAGGAGCAGGGTGACCGTGGTCACAGGGGGGTGAAGGTGGGCTGCTGGCAGCACTACGGGCTCCCACAGCTGCACTGGAGTCTGAGGATGGTGGGATCGATGCTTGTAGGATGACACCGTGAGTCACGGTGTATCCGTTGAGCACCGTGTGTCCTTGCCACGCAGGGTGTGTAAAGACCCTTGGATTTTACACAAGGCTGGAGGGAAGGGTGTACAAGCACTGCCACAGGGAAATGCTCCCTTATGCAGCAGGCATTAACCTGCAGAACTTGCTGCCATGCAGGATCTTCAAAGCCCAGTCATTAACTGGTGTCAGAGGAGGATGAGACTCGTTTGAGGGTGATATGATCAGAAAGAGGCACTTAGGGCACAGCCGATGTTTGTCATTCCTGGCCACGTCTAAGGACAGACCAGAAGCTGACCCCATTTCCCAAGCTGATTCCCATCTCTCTACTCCAGGAAGCCAGGTTCTGGTCTCTTGTTTGTCCAAAGTTTTGTGTCCTGAGTAGCAGCTAAGTACTTTCCAGGCTGCTAAGTTTGTGGGTTGTGGGAACGAAGACCCTAAAAGGACTTGAGATGCTCAGAAAGCAGGATGTTGCAGCAGTTTGAGTGCTTCATTTTGAGATGAAATACGATTTATTTTGCAAAGCCTAGCATGTGGCTGCTGTTCACATTAGTGAGGCATTGCTGTATGGCAGGAGCTGATCTGGGGTGGGACATGGGGGCTGACACTCAGGAAGAGTGGGCAGGACTTTCTCCTTTCTTGGGAGAGATGGAGCACTCTGGGAGCTTGGCAGCTGGAGAGGAGCTGGAGAGGTTTGAGAAGGGGTTTTCACAGAATCCTTTAGGTTGGAAGAGACCTTCCAGCCCATTAAATCCAACCTGTGCCCAATCCCCACCCTATCACCCAGCCCAGAGCATTGAGTGCCACATCCAGTCATTCCTTGGACACCTCCAGGGATGGGGACTCCACCACTGCCGTGGGCAGCCCCTTCCAACACCTGACCACCCTTTGCATGAAGAATTTCCTCCTGATATCCAACCTGAACCTCCCCTGGCACAACTTGAGGCCGTTTCCTCTCCTCCTGTCCCTTGTTCCCTGGGAGCAGAGCCTGACCACCTCCCAAATCCCCCCTCGTATCAGAGAGTGAGAAGGTCCCCCCTGAGCCTCCTTTTCTCCAGACTAAGCCCCCCCAGCTCCCTCAGCTGCTCCTGCTGCTCCAACCTCTTCCCCAGCTCCATTCCTTCCCTGGACACGCTCCAGCCCCTCAATGTTACTCTTGCAGTGAGGGACCCAGAACTGGACATCCCTGCCCTGAGAACTTCCTCTGTTTTTCTCATCCTCCCAAATTCCATCTTGTACTTTTGGAGAAGCAATAGACCAGGGCTCTGAGTTTGGTAGCATTGGGAATAGAATCACAGACTGGTTTGGGTTGGAAAGGACCTTAAAGCCCGTCTTATTCCAACCTCCTGCCATGGGCAGGGGTACCTTCCACTAGCCCAGGCTGCTCCAAGCCCCGTCCAACCTGGCCTTGGACACTTCCAGGGCTGGGGAAGGCTTGGGCTGTGTGTGTGAGGCACACGTGTGACCCAACCAGGGTGGGAGGAACAACCACACCGCGCCATCCAATTAATATTGTACATAAAAAAATGATAAATACAGAGGTGACAGCTTTTAAACAGAAAGAAAACTGCTGCTACCAAGCTTGCTGCCTGTGCTGGGGGCTGTGAGCCTGCCTGCGATGGGGGCTGGAGGGTTGATTCTCTGAGCTGGAGCCCAGAGCACTGCTTTTCTGGGGCTTCGTGGGTAGCCCTATTAGCTTGCTTACAGCAGCACTTCTTTTTTAATTTCTCAGTGCTGCTGCATTTCACAGGCCATAACTTTTCATTCCTCCCCTCGTTAACCTGCGCAGCGGCACTTACTCAGCGCTGGAACAATACACGCGGCAGTCGGGCGGTGATTCACGCTGCCGGGTGGAGGGGATGAGCCCAGCTCCTCTGCTCGCCTATTAATTCCTTCTAGTGTGTGAGTCAGGCTCTCCTCGCCCCCGGGCAGGAAAGCAGCCGCGGTGGGATTTAACCAGGGAGCCGGGAAGGGGCCAGCGGGGAGGGTGACGGGTAGGGGCTGCGTCTGGTGGCTAACCTGCTCCCGGTGCTGCCAGCTCTGAGCCACCCAGCGTGTGCAGGGGGTCATGGCCATGCTGGCACTGAGGGCACCTCCTGATGGTCCTGCATCGCTCCATCCTAGCAATCCCCTCTCCTGCCAGCTCAGGGGTCTCGCTGCCTTCCTGAGGATTTCCCTGGGCACAGGGGTGAAGTTTGCACAGTGGCCTCATGGCCAAACCTGCAATGTGCAGCGTGTGCCCTCCTGCTGCTCGTCACAGGTTTGGAGGCAGAGAGATGATTGTACCCTGCACACCCCTGTTGGCGTGGGGCACAAAGCTGGGAGCCTCTTTCCCCACCCAGACCCATCCACCAGCTTGCAGATGTGTCCTGACACCCATCCTCCTTGGCGGTATTCCCTGCACCCTGCATCCCTTGGGAGAAGCCATGGGAGCAGTAGCACAGCACTGAGACCAAGCAGGTTCATCACATGTGGTGGTTACAGCGGGCAGCCTTGTGTCCTGGAAGGATCCAGGGATTGCTGCAGGATACCAGATCCCCAGGATCATCCCCAGGACATCCCCAGTTACAGCCTTGCCAATTAACATGGTGTTGGGACCATGAGAGCAGCTGGGCTCCAGCTTGGCAGTAGGTGAAGCTGTGAGAGCAAAGGTGTGGGAGCACCCAAGTGCTGCCTTGGGCTTGTCTCCAGCTGGACAGGCCTCAGAACCTCCACAATTGCCTTCAGCCCATGGCAGAAACACACCTGGGATTAGGGAGACAGGAAAAGTTAAAGCTTCACCAAACTTGCAGGCATAAGAGGAATGGTGGAGAGCAGTTTGTGAAGTGCTGGTTAGCTCTGATCTTGGAGGACACATGTTGGAAACAAGCCCGTGCCATGTGTTGTGCCAGGAGCACCACTCCGAGCATCCCGGCTGCCTTCGGGGCCCTCAGGAGGATGGGGATGTTGTGGGTGCTGCAGGGACAGACTGTGGCAGGAGGGTTGTGACTGACCAGGCTAAGCTGGACTGAGGTGGTTGTGAGTGTGTGCTCAGGTCACCCTCACCCAAGGGTCTGTAGGCATTTCCACAGGCATTCCAACCATGGAGCATTGGTGATGCAAGTCCCTGAGCTCTGGCAGCATTGCAAGGGGAGATGCAAGTGAAGGCATCAAGATGGGATTCTTCTATCTGGCTGGCACTGTCTTGGCAGAGAGGTGTCTTCCAGAAGGACATCCTAGAAGTTGGGCTGCTTGCCCTTTATGTTGGGGTCCTGTGCGGACCCCAGGAGGATGCAGAGGTCTGTGCTGAAATGAGCTTCCTGCATGAAGCAAGGATGAATTGACTCCCTTCTGTGAGTGAGGAGCTGCTTGGTCACCAAGTTGTCCACACAGCCAAGGAAAGTCCCTGTTCAGAGTCACTGTGGCTGTTGAGTCATCCTCCATCATCCACAAGGTGGGCGCTGAGGCTGCTGTACCCAACCAGCACCAGGCCATGGGGTGGGCTGGGGGCATACGGAGCAGCCCCACATCACAAGCCCTGGGCGAGGGGCATCACAGCCTGACCCTGTGGGGTTCTCTCTGCCTTCCCCCCGTTTTGTTCTCCACCCTGTGCACAGAGCCTGAGCCGACCCAGCCACCTTGGCCAGGCTCCCTGCGGCCAGCACAGCCATAAAACCCTCTAATCCGAACAGGCTGGGGCAGAGCTGCCTGCTGCCATCGGGACAACTCTCTGTGTGTGGTTCCCATTTAGTGCAGATTTATTTCCTCTGGGTCGCTGGCTGTGCTGTTGCTCACTCCTTGGCTCTGCTTTTGGGAGCATCCAGCATTTACCTTCTTGCAGCAAGGGGCTTTGGGGGACTGTAACTTCATTGTACATTTCAATTAGGAAAACACCCTCAGGAATTTCCTTTCTGATGCTGCCTGGCTCTACAATAACCTCTGTCTCCGTGGCTGCCAGCTCCCCAGAGCCCGTCCCGCCAGTGCAAGCCGACAGGGAGCCAGGAGCAGGCTCAGCTTCGCAGACTTCTTCAGCTTCTGTTCCAGCTCACTCTGAGCGCCGAGCCCCATCTCGTCTCCACTTCTCCCGCGTTCCTCACTCCCTCTCTGGGCGCTGGAGTTTGGAGTTGTTTTGGAAACCGCTGCGACTCCGGCATGACGTCACCACGGTTCTGTAGTATCTCTGTCTCCATCCTAGTTAGGCGCTTCCTGCTCCCTGGCTCTTGCTGCGGCTCGCCTGGCGTGCCTACGCTCTTTCTTCTTCTCCACAGTTCCCCAGGGATTTCTTTTCAACTTTTTTTCTCCTGCCTTCATCTCTTACACAGCAGTTTTTTCTTCCCTTTTTCTTTTTTTTTTTCCTTTTTTTTTCATTCCTCTCCCCTCCTCTACAAAAAGGGCCCTTTTGCCCCAGAACTGCCTTTCCCAATCACTTTTTTTGCAGCAGGCGGCTGTGCCCGCTCTGCTGCTGCCAGGAATCCCGAGGTGTTGGGATGCTCCTGGCCAGATGGTCCTGGAGGGCAGGGGACAGGCAGGGGAGCAGGTGGTCTCCCAGCCATAGCTGTGAAGGGGTTTTCTGCTGCCCCTCTCACTGCCAGTGGTGGGGCTCAGGCTGCACTTTCCCTCTCCTCCCCCAGCTGCTCTTGCACCACCCCATCTCAGCCCAGCTTTTCTTGCACAGCAAATCCATTGCCTAACCCCACATCCCAAAGCTCCTTGTGCTCTGACATCCCTGTCTTCACCCCTCCCACGCCGACAGCATCCATCCTGCTCCTGCTGTGAGCACCCACACCCCCATGCCACACTGGGACCAGCCCGTGATTCCCACACCACTGTCTCCTGCCTGGAAAAGCATATGCAGAGTTTCATTATGACTCTCTAGAGAGTGTTCACCAAGCATGAACAAAGTAGGATTTATTTCTTTAATTTCTTCCCTCCCAACAGCTGAAATGCTGCCTGATTGCTGGCAGACCCCTAGGGCCATGGCTTGCCTTCCTCCTCCTGCCTGTGCATCCCACCCCCAGCCAAAGCAGCACAGGGCTGTGCTTCCTGTGGGAGCAGTCCTGGAAATGGCACTATTAAACATAAAACACAAATATATATATAATGTGTGTGTGTGTGTATGTGTATATGAATTTGTAAGAGCATGTAGTGATAGGACAAGGGGGAATGGCTTTGAACTGAGACAGAATAGGTTTAGATTGGATATTGGGAAGAAATTCTTCCCTGTGAGGGTGGTCAGGCCCTGTCACAGGTTGCCCAGAGAAGCTGTGGCTGCCTCATCCCTGGAAGTGTTTAAGGCCAGGTTGGACTGGGCTTGGATTCACTTGGTCTGGTGGAAGGTGTCCCTGCCCATGGCAGGGGGTGGAATGAGTTGGTTTTAAGGTCCCTTCCAACCCAAACCATTGTGTGATCCCAGGATTCTGTGATATGTATCTGGCCTCCCCCTGCCCTGCAGGAACCGGGTATTGCAGTACCTGGGTAGACTGAGGCACATGGGGTGAGTGCCAGGAGAGCCATGTGATCACACCCCTGTTGGGGCACAGACCATTAATTTTCTGTCTCTGGCTGTGTCTGTGGCATGCCAGATCATTTGATCCCTGGAGTATCTTATTTGGATTAAAACTGGGTTTGGGCAGTGACTGTCCCTGGCCATGGTGCCCAGGGATGACACCCCACTGAAGATTAGAGGCTTTAACCCAAACTCTTGTTGAGGTTTTGGCTGTTGCTGTAGTGAAATAGGGTATGGATGCAGCAGCCTCTTGATGCCTGCTCAGTCAGTTCTCCTCTGCCTTTTCCTAAAGATTTGTGCTCCTATTTATTTGGAAACGACTCTCTCCACCAGTGGAAGGTGCTCAGTGGGCACCTGTGGCCAGTGAGATTTGGGTGCTGTTCACTTGCCACAAGCTTGTGCTGGACCAGAGGCTTCTGCATCCTCCCCAAGGTGCCCATGTGGCACGTGTCTCTAAAATACACAGGCAGAATAATGGCAAGTGGCCCAGGAACTCCTTACAGTGGATGGACAGGACTGGAGGTGCTGGTTGTCCTGCTCGGTGGGGAGGTGTGAGGGCTTTTATGGGGCTAACTGTGGGAAACATGGGACCCTTTTGAGGGCACAAACCCTTCCTGAAGTCAGAGGCTTCTGCCTTGAGAGCAGAGGGGAGCTGGCATGAGTTTGCACTAAGCATTAATCCAGGGCTGGTGCTGCTGGGCAGGGCTGGGAGTCACACCAGGATAAGGCAAAGGGAGGGGTGATGGGCTCTTCAGCTCCTGTGAGACGGAACAACTTTTTTATTGCTTGTGGAGTATGGAGAGATTTGTGGAGAGAGGAGCTGTAACCTTGCCTTGTCCTGTACAAGCCGTTTCTATCAGCAGTGTGGGCTTGGTGTCTGCTGGAATTGGGACTTCCCAGCTTTGCCCTTTGGATGGGGGTTGTGAGCTTTCATAGTGACCGTGCCCAAGAGGTCGGAAGTGAGGTGAGTGTTTCATGAGAGCCACAGTACATCAAACATGTCCCCCACTGCCACCAGCCCCCCTGGGCTGTGCCTCTTCGGGGTCCAGTTGTACCCCAAGCTCAGGAGTGTGAGGCTTCTTCCTGCACCCTGCACTGCCTGTCCCAGTGCCCCAGCACCCACACCCCGAGTGTGCCTGCCAACATTGTCCTGTGGGTTTTCGCCAGTAACCTTTGGATGTGGCATTAACCTTAGAATGTGTGCATCTTTGCAAACACTGCAGTCATGCAAGCCCTGGGCTGGTTCCAGCTTTTAGGGTGGCCAAATCAGCCCCACAGACCTGTCCATGCTGGAAAGGAGCCATGGGATTGGGAATGGGGATGCTGGAATAAGGCAGAATCCCTATGGAACACCCATCCCCTTGTTTTCTAGGGATAGGTTGATGTCATTTTGCTGCCCTCCACCCAGTTGTTTGGCATCATCATGCTGTAGGGGTGTGCAGGATGCTCCTTTCCAGGCAGGAGGTGGCAGGGGCAGGTAAAGCTGCCTCTGAAGAGACATTTCCATGGAAGTTGCCTCCAGGTCTGTCATTGCTGCTTACCTGGGACAGCTGCAGAGGCCTGTAATTGTTGGGAGAGGCTGTGGGCGGCCGGATAGGAATCTCGGAATAGGCTGCTGCCCTCCTGGCCAGGAGGGAGGGGAGGAGGATGAGGAGGAGAGGAGGAGGAAAAAGAAGAGGAGAAGGATAGGGAAGAAGCAGGGACCTCTGTGCAGCTGTCAGCACTACAGAGATGGTGAGTGATTTCACATCAGACTACGGGGGTACCGAAGAGATTTGGTGGGAAAAAGCTAAAATGAATTCAAGGCAGCTGTTTTTTTTTCATGTGGTTCATGAAGACATTGTGGCTCTGTCCATGCTGAAGGCCAGAAGGACAGATGGGCTCAGTGAGAAGCCTGGGGGGCTGCTGCCCTGAGAGGGCTGCTGGCTAGACCCCTTTGTGCAGGAGGATGCGTGGGAGGAGAGATTGTGATGGATGAGGAACATGCCAAAGGAGGGACCTCTCCAGTGGCATCACAGCCGCTGGCCCTGAGCCGTCATGGCTCTGAGCCATGGCTGAGTGGGGTGTGGATTTGGCCCAATACCTTATCTGGTTTTGGAGGGTTCCTCATGCCCACTGGAGGTGGACAGGAGTCAGCAGGATGGGGTGAGTGTGAGGACACGGGCAGGAGCCAGAGGGTGGGGACCCAGGAGTAGGTGCGACAAGGAAGGGCCGTGGGCGGCAGAAGGGGGAGGAGCATGAACCCTGCCCAGCCCTAAAAGCCCCAGCAGGTTGGAAGTGAGCCTTTTGCACACAGGATGTGTCACCCACCACCGGAGCGGCCGCTGCATTTGAGCAGAGCCCTTCCGACATCCCTCACCTGCCGCGGGAGGATGCCCTGCCTGAACGTAAGAGATGATTCTTCGCGTGCCCATTGCCCTGCCCGTGGTGCTGGGCTCGGCTGCCCTCCCTCATGGCAGTCTGGCTCAGCTGGTGTTGGCAGGGGTTTTACTGGAGGCTGGGGGGAGTCAGCACATCGCCTGTCTCCCTGGTCTCCATGTCCTTGGGGGTGTGAGGACTGTCACCATGCTGTCCCTCAAGTGACAGCACGCTGCCATGGAGGTCCCTACTGGGGCTGGGGCCTCTCTGTGCACTTCCATCAACCCACAGGGATTCCTTAAGCTTGTGTGATTATGGATTAAAAACTGATTCCCAGGTCCCAAGTGACGGAGGAAGGGGGACTCTGTTTCCAAAAGGGGCCAGGCAACAGCATGTGGTACCAGGTCTTGTGCTGGGTGGGACTTTGATTTGGAGCTCTGGAGCATGGAACCTTGTCAGAACTGGTTTTGAAGCTTTTCAGGAGAGGGATGCTGGGGCTGAGAGCTCTGTAGAGCTCCAGCCTGAACTACTGTGAGACAGCAGCATGGCTTTATAACACGAGATATGGGTATGACATGCCCTGTGTTCTCTGCAAGGATTTACCAAGGCTGTATCACGTCACTGATGTCTGTTTGTCTGCTGTCCTCTTAGTTCCCTAAGCTGGTGTTTTGGATGGAGTTGGATGTGATGACTGTGCCAGTGGGGTTGTTTAGAGCTCTGCTGTGCAGCACTTTGCAGGTTGACAGGGTGAAATCTCCTCTGCCTGTTGGAACAAAAGCTTTGTAGTTGTTTGGGGCAGCCCAGGGACCCTGTGGTGCCCCAGGCCTTGCAGTCTCAGCCTGGGGACAGGAGGCCTGTGGCACTGGGGGGGGCTGTGGCTGCCTCTCCCTGTATTTCCTGAGCAGAACCGCCACCATCATGGGATGATATTGGATGAGTCTTCTCTGTGACTCTGGCCATTGAGAACACCATTTTCTAGAGGCACAAAAAGGCAGAAATAAATGCAAAGGCTGTTGTGTGATAGGCTCTGGTGATATCCCCCACCCTCTGTGTGGTGCTGGGCTCACTGGGCCCTGCAGCCAGTCCACTGTCCCTCCACCTGGGCATGTGGGTCCCTGCAGCTGGCACAGAGGTGCTGCCCTGTACCTGCTGTGTTGTGGGGTCTGTCCCAGCCAGGCAGTGCAAGAGCCACAGGTGTTGGAGCAGATTATCAAATTCCAAAGAAATCTGAAAGGGCCTCCAAGCTCCAAAGGATTTGTCCTTTGAGTTGTCAGTCTCACATCCCTGGTTAGAGCTCACACGGGCCTTCACGTTGAATCCAGGAAGGGGTGGAAGGTGGATGCTCCCTCACACACACTCCATTCTCCATGCAGTACTGCCATGACAGCAGTACTGCCAATAAAACAACTTTTTGTTCTCTGTGGTGGTTTGATCTGCTGCAATAAGAGCACGTGGAGCTCGTCCAGCCCCCACCTCCCTGAGCGCTGCGTGAACATGACGCATGGCTCCTTGCGACCATAGCATTTGGGAAATGAAAAGAAAAACAGAAAGGCTCATTTGTTATTCTTAGTGATATATGAAAGAGCTGTCAGCTCCATCCTGAAATCATGAATCCCTGGATATTCCTGGGACAGGGCAAAGGAATGCATCCTGCAGTATTTTTTCACTTGGAACGACCATTTGGCTCTTCTTGGTCTGAAAAGTTTAACTTTGGCTGAGTAACAAATTAATGCCGTCTCTTAGTCACTGTCTGGCCGGGATGGAAACACTTCCCTGACCTGGTTTATCTGCGTATTCATCCCGATGGCTTGGACAGGTCCCGCTGCTGGCGCCTTCCACAGAGCTCGCCGGCTCCGATGGGCGCGAGGGGAGGTCGGACGTGGTGCTGCTGGTACTTGTCATGGTCTCAGGGCATGAGCAGAGGTGGTTTCTGGAAGGTTCTTATTTTTATTTTTTTTTTAATTTATTTTTTTTTATTTCGTTTTTTTAATTTTTTTTTAGATTGGTAGAGCTGGAGAAAATAATTTTTTTCTTATTCAGGCTTCTGCTTCGTAGAATCATGGAATTGTTTCATTGGAAGGACCCTTAAAGCTCATCCTGTTTCAACCGCCTGCCGTGGGCAGGGACACCTTCCACTAGAGCAGGTTGCTCCAAGCCCTGTCCAGGGATGGGGATCTGAAAGCTTCAGACCTCATTCCTATCTCCCCACCTCGTGCTGTTAGTGGGGAGCTCCGCAGGATTGGTGGGAGGCACATGGAGCTGCTGGGGCACTCCCTGGGTCTTCTGCGTAGGAACTGCAAACAGGAGAGGAAACTTGGAAAGATCTCACCTGAACTTTGTATGTTATTTGTGTGGTTTAGGTGAGGAACCAGCTCGCTGTGTGGTTTCACATGTGACAACACATTCACTGGGAGTTTGGGAGTGGGTGGTCAGACATGGGATCCCATCCTCCCCTGTGCTGCACCCCCTGCCCCTCACTGCAGTGCCTGATCCCACACCAACCCCACATGCTCGGGGCCAAACTGAGTTCTAACATGCTGACGGCATCCCGGTCCCCAATGCTGTGTTGCATCTGCAGAAATCTGTGAAAAAGGAGGATTTGTATCCCCTTTGGATATCATGCAGGGAGCTCGGGGTAGTGGATACCTGCGTGTTTGGGTGCTGCACCTCAGGCTGGGAATGGGGTCAGGCTGAGGGGACCCTGCCTGGTGCCATCCCTGAACCATCCTCGCTCCTCTGCTGCTCAGGAGAGCCTGGGCAAGAAGGGCTGAAAATTAATTTAAAACCCCCCAAGGAAGAGATGATTTCCTAGTGCTGGCCAAGAAACGTGACACTGAAGAAATAGTAGAAAATAAAAGGAAAAATAAAGTTCACTTTGGACCTTGAATTGGACATTTAATTTGCAGCATGGACGATGTCTGCGTGCAGAAATCTCAATTTCAGATCCAGCCTTTCAAGGCAAAAGTCACTGTAAATAGATATTCCTGTGCGCACGTTCCGGAGCCGTGTGCCATGTCATTAATGGAGTGCTCCTTCTGGGAGTACATTCTTCCCTCAGTTTGTATCCCCATACATTAAATTGATAGTTTGGGGTATTATTGCTCATTCCAAGCTCACATGGGTGGAGTCCCCTTTATATGGCCATGCTGGTATGTAGTGAATTTGAATTGGCACAGCAGAAAACTGGAAAATTTGGAACAGATAACTGTCTCCTATCTTTATATGGGAACATCAGAGTTCCTAGCTTTATTCTGGGGTTCTTGCCATTCCAAATATAATTTATTCTTTTATATAACTGTTTTCATATGATACACTCTGAAGAGCGGATAATGGTTTGGGGAGGAATATAATCATTTTTTCCCCCCTCTAAGGCTGTCTTCCCAATTAATGAGATTGAGAACACGTTCCAAAAATCTATTTTTCCCCTCTGGGCTTTTTTTAATGTACTCAATTTATTCTGTAGTGTGTCTTGTGCTTCCTTTATGGAGTTTGATTCCTAAATATTTAGTGGTGCTTGGCTGGCTGGAGCCAGTGGAAATGCTCAGGGTATGGATGCATTTGCGAGAGCAGAGAGGGACTGGCTGTCCCTGTTCCTTTTCTGCCTGAGAAGGTGGGCTTGGGGATGTGGCAAGGTCATCACTGTGCCCATCTCATGTGCTGTCCTCAGCCTTACTCCCATCTGGGGTGGCTTTAGTGGGAGGCTGTGTTCTTTGAGAGGATGGAAGGGTATCCTCATTTCCCAGCTCCTTCTGGATGAGAAGTGGGTGGCCAGGACTGAACCGGTGCCTCCACCCCTCGGGAAAGGCTGTTACAAGAGAAATGTGCAAAGCTCAAGGAGCTTTTTCTTCTTAAAGCCTCACCTGTGATCTGCATCAAGTTCTTGTAATTTTTTTTCTGCTTACACATTTTTTTGGGTATATACATTCATTAAAACCCCATTCTGCCCTCCCTGGGGGAGCATCCAAAGATGTTCCTTTTCCAGAATTCCCTGGCAGTGGAAATTCAGCCTCCAACACCTGACTCTGCTGAGTGGTTCCAGCACAGGCTTCATTCTCCGGGATTGTTTTCCTGTGGGCTCTCAGGGCACCTGGGCTCTCCTAGTGCCCCCCCTTCCTTCTCCCAGCTCTCCTGAACCCATTTTCATGCCCAGGAGCAGTGCCAGGTGAGAGGGGCTGTCTGGAAGAGCTGCCAACCACCAGAGGGGTACAGGTGAGGAGGATGAGCTGAAGAACAGGGCTGCTGTCCCTGGGGCCGGCAGAGGGACAAGGGCTGCAGTGAGGCAAGGACTGGAGGAGCACAAATATTGGTGATGCCCCCAAAAGCCTGTGGCATATTATCATAGAATCATAGAATGGTTTTGGTTGGAAGGGACCTTAAAGCTTATCTCATTCTACCCCCTGCCATGGACAGGGACATCTTCCTCTAGACCAGGTTGCTCCAAGCCCCATCCAACCTGGCCTTGGACACTTCCAGGGATGGGGCAGCCACAGCTGCATATTAATTTTAAAGAGCCTTGCTGCTCCAACATGGATTGGTTGATATGCTTCAAGCCCCATTTTTAATAGAACCACTTTTAGTTTGAGACTAAATGTGAATTTTTAGGCCCGTACAAGTTACCTTGGGTCTGTGATGGTGGGAAAGGGGTGCTCAGTGCAGACCCTTAAGCATCACCTGGGCACTGAAGTCGTGCCTGCTCTGTCTAAGCAGTGGTTCTGCTCCATAAAGTGTCACAGAGGGAGCTCAGGTTCTCCCTCCGAGTCACATCTGCTCCCTTTCCTGACCAAACCATGTGTTGGCTTGGGATAAAGCCGAGGCAGCACTCCAAGAGTGTGTCGTAGCCTCCTGTAATGCCCAGCCTGCCCAGACCCATCAGCTCTCCAGGGATGAGCAGGGCAGGAGTAGGTTTCCCAGTGATCTGGGCTCACTGCTAGGTACCAAGGAGGAAGAGGATGATGGTGAAGTGGCCAGCTCTGAGGAGCATCATTATTTTGTGGTAGGCAAGTCATTCTGCAAGCAGCTCTGCTCTTCCTCCAGGGCTAAGAGCAGTTAAGGGCATATTGGGGTGGCAGCCACATAAGCAGGAGTGGGGATTCATATATACACTGTTTGACTCAGATATTGTACGACTTTGGGGAGCCACTTTCAGGGCCAAAGCACAAAAGAGCATCTCTGATGGCATTTTGAGCTCTGGGATGAAGGTTGTTGCCCAGCAAATCTGTGGCTGCTCCATCCCTGGAAGTGTTCAAGGCCAGGTTGGATGGGGCTTGGAGCAACCTGGTCTAGAGGAAGGTGTCCCTGCCCATGGCAGGAGGTGGAATGAGGTGAGCTTTAAGGTCCCTTCCAACCCATTCCAACACTGTAGGATTCTGTGCAAGGGCTGGGTTCTGTTCGGACCCTGCTGACAGACCCTTCATGTTTCCAGATGGAATGGAGGGGCACCCCCAGGCCCAGTGCCAGGGGGGCATATGAAGGCAGAGAGAGAAGACAAAGGAAATGCAGAGCTCTGTCCAAGGAGAGGTGGGGTGGCTGAAAGGACAGCAGCCAGGCTTGGGATGGGACCAGCAGCCTGGCTGTCCAGTGGGGTAGGGTGAAGGGTGGGGGGTGTTGGTGAGTCTGCTCCCTACCAAGGTGCCCCATGGTGTGGTCAGGGCCCTTGGACACCCCCTGACACTCTCCTGGAGAC
>VZRE01002154.1:147370-188497 GCA_013396775.1 Cephalopterus ornatus
GGAAGGGAAGGGAAGGGCACCCTCATTTGCTCCCCATGCTATAATTAGCCAGGCTGGCAGGCAGAGCTGCTGTCAGGCTGCCTGACACCCAGCTAGGCTGCGGGCGCGCGGTGCCGCATGTGAAGTACATGCTGGAGGACAGGGTGTAATTAGCTGCAGGCCCTGGGAGCTGTGAGCTGACTACTCGATCCAACCTCTCTTCGTGCTTTTTTTATTTTTTCTATCAGTGATGAAATATAGAGCTTCACCTATAAACCAGTATAAACATGTAGGAGGATGGAAAGTGCTCAAGACCAGATTGGACACGGCTGGGAGCAACCTGGTCTAGTGGAAGGTGTCCCTGCCCCAGGCAAGGGGGTGGAGTGAGATGAGCTTTAATGTCCCTTCCACCCAAACCACTCTGTGATTCTATGAGCTGGTGTGCCCAGAGATTAGAAAATAACAAAAACATTTGTAAATACCAGGCAGCACACAAATGCAATTATGAGATCAGACAGCTGACATCCCCAAAATGAGGCAAAATAAGAAAACCTACCAGGTTTTAGCAGGAACACAAACCCGGCCACGCTCCCCTCCAGCGCGTGCCGTACTCGGGGCTTTGTGCTATAAATAGCAGAATGTTCAGCTCAGCCCTGATCCTGCAAACACTTAAGCCCAAGCACAGCTCCTTCCCAACGTGCTCTGAGTTGCTGTAATAGTTTGCAGGCTGTAATCATGAAAAAGAAGGAGAAATAAGGTGGAGAGTGGAGGGTGTGCAGCCCATGGGCGGCACTGGTGAGGGGTGACTGTACAGCCTGGCAGCTCCTGCACCCTGCCGGGCTCTCCAGAGGGTTGGATTAATGCAAACACAGAACGCAGGTGCCCACGCCCCTGCGTGCATGTCACTCTGGGTGTTGCTGGGCTGGCAGGTTTACAAGCCCCAGTGGTTTTGCCAGCAATTTGGCAAGTTCTTTGATCCGGGGAAGCTGTGCTGAACAGCAAGTGCAGGGTCGGGCCGTGCCGGCCCCAGCACAGCTCCAGGAGCTCCTTCCTCAGGAGACTCTCACACGGAGCCTGTGTGTGTGCGCACGGCTACATGTGCGTAACTGAATTCCTGCAGGTGTGCGGCAGTACAATAGGAGTGGGGAGAACAAAGTTTCCTGGATGAGGTCTCGGTAAAGAAACGCTTTGGAGCTTGGGTCAGCCTCAGCATGGTGTGCCAGCACAGGGGCCTGGCTCCCTTTCCCCTTGGTCCAGCACAGGTGTACGTGGATCAATGCTCTGCTGTGCAGTGCACCTCTAAGGGTGAGCTCTGAGGAGGAGGAGGAGGAGGAAGCAGAATTAATGATGTTGGGGAATTTGGCACTGCTCCAGCTTGGCCTGGCCCTGAAGAGAACAACCTGTTGGCAGGGCCAGGCTGAGCTGCAAAGATGTGATCTGGAGTGAGAGGCTGGTAATAGGGCAGATGTCCCATCACTGTCCTAGGACTTGGAGAGATCACAGAATCATGGAATACCCTGAGCTGGAAGGGACCCACAAGGATCGTCAGGTCCAACTCCTGGCCCTGCACAGGACACCCCAACAATCCCACCATGTGCCTGAGAGCGTTGTCCAAACACTCCTTGAGCTCTGGCAGCCTTGGGGCTGTGACAACTGCCCTGGGGAGCCTGGTCAGAGCCCAGCCACCCTCTGGGGAAAGATGAACCCCATTTTCCAAAGAACCAGGTTTACACTTGTGTTTCAGCTCCTAGAAAAACACCAAGGTCTCTCCTCCTGGGCCCTAGATATGAGGATGGATAAGCATTCAGCCTCTGAGTGTGGGTTCCCACCTCCTGGTGTTGCGAGGTGCTGGGTTCAGGTCAGTGTCTGAGCAACGCTGTGGCATCAGGGAGCCACTGAAACACAGCACCTCTTCCCCTGTGGGTCTGTGGTGTCTCCGGAAAGGACAGCTGCCTGGAGGACACCAGAAGCTCCTCCAGCATTCAGGTGAGGGTTGAGCTGTTCTGCTGGGAGGTGGCTGCAGGGCCTCAGTTCTGTTCTCTGGATTACTTCAGTGTACCATGTATGCATAGCCATGTTTCCCTTCTCTTTCTCCCCCTAAATGGTCCAAAACCACTCTTCTCTGTTTTCCAGCTTGTTTTGCACCTTCCATTGGACTCAAAGCCCAACTTGGATGTGCATCAATGCCCTGTGTGTGTGCACGGGGTCAAGGTGTGATAGCGGGGTCAGGGTGTGATATCTGGGTCAGGCTCCTGCTCTAGAACTGGCTGGGATGAGGTAGCTGCTGAAGAATGAACATGTTGGAGCCATTGGCATCCTCCCCTGGCTGGGTTGGGTCTGCAGAGAATTGCCATTCCCTCCTCAGAGCCTTTGTAGCTGAGGCGAGAGGAGGCAGGATCACGATGGTTGAGAGGCTGGGGCTGGCACACACTGGTGGCTCACACACCTCCCCAGGATCCACTGATGCCATTCTCCAACAAAGACCTTTTCCTTATCCCCAGGGGCATGTGTCCTTCTCCCTCCTGCCCTCAAGCCAGGCCTTTCCACCTGAGCAGCACTGTCTGCCCCACTTGACCCTTCCCCTGCCACCAGATTTTGTTTTGCTTTGTGACCCTTTATTAGACACCCCTGTTCTCCATTCCTTGATCCCCCCCATACTCAGGCACGCAGGTGAAATCTGCTCTCCATCCCAGCTGGCCTTTAGGGGTGCAGAGCTGCTGCCAGCCTGGTGGCCTGGAGCTCCCCCCAGCTTGGGAGCCACATCAGAGGCAGGAGTTATCACCCATGATTTTTGGCTGAGCAACCTGGTTCATCCAGTCTGAAACTCAGGTTTGGGGATTTGAGGGTTCTTCTGGCCTCTGTTTATGTTTTGGGGATGCTCAGAGCGGTACTAGCCCGAGGCCCTGGCAGTGCTGGGGCTGTTTGAGGGGTCTGGTGCTAGGAGCAGGTGGGATAGGAGCTGGATCCCATGGAAGCAAGTCAGTGTCTGCCAGGGAGGAGGCAGAATTCTCACAGCCCTTTGGTTTCTTGGCAAAGCCCATGCCAGGGAGGGGGGAGGGAGATGGGGAGCATGGTGTGCCCAGCCCCAGGCTGCTCCAGCCCGTGCCTGGGGGGTGCTGGTAGCAGGGGTGGGGGCTGACATTGCCTTCCTCCTCCTCCCAAACAACCACTCGCATCCCAGGCTCTGAATTTTCTTCGCCTTCCAACAGTCAGGCATCACCTCCTGATTACTCATAACTGCAGCATGTTGCAGATACACAGAGCTTGAGGAATGGCTGTGCCTGGGAGCAGAACCTCCAGGATCCAGGGGAGAAGCTGAGATGGGGGGGACAGGCTGTGCCGCCTTGGTTCCACATCCCTGTCCTGCCCTGGGGGCCAAGCACCTCCTGCCTGTACCCGAATCCCCCTGGAATGCCCAGCCCAGCTCAGGAGCCCAGCTCAGGGGTGCTGAGGCGGGTGAGCAAGTGAGGATGGCAGGGCACAGCTCTCTGCCAGCCATGGCCCCCAAATTTGTTTTGCAGAATCCTCTTCCAGCGTGGAAAAATAACTCATCCCTTGGTTTTTCTCTCGTTTGTTTTTGTGGGCATTGATTATGCTGGGAGTTACTGAGCCAGATTTTATTGGAATGACTTCGAAAGCTGCCACCTGTGAGCAGCCGCCGGTCTTTGGGGATTATTTTGGTGTAGTTTCTAAATAATTGCATGAGGCTTCTCCAGCCTCACTAATAACTTCGTTCTCCCAGGGACACTGCCTAGAAAAAAGATGAGCTGAGATTATGTTTGGCAACATTTAGGAGAGGAAAAAGTACAACAAGATTGATGTCTGCTGGTGGGAATAAATAAATAATACAGAGGTATCTGTCTTAGCCCCTCTGTGAGCATCCTTGTTTCCAACCCAGCATCTATTATCTCCCCAGCTTGGCTGAATTTTGGAATTCATCACACTCCTCATTGTTTCTGTCTGCAGCATGTTGTGCTAATTCTGACCAGGGACCAGCAAGGCTGGCTCTGGAGATGAGCTAGCCTGGGGAAGCTGGCCTGGTATGTTATCTATGTTGTGTAACTGGAGCTTGTGAAATAAAGAATTTAAATAACTTGCAAAATTATGTAGTTAGTGGATGAAAAGTGAAATTAAGAGAACAAATCCAAGCACTCATGTGTTGGCCCAGATTTGCAGAATCAAGGAATTTTGTTGGGTTTGAGGGACCTTAAACCAACCCCCTGCCATGGGCAGTGACACCTTCCACTATCCCAGGTTGCTCCAAGCCCCGTCCATCCTGGTCTTGGACACTTCCAGGGATGGGGCAGCCACAGCTTCTCTGGGCAACTGTGCCAGGGCCTCCCCACCCTCACAGGGAAGAATTTCTCCCCAGTATCCAATCTATAACCCTGCCCTCTGGCAGTGGGAAGCCATTCTCCCTTGTCCTGTGCTGTCAGGCCCTTGTCCAAAGTCCTTTTCCAGCTCTCTTGGAGCCCCTTTAGGCCCTGGAAGGGGCTCTCAGGTCTCCCTGGAGCCTTCTCTTCTCCAGACTGGACACCCTCAGCTCTCCCAGCCTGGCTCCAGAGCAGAGGGGCTCCAGCCTGTGTCCTCTTCTGGACTCATGTCAACAGGTTAAAAAAGCCCTTGGAAAATTGTAGGTTGTGTTTTAAATAGAGACAAGCCTACAAATGTCTGTAACACTTTGTACATGTCTTATGTGCACAAGGAGCCTATTTTGCAGTGCCAGAGGGAGCTGGGCTGTCACCTGTGTGTCCCTGCCATCACCCTGCACCGGGGGAGGGTTGAGAAGGGCAGTGCTGGGAACGCCACCAGGAAGATGAGAAATCTTCTCCCTGGTCCACTGGTTTTGATGCCACCGGACAAGCCCTAGCGCAGGCCCAGATGTCACTGGGTGTTGCTCTGCTGGTTTGGGAGGCTGCATTTTTACACCCTGGCAGAGGTGACTTTTGAGAACCTCAGCATGGGCCCTTATGGCTGTTAAATCTAGTCTGGCCTCTCAGCTCAGCTTGATTTAGTTGTACCTCTGCTCTGGAGCCAGGCTGGGAGAGCTGGGGGTGTCCAACCTGGAGAAGAGAAGGCTCCAGGGAGACCTTTGAGCCTCTTGCAGGGCCTAAAGGGTCTTTAAGAGAGCTGGAGAGGCACTTTGGATGAGGGCCTGGAGGGACAGGACAAGGGGGAATGGCTTTAAGCTGAAAAACGGGAGATTTAGATTGGGTACTAGAAAGGAAATGTTCCCTGGGAGGGTGGTGAGGCCCTGGCACAGGTTGCCCAGAGAAGCTGTGGCTGCCCCATCCCTGGAAGTGTCCAAGGCCGGGTTGACAGGACTTGAAGCAACCTGCTGTGCTGGAAGGTGTCCCTACCCACGGCAGGGGGTTGGAATAAGATGAGTTTTAAGGTCCCTTCCAACTGTTCTGTGATCTTCTGTTTCTAAAAGCCCCAGGGAAGCTGGTGTCCTGTTGCCTTCCCTTTCCTTTGCAGCATTTCCCAGATGTTTCTGTGAGGCTGCATTTCCAGCGTAGATGTTGGGATTTTCTGCCAGAGCAGAGGGCTCTGAGCATCACACAGAGGTCCCTTAACCACAGCGAGGGCAGTGTGAGCCCAGCTCATGTATGGGGAGAGACAGAGGATTCTGATGGGAATGACAGTGATCTCGAGACAACACTTTGTTCATCATATTGGCAGGCAGGCCCTGCTCCTTGGTAGACAACATCCTGGCACCCAGGAGCTTGACATCACTGTCCCCTTCTGCTGCTGCCTCTGCTGCAGTGGTAGGTTTCTCTCCAGAGAAAATTGATCCAAGGTGATACCCAGCCACATCCAAAAGGCCAGGTGCTCAAAGGCACACATCCAGGGGGAGAGGCACTGGCCCCATCCAACCTGGCCTTGGACACTTCCAGGGATAGAATATCCATCATCTGGGACAGCACCCTGGTGTCCCACCTTTTTCTCCTGGCCCTGCTGGCAGCAGGAGCGTGAACACCAGTGGGATGGAGAGGGAAGGCTGGTAACTTTTGGTAGCTGCTTTGCTCAGTGCCACGTGCCAGGGCAGTGGGGGCTGCTCCTGCCCCCCCAATTGCCTCCATGCTGCCCATGACCACGATGTCTTGGGAGGAAAGGGTGGAGGTGGGTAAAGCCTCGCTTGAGGTATTTGTTTTAAAAAGACAGGCTGGTAAAAATTACTCTCTCCATTATTTCATTAAGGGATTTAAACTGTGCTTCCTAAACCCTGAGTCATCAATGAAGTGAGCAAGCGAGAAGCAGCAGGTCCCACTGGAGGTGACTCACACTGCAATCTTGGGGCTCACAGGGGACCCTCTGAACCAGGTGATGCTCCACTGCCCCCATCCCAGGAAGGCCAGGATCTCCCCAGCATCCTGAGCAACAGCAGGGGGTCTCGGGGAGCCTGTGGGCCTCCCAGATTTCTTTGGAAGCTGAGCCATCCCACTGCAGCCATGCCTCTCTGGAGTCCCCAGCTATGCCTTGATGCACAGGAGCCATGAGCAGACGCTCCCCTGGAAGCCTGGAGACCATCCAAGAGCAGTGCACACACGCAGGCCGGCGTTTGAGCTTTTATTGTTTGCTTGCAGAGATGAAAGCCTCCAGATCCCCTCGTAGTTCGAGAGGAACTGATCTTTCCTCCCAGAAGGCACGGGAAAACACCAGGCCACCTTTTGCTCATTTGCCTCTTTCAGTTCCCGCGTTTTCAGGCACCGGCAGGAAAAGAAAAGACAGTCCCAGCTCCCAGTAAGGCCAATCCCCTTTGCACTGGTTTATCTAGTCAGCATTGCAAAACCTGCTCTATCCCTCCTGCTGGAAACTGTTCAATCCCAGTGCCAGGATGTTTTTCCTAAGATCCACAGAGCCTGTTCCTAAGAACACACAGCCTGCTGTGTGTTCCCTTTGCCCCACTCTGCTTCCTTACATCCTACCCTTCCTTTCGCCACTTTTCCCTAAGCTTTCCCTCTGGGAGATGCTGAGACTGCTGCACCCAGTGGGACCAAGGGGGTGGCTGGTGGCACTGTCCCAGCCCACACTGCTGTCCCTTTGTGTGTGACACCACAGCGGGCAGTGCCCACACTCAGTCCTGCCCTCAGCCTCCCATCACCCATTCCTGACATGATTCCTCATTAATCTCTTCAAACTATCCAATCCCCTGATTAGAAGGATCTTCCCAGGTTCTGTTCTGAGCTCTCTCAGTGCTCTGGACCAGTTCCTACCAGGTTGTTGTGATGTCCCTGCCCTTGGAAAGGCCTTCAGCAAGCTCTCCTCCATTCACTGGTGATTCCTGATGCTCTCCTGGAGCCCTCTGGATCCACTGCCACCTTGGTTTCATGCTTGCTTGACAGGGTGGGATGGACCTATGTGACTCCATCTGCCCGGTGGGCATGGCCCTGTTCTCCTCTGGGAAGAGAGTAAGGAGGCAAAGGGCTGTGCAGGGGCAATAGCCCTGCTTCTGGTCTTTCTCCAGTCCCAATTCCTTGGTTCATATTGCTGGAATTCTGCTTCTCATCCTTATTTACTATTTTCTTACTATGCTTTAAAATCAGTAATTTTGGCTCATCGTTACTGTGATCACTGCCCAGTTTATTGTTGGGAGAGTTTTATCTCTCTGCAAAGTTAGTGCCTCATTGTTTTATCACAGATACTGAAAATCATCTTCGTTTTGGCTTTGGCATTGATGGAAGCTTTTCCCATGGACCTCAGCCATAGCTAGGTGGAGTGTCTGGCTGTGTGGGGTGCAGGTTTTCCAGATGTTGTTTCAGTAGTGCTGAGAAAGCTGTTTGCAGGTTGTTGCTCCTTAAATATCAAGAGTTGTCTGTGATCCCCACTAGGACAGAGAGCAGAAGGAACTGTATTTGTTGTGACTCATGAGCTTTGTTGAAACCGATCTGTAGCTGCAACAAAGATATGCTGTGGCATGGAGGACAGGTCCCATCACTCGGGGTGCTCACCCTGTGCAGTTACTGCTGTGCTCATTTCTCTGCTGCCTCAGGAATGCATGGAGTGGTTTAGGAGATCTAGGGGTCTCCTGGAGATCACCCAGCCCAACCCTGCTCGAGGCAGGGTCACCTACATCAGATAGTCCTGGACACCCAGGGCCATGTCCAGTGGGTCTTGGATGTCTCCAAGGATGGAGACTCCCCCACCTCTCTGGGCATGCTGTGCCAGCGTCAGATCACCCCAATTTGGTCTCTGGCCATTGATCCATGAGGCTTTGCTGTAGGTTCTTGCTGCTGTTGGGTGAGAGAAGCAGGGGTGAACCCATCTCCAGCTAGTGGGGATTGCTCAGAGCTCTTGCACTGACATGGCAATTGGCACGTGGGCAGTGAGATCTTAGAACCAGAGAATCACAGAATCTCCTGAGTTGGAAAGATCCACAAGGATCATCCAATCCAACTCCTGGCTCTGCTCAGGACACCCCAACAATCCCACCCTGTCCCTGAGAAAGTTGTCCAAACACTCCTGAGCAGCCTTGGTGCTGTGCCCACTGCCCTGGGGAGCCTATTCAGTGCCCGACCACCCTCTGGGGGAAGAACCTTCTCCTGAGATCCAACCTGACCCTGCCCTGACACATCTTCAGCCATTTCCAATGAGCTTCCCACCACAAAGGGCTGCTCCTTGTGTGCTCCCAGCCCTACCCCGAGATAGAGCTCAGATGCGTGCCCTGAGATTAGCACGAGCGTGGCACACATCCAGACACACGTACCCCATACTGCGGGGTGGTTGCAGCCTCTCCACTGTGCTACTGACTGACCAACATCTCTATGCCATGGAGAGGGTCGGCCACCAGCAAACTATGTCCCCATCTTGTTGGCTTGGCCAGACCTCCCTTTTGGGGGATGTTTTGGTGACAGTGGATCCCCACCTGCTTAAAAGCTGGGACCCTCGTCTCCCTGCTGGCTTTTCAGCCCCAGGGCGGGAGGTCCCCGTGGCTTTCGCTGGCGAGGGGGAGCTTTGGGGTTGCTCTTGCAGCCCTGATTAGCATTCGGCCCCGCTGCTCCTGTTGTTTCAATCTGGAGCTCGGCATTGCCTGGCAACCACGGAGCAAAACTACAACAGCCGCCCCAGAGCCCGAGCGGGCTTCCCGCGAGCCTGCACCACCCTGGCACACGCTGCTGCCCACCAGCACGGGGCCGGGACAAGGATCACCCCCGAGACCGCGAGGGGAAGGAGGAGGAGAGGGCTGTGGCTGTGCGACGGCTTTGCTGACACCCAGGTTCGGTGGGTCTGTGTCTGTCTGTCCCAGGGCCGTGAGCAACCCGCCGAGCTGGGCACAGCCTGTCCCTGCACATCCCACGGTGCCGCGCACTGGGGCCTCGGAGCAGGGTTGGGGGCCAGCCCCCACTGTGGGTGTCTCTGTGTCAGGAAGTGTTGGGAGAGAGCCCGTGGTGTCTGTGGGGTGCATCAGATGGCAGGACCAGGCCTGGTGCTGTGCCCGTTCTCTCTCATGTTGTGCACATGCCCCGCCTTGCACCCGAAGTGGGGTCTGTGGAGTGCCAGTTGCCCCCAGGGTCCCCATGGGGAGGATCAGCTGTGCTGGGGTCTCCCAGGGGACCCTGACACCCCACCAGCTCATCCGCGGTTCTCTCAGACTTCTACTAGATAGTGCTGGGCAAGGAGTTGATGGCACATGGGAACCTCAGCGAGCATCGGGGCTGTCTCTGCTTCCCAGTTTTGCACGTGCTTGCGGTCAGATGTTTTTTTGGCAGAAGGATTTTGTGGTCCTGCTCCTGGGGGGAACTGTGGGCCTAGGGCTCAGCCCATGCCCTTCCAGATGGTCTCTGCAGTGGTGGTAGCTCGGTCCCTCCACAAAACCCTGGACTTTGTCCTCTTTCCAGCTGGGCAGACTCAAAAGGACACGAGTGCCCTCCTGACACTTCTGCAGCTGATAGGAGATACAGACATGCCTGAATACATTGGTTTCAGATCTAATGCATCCCCTCCATCTTTGCTTCAGCTCTCTCTTTTTACATCCTTGGCTGCTGTGGGCTCTGCCTATGGCTGTTGGGTGGCTGGAGGTCTGAGCTGTCCTGTCCAGCCCACCCAGACCCACCGGGCAGAAAAATAGTAGACATGTCCTTTCCCTGCTCCCCACACATCCTCATCAGTGATACTTACTTGGCAAAGGGTTAAAAAAATAAATACCTCTGTCTTTTGTGTTTTACAGAGCCTGGGGTCCGCGGACAAGAAGGACTTCTACCAGCCAAAGTAAGTGCCAGTAGCAGTGGTGAGTAATTGCATGGAAATTCCTGGCTGGTCCATATTCCCCAGCAGCTCCGTGCCTTGCTAAGATTAGACATTTCAGTGTACAAGAATAGCTGCTGCAATTACACAAGCGAGGATAACAGTGGAAGGTCTGTCAGTCATCCTGGCTTCAGGGCATATGCAAATCGCTCAATCAGGTCAGAAGGAACCATGACAGCTTGGCTGAGCCTGAGGGACAGAGCTGGGAGCAGGGGTGACCTTTTCCACCTCTGGCTCCCTCTGCTCCTGGTTTGCACAGCTGAGCTGCGTTGGAGAATTGAAGGGTTTCGTTCCGTGTCACCACGGGCTGATCTCGATGCACATCTCCCACCGCCGCTCTCTGACGTTGATGTCTGTCCTCGTCCATCCGCTGTGTTTGGAACAGCATGATGAGCTGAGACCGGGGGAGAGGCTCTGTGGAGTCATGGACATGAGCAAAGTTGCTGCAAACCACCCACTAACACGGGCAGTTGGTTACTTAGTGTGCAGACCAGGTAACAGAGCCCCAGCATGGCACCTTCAAGCAAGAAGGTTGTGCCTGCTGTAAGGTTGGATTTGTTGCCATCATTTTTTGCATAATGGCAGTCTCCCGGCTGAGAGGTTGGGTTCTGCCCTGACACTGAATTGGGTGTTGTGCTGCTGAGCACGCTGTGTGTGGGACCTCATGTTGCTCTTGAGGGAGTGAAGATCTATAGGTTATCACCTTTCTTGTGACAAAAAAGCCACAGCTGGATTTGGAGTTGCAGAACAGTGCTCTGACAGGCAGGATTGTCAGAGAAGCATGGGTTTGGAAAATTCAGAAGGAATTTGGTTGAGGAAATTTCTTCTCCAAAACTCACTCTCCTTCTGTCCTTTGCTGCTTTCCAAAGGGTTCCTGCAGTGCTGCATCCCAGCAGTGTGAGTACCCTGGCATCATCCTTGGTCCGAGTTGGGCTTGGCATCAGAGGGAGCATGTCCAAGGAGGGCAGGCTGTGTCACAGAGCATCACACAGACCTGCCTGCTCCCTGTCTTTGATGGGAGAGCAAGTGTGTGTGAGAGCATGTTCTTCACTTATCGGCTGGTCCCTCTTTATGCCACCAAAAGTTTCTACAGCTCGGTGCTGGTTTCTAGGTCCATACTGAAAGTCTGATTTCAGGGAGCTCCTCTGCCCGCTCACCCCAAGGCAGTGCAGCTCATCAGCTTTCCAAGACTGCAGGCGGCTAAACACTTCTGGAAATAGAGCAAGAGCCATTTCCCAGGCTGTTTAATCCCATATGGCTTTCTGGGAGATCAGAGGAATATCTCAGGAGGTTATGGAGTCACCGTGGATGCAACAACAAAATGAGCACACATTTGGCAAAGGACTCATCGCTGTGTTTCTGTGACCTCTCCCAACAGCTGTCCAGGATTTCGGTGCTCCTTTCTGTAGTGCTGCTATGTGCTTGTGAGGAGTCTGTGTTTTGACAAGCAGGCTTAGAACAGATTGAAGCATCTCCTATGTCTCTATTCCAGCTGAAGCTTTGGGAAGGCTTTAAGCAAGAGATTTGGAGGAAATATGTAAAAAGCTTTTAGTGCTGGGATTTCCTGCGGGGTGGTTTTGGCGGCAGGTAGCAACAATTTGCGGTGCTACATTTATAACTCATCTCCTCTGAGAAATGAGGAATGTTTCCCTACCTTGAGTAGGAGAACACAGGCTTCCCGTCTTGCTGAAGGTGTGGAGCTGCTGGGTCAGAGTGGGGAGTGCTGGTGCAGGAGGTCTTGTAGATACAGGTTGTCTTATGGGTGCTTGTTCCTCTGTGCCATGAGGCCATGCGACCTCCATGGTTTGGCCCAGCAGCTTGTGATACCAGCTGTGATTTGGCTAGTCATAACACTGGTTAATGCCCATCCTATTTGTGCTCTACAGTAGCTGTTCTGGGGTTGTGACTGGTAAGTTTGTGACCATTGCCCCCATCCCATTTGGCTTTTCGATCCACTGGGTGCCACTGGCACCACTGCAACCCGTCTGGAAGGCTGGACCAGATGCTTTACAGACCCTTTAGTCTCTGGCAGGACTGGTGCTGGTCTTCCTGAGCAGAGAAAGATCCCTGCAAACTACCAGAAGTCTGGTGGACCTGCCAAGGGCTTGGGAGAGTTCAGCTCTTCTGCAGCAGCTCCACAGCCCACATTCACAGTTCCTGGAGCCCTGGGCAAGGTGATGGCAAGCAGCCAGAGCGTGGGAAGCAGCTGGTTCCCAGAGCTGAGCCAAGCTGTGCTGGCTCATGGACACATCTGTGTGGCAAGGCTGGTGATCCGAGAGAAGTCTGACAGTGGGTGGCTGCTCCTCCAGCTCCCGTGTGCCAGAGCAAACTTGATTGTGCCTCGCCTCTGCTTTTCCTTTCTGGCTTCCAAGGCAGCAGTTCACCTGCCACTCAAGCCCTGGGCTGCAGGAGCCGGGTCGGAGCAGCCCTGCTCTCAGGTTGGGCCTTGGCGGCTCTCAGCAGGTGGAGGTTGTGAAAATAGAAAAAGGAAAGACACACATGCCGGAAATATCAGCAGTGGGTTTTGTCACCACTTGTTCTGGGAGTGACTCTTGCTCCATTCCTGCCACGTTGAGCTTTCTCTGATTCAGATGCCCTCCTCCTCCTCCCTGAACACTCCATCAAGCTGAGTTTTCTTGTGTTGCCCTGAGTTCCCTCCTTTGCTGCCTCTTCCCTTCAGAAATGGAAATGCTGTCCTCACCCCACAGTTACCGTCACTCTGTCTCAGCCAGTACCTGAATCTTCCCTTAGTGCCTGGAATATCCCAGTGCTCATCAAGGGCATGGAGAGGTGTCCACCCTCACCCACCAGCCTTTGGTGGCTCTTCCCCTCCACCCAGTCCATCCATGAGGTTTTAAGGTACAGATCTCCTTCTGGGTTGCCCCAAATACGGAGTGGAAAGGAAGTTAAGTCAGAGGTGCCCAGGTTGGAGCCACTGGAGCTGAAACGCTGCTGCTGCCCACTCTGGGGGAGGCACTTCTGCTTCGAAGGGCTTCAGTGAGCATGTTTATGGATGTTCCTGCAAGAGCTGGCCCATGTCAGGAGTTGGGACTGCAGGCTTTTGGTCTGGGAAGTATTGTTCCCTCTTTCCATGTTAAATGGAGGAATGCAGGCCGAGTTGAGAAGGCTGAAGCATTAATTTTAAGAAAAATTACATCAATTGTGAACTGAAAGGGGCAGAGACCAGGCAAAGTAGAACAGGCACACAAAGAGTTCCTGTAGCTGAAAGGCCTGGGAGAGGAGTCTTGTGTGTTGGGAATGGCCACAATTCCAGCTGTGAGTCAACATCTGCACAGGTGTCCTCACCTACACCAGCTGCTCCAGGCATCTTGTGTGAACAGGGACAGATTGCCTCCTGTGTTTCCAAAGCAGGTTGTTCAGATGTCAGATTGATATATCCTGAGCTAATAATTCTCATCTGATGCAGTTTGGGCAACCCTGGCTGCAGCCTCGCTCCATCTGGGATCTAACAAGAGCTTGTAGGGATTGGGGAAGAAGCACCGAGTGGGTGAGTCCAGCCCCTGACCTGCTCGCTCCTTTGTCACCCCAGGTTTTTTTAAGATGTTCATACAGCTGTTAGAATATCCAAGCTTCCAGAGATTCTTCCAAACTTCTAACAAAGGGCCCTGGCTGCTCTCTCAAGGCAATTTCCCAAGCAAGGAGCCACTGGCTGAGGACCCAGGAACACCTTGCTCAGAGACAGGAATAGGCTCTTCTGGGACAGCAGGTAATAACTGTCTGGGTGAAAGTGTCTTGTCAGGAACTAAGGTTGTCCGGTGTGTTTGCTAATTCCCTCAGGCACATATTTGTTCTTCAGTGTCAGGCACCAACTGGAACTCAGTTTCTTCAAACCAGAAGGAAGTGTTGATAGTAATAACACTCATAAAACCCCTGGCAAATGCAGACTGAAATACCTGGGCTTAATTAAAGTGTCACTGATTTGCGGTGGGAGCTGCTGCGTCCCTCCCCGCTCTGTCTCCTCTGCCGAGAGCGATGCTCAGCTGTCAGGAGAGCTGTCACTTGGGAGCAGTGAGTATCTGCCAGGCACTTTAAGGTGTCAAGAGATACACAGCTGTAGTGACACAGAAGGCTCTGCATTGATCCGCTCCTCCCGTCCTTTGGGACAGTGTGGCTGTGCTGGAGAGCCCTGCTGTCTCAGAGACCATTCCTGCTCCAGCAGAATCTCAGAGCCCTTTCAGGTAGATCTGTCTCCATCTCAGATTAAAGGCTGCCCCTGCCTTCTGTCCTCCAGCCTCAGATGTGTAAACACACGAGGAACCTTTGAAACCATCTCCCAGAAATCAGCAGCTCCTGTTTGTTTTGCCTCGCAGTCATTACACCGAGCTGTCTCCGCAGCTAATTCCTTGTCACCCTCCTCTTACAGCAGAACATTTCATCTCCCAGACTCAAACCATTCTGTGCCAGCACTTAGATGAAAGTGTTTCCTTGCTGAATCATTATCTCGTAAAACTGTGGTGGTTTTAAGGATCTAGAAATCAGTATTTACATTTTGGAAGCATTAAGGGCCATCATAGTAAGCGCAATGTGTTCCTGAGCCGAGTGTTCATTTTGTTGCCTCCTTCACTCAGACATTATTGCTCTGGTAATGATGATAATAACACACATATAGGCTATGTTTGGCTTCTTCCATGGTAGCTGAGAGTCATTCAGCTGGGATGCTCAGCAGGTAGCTCAGGTTCCAAGTGCTGAGCAGTGGGAGGAGGACACACGAGGAAAGTAGGGAGAGAGAGATGGTGCTGATGATGGCAGGCAGTGATGGGGGAGGGGAAGCAATGCCAACACCATACTGAACCATGGGATACTCAATGCTACTAGAAACTGCCCCCAAACCCACCCCCAACAGGGCTGGAGAACACTTTTCCCAGCTTCAGTTGTAGGAAAGGATGAAGTGCCACCACCAGCATCTCTGGAATGTGATGACCAGAACGGTGGAGGGTGTAAGAGAGGTGCTGGGGTCTGTGGGGTGGGTGCAGGCTGGCAGCTGAAGGGGAGTGGAGCCCTCCAGAAGGGATTATGAACATGAACTCCTAGCATCCAACCACAAATCCTGGCTAAGGCAGTTATTGGAGAGTCGGGAGTGAACTCCTTTACACACAACATAATTCAAGGAGACTCCAGTGCTGGTCAGGGTATCTTACCAGGGGGATTCAGCCATTGAAACTGTACAGCAAACTTTAACAGTATTTCCCCTGGAATTTGGCCATTGGATTCAGAGACTAAGCTCCAGGCAGGTAGAGGGACTTTAATCCTCTTGGAGTGCTGGGAAAGGAAGGGAATCCTGGAAAGGCACCTGGGAGAAATGTGGTTGTTCAACCAATGCCAATCTGGGAATGGAGAGCAGAGCTGACCTTGAGCAGCCTGGGAGCAGGGGGTTAGGAGAAGCAGGAATGAGCAGGGGGAAGTAAGAGGAACCTGGGAGTTAGCAGCAGTGGGAATGAACAGTGGGAGGTATCTCATGGCATGGCAGAGGGTTGTCTTGGATCAGTTCTGTTGCTTTTCCTCTGTGGCTGCAGAGGGAGCAGAACACAGCCCTGATGAGGAGCAGAGCTGGCAGGGATACAGCAGAAGCTCGGGCATGGAGGAGGCCATCACCCCACTGGTTTGCCCAGTGGCATCTGGGCTCTTCACCTAGACTAAGATTGCCTTTTGCTTTTGAAGCTGTAAAACTGGTGCCAGTTGGTGCCCAGTGAACAGCGCAGGGCTCCCTGCTGAGGGTCCGGCTGTCCTGCTCTTGCCCCCCTCTCCAGGGAGGGGAGCACTGGGAGGGCAGCACTGCGTTATGTGTTGGGTAAGTCACAGAATCACAGAATTACAGGATCACAGAATCACAGGATATGCTGAGTTGGAGGGACCCATGAGGATCATCGAGTCCAACTCCTGCACAGGTCCAACAGTCACACCCTGTGCCCCAGAGGATCATCCAAACACTCCCTGGGCTCTGGCAGCCTTGGAGCTGTGCCCACTGCCCTGGGGAGCCTGGTCAGTGCCCAACCACCCTCTGGGTCCTACTGACAACCACTCTTTTGGTGAAGTCTGGGTGAATACAGCTCTTACACATTTTCTTTTTTATTGTTTCTCCAGTGAGGGTGATCACACTGGGTTTCTGTGCCTGCTGGGGCTGGAGGATCATAGTGGGGTGCTCTGCAGCCACAATGGGTCCAGAGGAGGCCACAGAGATACTTCAAGGGCTGGACCCTCTGCTCTGGAGACAGGCTGGGAGGGCTGGGGGTGTTCAGCCTGGAGAAGAGAAGGCTCCAAGAACACCTCATTGTGGCCTTAAAGGAGTTGATTAAAAGGAAGGAGAATGATTTTTACATGGACAGACAGTGATGGGTCAAGGGGGAATGGTTTTAAAGTATAAGAGGAGAGATTTAGATTGGGTATTAGGAGGAAATTCCTGTGATGGTGGTGAGACGCTGGCACAGGTTGCCCAGAGAAGCTGTGGCTGTCCCATCCCTGGAAGTGTTTCAGGCAAGGTTGGACGAGGTCTGGATTCACCTGGTTTAGTGGAAGGTGTCGCTGGCCATGGCAGGGGAGTGGAAGAAGATGATCTTTAAGGTGCCTTCCAACCCAAACCATTCTAGATCCATGATTTTTCAGGACACAGATGCCTTTGATAGCCAAAACTAAATATCTTATCTCAAGGGAGGTCAGAACAAGGACTGCTTGGTTTTAGTGGTCCCTGGAGCCCAGGGGACAGCAGAAGGAGTTGTTGGGGCTGGCTGAACTCACCCTGCTCTGGGTGCCCAGGCCAGGGCACCCCCAGACCAGCCCCTTGCCGTGCCCCTGCTCTCCAGCTGGGAATGGCCCTCCAAGCCCTGGTGTGGAATAAATTTTTGGGTTTCATTGTTCCTGTGCAGCTTTAAATGTGTTAAGTGAGGTTGCAATGTGGGCTCTCACTGTACCAGTTGTCATAGAAACTTTCAGGGCTTTTTTCTTCAATCCCCCCAGCCCCTTTCTTTAAACCAAAGCAGGGATGGGGTTTTCAGCCCCCTGTAATTTCAGTTCCAGTCCAATTGAGAACCTGCCTGGCCCTGATTCCTTGCCTCTAGCACTGCCACACAAGGAATCAAAGTCTTTAAGTTTTGCTTCCTGTTGTCCCAACCAAAGGGTTCATGTTCCCTAGAATTGGGCACTTTCCCGGTAGCACTGATGGGATTCTGTTCCCCAAAATGCCCACTGGGGTTGGGGCTGCTGCTCAACCTTTGTCGCTCACCATGGGGTATCTCTCCTTGCTGCTTCTGAAAACAGGAGCAGAGTGGGCACAGCCCCTCCGTGCCTGGTCACTGGGCATCCCTGGGCCTTTGGTGGGGACATTGTGATGGAAAGTGCCTGCCCTGCTGCTCTGAGCCCGGGGCTGCCTCCCCTGCTGGTGATGACGGGAGGCTGATGGTGCCAGCTCAGCGCTGAGCCCTGCGCAGGAGCCACCTCAGCTCCAGCTGCAGCCCTGCTGTGACTGCGGCACTCGGCATTAATCATGGAGAGGGAATCGAGTGTAGGAAGATGGGCATTTTTTAACAAATAACCAAGGCTGCATTCTCCCCTAAGCAAGAGAGCAAAGTGTTTGCTGCAGTGAGTCAACGCAGAGATACTTTCGCCCTGGGAGGCAACGCTCCTGCCCACAGCAGCCATCAGTCCCACAGCCGGGTACCGAGAGGGAGAAGTGGGTCGAGGTGTTTCCTGAGCTGCTCAGCCAGCAATCACTGCTGGGGTTTCTCCAAGACTGAAGGACCCTTTCCCTCATGCTTTGCTTCTGGCACAAAACTTGATGGGGACTTCTCATAGTCAGCCATACTTGTAGCTTTTTTGAGGAGCTCGGTGCCTCCCCAGCTCCTCATTGCTTCAAGGCTGGTGCTGTCTCATAGAATCACAGAGTGGTTTGGGTTAGAAGGGACCTTAAAAGTCACCTCATTCCACCCCCTGCCATGGGTAGGGACACTTACCACTAGCCCAAGTTGCTTCAAGCCTGTCCAACCTGGTCTTGGACACTTCCAGGGATGGGGCAGCCACAGCTTCTCTGGGCAAGCTGTGCCAGGGCCTCACCACCCTCACGGGGAAGAATTTATTCCTCAGATCTAATCTAAATCTACTCTCTGTCAGTTTAAAGCCATTAAACACATCTCCTGAGTCTTCACCCTGGTGCATGGCAGGAGTTTGCCTCGGAGGGCCAGTTATCTGCTGGGAGTCATTTGGGTGGGATTTAGGTAAGAAAAGGTCTATTAGATTCTTTGGTGTCCTGTGTTTTGCACAGGTGTAAATGTTACCCACAAGCTCCTGAAGAGGTTGTGGTTGCCTTTGGAGAGTTATCTGATCCTCTCAGTATCCCTGAGAGGCATCTAATCCTGACCCAAAACTTGCTAGAACTTGTTGGACTCCATCTTCCAGTCCCTGCCTCTTGGCATGTCTCACTCTATAAAAGCAGTTGGCACCACTCTGGTTTTGGGGGTGTGGCAGATGTTTTTATCAATAAACTCAATATAGCTCAAATCTTTTGCAGCAAGATATTCTCTCCAGCCCTTGGATCAGTCTGTGACTCCTCCCTCCAGGCTCTGCTGTTTTAGTGTCCCTTTTAAACGTGGGCACCTGAATGGCAGCAGTGTCAGTGTCAGTCCCAGCAGTGCAGTACGTGCAGCTCCCCCAAGAGCCACATCAGCTCTTTTCATCACAGCATCACATTAGAGCCTTGTGCTGGGCTGCTCACCCGTGGTGACCCTTGAGCCTTCCTGGAGGCTCTCTCTTGTCTGGGATCCAGTCCCTATTCATAAATACGGCCTGAAATCCCTCTCCGTAGCTGCGTCATCCCACGCTGGGCTGCATTAACGTGTACAGTGTTTGAATGGGCTCAGCGTTACCCAGCAGCCCACATTTCTCTGTCTCCTCATCAATATTTACCATTACATCAATCTTCCTGTCATCTGTTAATTTTTTGAGTGAGGATTTTGTATTTCCATCTTGATCATCAATGAAAATATTGACTGGCGTGTTCCCCCTGGAGCCTTGCTAACGATTCCCCATCGACAGCTCCTGTGTGAGACCTGTCAGATGGCTCTAAATCTATTTAATGTGCTTTATTTGGTGCTGTGCAGTCCCACCTTCTGAAATCAGGACATCAAGAAGCACTTTGAGCTCAGCCGTAACATACACGGGGCCGGTTCCTGGAAGGTGTGTTCATTAAACAGTGACATCGGGCTCAGCCGACCACATCTCTTCCACCAAGACACACCGGCTGACTTTAATTAGAACTTACATCCTTTAATTATTTCTTAATTTAATTCCAGATGAGCCCTGCCTTCTGGGCCCTGTGTCAGCCTGACCATTCTGTTGTTAACTAGGTCATCCTCGCTGCTGGATGGGAATGTTGGTGGGAAGGAGCCATTTCCATCTGGATGTAGCAGCCTTGAACTTAGCTCAAAACCAGCAGCAGAGCCCAGAAAACATTCCCCACCTTTGGGTACGCGTTGGCTGGTTGGTGCTGTTTGGCCACATTAGATGTAAGCATGGATGCTAGTGGTTTAGGAGAGTTTCATCTCTCCTAGGAATTATTTTATTCATCTTTTTTTCCCAAACACAGAATAGATATTGACTGTATTTTCCTCCTTTTCTGTGTCATTTAAGCATTCTTACATTCTGCTTTGAAGTAGCCCTAGTGCTCCCAAAAAACAGACCTATTGCTAGATTTTGGCTCCCAACAGCAGATTTTCCCTGTCCAGCCATGCATTTCCCCCTTCTTTAGTTTCCCTAATCACTTTCCTACACATTGTAATTTTTCATTTGTATCGACCACTCTATTCTGCACTCCATGGCAGGAGGTTGGAACTAAATGGACCTTAAAGGTCTCTCCCAACCCAAACCCTTCCATGACTCTGTGATTTAACTGCTGGCTCTGTGAGTCTCCTACGGTGCAACTCACAGACCCAAATCCTTGATAACACATTATTTCTTATCCATTAGGAACATGTGTTTCAGGCTGAGCTCCCACAGTGCTGTGGTGGCTCAGATATGATGTGCTGTGCCTCGTCCCAGTCCTTGGTGAGAAAGTAAAATCTGTATTTATTCAAGCACCAACTGCTAAAAGATCTGTAATTCTAAAGAAAAATGTATAATGGTGTGCATTGTAAGTGTGCAGTGCCCTCCTCTTCAATCCTGCCACCCTCCTACGCAGAACTGCTGATCACGTACCTCATCGTAGCAGGTTTCAGGAGCGTCGAGTGCGTTAAATTTCTGCTTGTGAGAAAAAATTTCCCTTCCTCATTCTCCTTTCCCAACCTCTCTGCCTCAAAGCAGCTCAAGAGCTCACTCCTTCGCCCCTCAGCACAGCACGAGCAAGGGCTCAGGTACAATTTCCTGGAACAGATAAATCTGTCTTTTTCTTCAAACACCATTGTGGTGTTTTCTCCCCATGCTCCCACTGGCAGCACCAGATTGACACCTGGGCCACGGAACTGGAGAGTCACGGAACGCTTTGGGTTGGAATGGGCCTTAAACCATCTCATTCCGATCCCCTGCCACAGGCAGGGACACCTTCCACTAGCCCAGGTTGCTCCAAGCCCTGTCCAACCTGGCCTTGGACACTTCCAGGGATGGGGCAGCCACAGCTTCTCTGGGCAACCTGTGCCAGGGCCTGAAACACTGAATAATGTTTTTTACACCTAATAAAAGACTTGACTGAATCAAGGTGTGGACAGCCCAGGGAGGTTGACTTTGGGGCATTTTACTGAGGACTGTGTGAGATCAGCTCAACCCCCAGCCACAGGAAAACACCACCTTGCTCCACAGTAAATGGAAATGTGTGCAGTGCTTTGAGGAAATGGGCTGGAGCAGGAGATGAAGAAGGAACCCTAGGACCTGCAAATTCTCGTTTTTATATTTGAAATGGAAAAGCCTTCCCAATGAATTCTTTGAGAAAACCTCAGAGCTGAGGGATCTCAAGCAGGGGCCATCAGAGTTTTTTCTTTGCAGTTTGAGGTAGGAAGGGATAAGCACAGAGGGAGAGAAAGCTCAGCTGCACTCATTCTCCCCTCGGATGTCAGAGGTGCTTTGTTTTCCAGAAGTGCTTATTATTCATACAGTGTCTCATCAGGAAGCTGGAATACAGCTCCAGCCGGGGGCTGGTCCTGGTGTGGGCTCTACCACGAAGCTGTGCAGTGCTGTGGCTTTTCCTTCCTCTTGGGATATCCCATCGGAGCTACCAGAGTGGTGCTTGGTGCCCACCTTCTGACACTACTGCTGGTGGTGGTTGGGTCATCTTTTCCCCACTGCATTCCTCTTTTGTCCCTCTTTGGATCCAGGGTTTTGTCCTGGATCCTAGGCCACCATCAGCAGATGTGTGGGCTTAGCTTTGCTTGTCCTGAGGGTCCTCTCAGCAGCAATCTTCCTGAAGGAGGTACAGCACAAGAGCTGCTGTCTGCAGATGTTTCCCTTGTTCCCAGGTGTTTCCAGGAAGCCCCTCTGCCTTGCACACAGCATCTTGATCACCTGTGTTGGGTCCCAGTTGTGCCAGAACCCTATTCTGCAATTTGCCCACTTGCCTTTGCCATTTCCATCCCAGCTGGATGGCTCTGAGGATGACAAGGACTCTGCTTCTGGGCTTTTATCACCCTCCTCCCCCCAGCTGGAGAGTGTTGCTGAAAACCCTGGTGTGAACTGTAAACCAATCCTAGACTCCCAACCGGTTTCTAGCCGTCTCAGGCTGGTTCCTAGCTGTCTTGGGTTTGCTGCTGTAAATCACTGGGTTCACAAGCCATGAAGCCGATCTCTGAAGGCTGGGAGGAGGAGTGTGGCTGCTGTTGAAAACATCAGTCCTGCCTCATTGAGAGTGTGCTGTGGAGTCAGGCCCACCTTTGGGATTTTGTTGGCTGGCTGGAGCCACCAGTGCTGTCACCAGGAGGGACCACATGCTGAGTCCAGCGTAATAGATCCCACCTCCTCCCACCAGAGCAGAGCGTGGTCCTGGGGAATGTCCCAGCCAGCAGGGACACTGGAGGGGGTGTCAGCCACAGCAAATGTGAAACCGTCAATATTTGTACACAAAGGCCACGCTGAAATCCCTGTCCCAATCCAGACATCAGAGGTGTCAGTTTTGATTTCCCAAACACAGAGAGAGCCCTTTCAGCCCCGGCCTGCTCAGACACTGCGGCTTTAATGTCCAAGCACCCAGCATGTTTCCACTCCCCTCAAATGCATCAATCAGGTCTCGGTGAGGCTCTGAAAGAGCCAGTTTGTTAAACAAACACACTTAGTGTAAAAAGTTTATTCCAGTTAATTGGGACTTCATTGCAATGGAAACAAATTACCCAGCTGTCATCTGCCAAGGCAAACAGCAGCGGGGGAGAGGGGGTCCTGGCCAGGCGGGAGACAAACAGCCATCTCAGGCAACCTTATTTATGGCCTTTTTATGTATTTCTGTATTTATTTGGACATTCCTGAGCTGGAGAGCTGGGCTATTGCCGCGCCGCATGTCCCAGCACTTGCATGGTGACAGGTTATCTGCCCATGGGGCTCCTGAGCAAAAGTTGGCACTGGTCTGGTGGGCACTGCCATGGGGACCCAGGGTCTGGGGTCTGTGTCCCTGGCTGGATCCCTCTGAGGATGTCCAGGGCTCTTGCTTCAGAGCCAGAGGTGAGGTGCTGGATGTGCAAGCGAAGGGCAGGTGAGGGCGAGCTGCTGGTCCCTGGAGCTGTGGGCCATGGGGGTCCCTGGAGCGAGCAGTGGAGTAGTCAGGAGGGCACAGGGCCGGTGGTCACTGGGAACTTTGCCGCCATGCTTCCATGGTTCCCTGTCCTATGTCAGCATCGACCCCAGGTGCGAGCCAGAAACACAGAATATTCTGAGTTGGAAGGGATCATGGAGTCCAACTCTTAAGTCAATGGCCCACCCAGGGGATTGAACCCATGACCATGGTGTTATTAACACCAAGTTTTAACCAGCTGAGCTAATCTCAGGGTCCCTGTCCCCACTCTAGTCCAATTCTCCCCTCTCAGCCCAGGGAATTACCTTTTTGGCAAAAGAGTTGGGAACGTTTCCTGATGAGGCTCCCACTCATTCCCAGCTCCTTTGATTTAACAAACACCCCATCGACACCCTTTTTTCCCTCCTTTTATTGAAAAAGAGGGAGCAAGGAGCAAGGATGGGGGATCAGGAAGGCAGGAGGCATGCGGAGAGCAGGGCTGGGTGGGAGCCGGAGGCCATGTGATTCCCGCTGGAGCTGGTGCTGGTTCCTGCAGCCGCCAGCGTGCGGAAGTGACAGATAAACCCTCGGGATTAGCAGCGTGTACCGTGTCAGGAGAGCAGCATCCCCTTCCTGGAGCATTAGTCACCCGAGTCTGACGCCGGGGTGGGGGAGGCAAGTGCAAGTCATCGAATTACCTCCTCCCCCAGCTCCCAGGGGACCTGTCCTTGCCTCGTGACCCTCCAGCTCTGCCTTTCGGAACCCTGGCTGTGCCAGGGCAGCCAGACGGGCAGAGGATGTTGTCCTTGACCATGGAGGGGTGCATTCATCCATGGCACATCTCTGCTTGGCTGTGCACATGATTGCCCTGTTATGGACAGCGGCATTGGGATGACACAAGCATGGAGGGCCTCTTGCAATGGCCTTTGGGATGCATTCTTTCTTCCCTGCTGGCCTTGGGGACGTGGAGGACAGGAGCAGGTCTCTGCCCAGGTGCTGGGGACCTTCCAGAGGATTGGGATTTTTCTTCTGTGCCTGGTGGATAAACCCAGGGCTCTTCCACCCTTCTCACCTACCACGACCACATCTGAGCCAGACTCTTCTGATCTTGTGAAGTCCTAACGTTCACATTTGAATTTCACATTGTAATTGAATTGTCATCCAGAGTGTTTTTGTTACCTTGTAGCTGTGAGATCATCATGGCCCACACTCTGAGGTTTGTGTCTGTGATGGCACATATTCAGGGGGTGGAAAGTCTGGATTGGGGTACATATCTTTGGAGGGGCCTTGAAGGGAGCAGAGAGCAGAGCTGAGCACTGATAGCTACAGAGATGAGTCCTGAGATTGGAATGATATCACCTGAGGGATGTGGGAAAGATGGTGACCAGAACTGGAAATGACACCAGATTTGGCTTCCTTTCTGGAGCTTGGAATGGAGTGGAGGAGGGACTGGGGAGCTTGGTGCAAGCACCTTGGTTCCTCGGGGTCGGCTGGCCCATCTGAAAACACAGAGATAAGAAACAGCAAATGCCAAGTTTCCCTGCATGACAACTGGGCTCTGTTGGGGGCAGTCAGAGGCAGCGATGCCCCCTCAGTCCCACATTCCTGTGCCCCCACTCTCCACGGGATCCTGCGTGGGCAGAGCTGGGGCACAGGGTACCGGGCATCTCCCTCCTCCACCTGGCAACCCTGTATTATTAGGGATTTTAGCTTTCTGTTTCTAGATTGACTTGTTGCCGGTGTTTAATTTTAGCTCCTCCAGTGCCTTGCAGATTCCTCGAGGGATTCTTTCGTTCCCTCTCCCTCCCACAGGTTTGTTTGTGATGGAGCTGCGTTGATTTGAGCCACGAGCAGGAGCTTTCAGCAGCGGTGGGGGCTGTGTTGCCATGCTCATGGAGCTGGTTATCTGTGGGTTTAGCTCAGGTTTGTGGGTCCATGTGGTCCAGGTGCCCTGAGAGATCAGGCTGGGAGGGAGCATCACTCCCACCTACAGCCACTGGTGTGGGTGTTGTGCACGCAAAATCACTCTCAGAGCACACTGGGTGGCTCCTGTCCCCTCGCTCTTCTCAGCACTGCCCTCGCCGAGAGTTTTCTCTTTTCACTCCCCACGGGAAGAAATTCAGATCACCATCACTGTACGTGGAAACAAACCCCAGGGTCCTCCCGCAGCTGCACAGCCAGCTTGGGTGGAAATTTTTCAGCATCTTTTAAAGCCCTGCATAAAGTAATTCAAAACAAGTTGCAAGTGTATTTTGGACTCTGGCAGAGCTTCACCCGCTGGCTGTCCCAGACAAGGGCTCACTTTGAGTGTACCCTTCTGCTGAGCAGGGGGGCAGTGTTTTCATTCCTAATTTAGAGCATCCGTCCAGCCGGGGTCCAGCCCCCCGTCTCCCACCGAGCCGGCGCAGCTGGGAGCCCGGGGTTTACCTGTCACCACCAGCTCCGGGGCTGCGCTAACACGTTCCCTAGAAAATGTGACTCTCCTTGGACTCAGCCTCCTTCTGCTCACCCTGGGGGATGTGTGAAGGTACAGTTTGTGCTCTGTTTATTCCAGGATTTTTGTTATTTTGTAGAGGAGAGTGAGTTTTGCTTATTTTTAAACACCTGAAATAGGGGTTGATACTCACTACAGGTTTGCTGGTTTTCCTGGGGAGAGGCAGCCCTGGGAGGTCCCGTTCAGGTAGGGCTTTGGTGGTAGCAGCTCCATCACCATGGCCCTGATCCAGGGAAGTGTGTTTTTCTGAAGCAGTGACCTCCACAGGCCACCCTTACCTGGACATGAGCGCATGCTGAAGACTTTGGTTGGACTTGGTCCTGTAAAAGCAGCCAAGGGAGCTGAAGCCTAAAAACCACTCAAGTGTTCAAGTAAACCATCCAAGCAAATCTGAAAGCCACTTGCAAGGCCACAAGCATCATGGTGTGGCAGCTTCTCTTCCTCTCCATGGATTAACCAGCTGCAAGGAGGAATGAGGAGAGAGGCCACCAGGACCACATGTCCCCATGGAGTGTGTTGCAGAGCGTGCTGAAGGAGAAGACAGGGTTCTGTGCTTGCAGTGCTGCTCTTGGTGGCTTGCAAAGCCACTGTTCAGCCATCACCTAACTGTTTTCCATCAGGATCAGGTGATGGTTGGCTTAAATCATGCCCAGAATTAGCAGAGGGGCCTGGGGTACCTCTGTGATGAGCCTAATGTCAGACTCTGGTTTAATGGAGCATCCTGGTGCTGGAGGTGAAAGGTTTGGAAGGTGGACACAAAATCCACTGCGGACTTTCTCCTCTCTCAGCTATTTTGCTTGAGGTCTTACTGCAGCTTTTCTAGGCTTGAAGTTGTCATTGAGGTTTTTCTAATCTTTAATTTTATAATGTTCGTTAGCACAGTTCCTGTCAGAGAACAGCACGTTCCCACCCTGTCCTTGCTGTCTCACAGGTTAATAACCCTTTGCTGCTTTGACTCATTTGGAGAAAGAGACAGTAGCTTTGGGAATGACTCCTGGTATGACAGGCAGACGTCAGCATTGTCAGTTAGGTCTGAAAAGCAGCATTAATTCAGAGGGAAATGGCAGCAGAAGGCCCACAGTCCCTTGGGAGCACTGAGCCCACCTGTCTCAAACCATGGCAGTGTGTGTGTGTTCCCCCAAGCTGCTCAGAGATGCTCTGAACACAGATGGCTGCTTTTCCTTTCAGGAATGGGCTGTAACAGCTCCTCCCTTCCCTCCCTGAGGTTCTGCTTTGGAGATGCCCACTGCTGAGGCCTGTGGTGCAATGGAAACCCTCTAACAGGGTCGAGTGGTCAGTAGAAGACCTAAGGTGCGAGAGGTGGGACTGGGAGGCACATGCTGTGTTTTAGGGCTGGCTGGGAGGTGGTTCTGGTTTCTGAGCTTCTGCTCTGCTCCTGAAGCCCCCACCATCTTCCTCAGTCGAGTTTTACCAGTGCCGAGGTACAGACCAAGGACTCCAAACTTAGGTTTGAAGTGAGCAGGGACAAGCACTGGAAGGCCGTGGTCCAGACTGCCTGCTGTGGGAGAGGTGGAGCGAGTGCTGGCATCGCACCCCGCTCCCAAGTCCCAGGGCCTGCGGGTCGGGAGCCTGCTGCTGGTTTGGGGAGAGTCAAGAGACCACCCATTTGGTGGGACCCTTCCCTATGGAGAAAGGATATGTACCAGGCAGGATTTAGTCACCTCGGAACAGGCTGTGTCCATTTGGTGGTTTCAGTAAATCTGGGAGTTATTTCCAGTGGAGATCAGGATTGCTGTGTGAGTTTGGCAGTCAAGGAAATGGAAGCAAGAGGCACCAGCATGATGTCCTAAATCTTGAAGACAAGGTCTCCCATCTTACCTGTCATGGCCTTAACCATTTCAGGGGTGCCTTTTCCACTGCCTGTGAAAGGCACAGCTGGCCCAGAAACATTCCAGCTGCTGTTCTCATCCAGAGCAGAAGGCTCAGCTCTGCAAACACACCGTGTCTTTCTGCAGAGCCTCCATAAACTCAGCTCTGGGCTGCAGCATCCTTTGGGCCTGCTGCCTGGTTGCACCAGAAGGTGGTTTACCCTGGGGAGTTGAAAGCCCTTGCTCTGTGACAGCCTGGATGAAGTGGCAGCAAGGTGTGACGAGTGCTGTGTCCTGGGGGACCTGCCTCCTGTGGTGTCCCCACCCCAAGGGCAGCATTTGGTGTGCACTGAGGTGTGGTTTTGGCAACAACTTGCAATGTGTTCTGTGCTGGAGGGGGAAGATGAGACACCTGGAAAGCATTTGTGCCTCTATGGCCAGTGTGAATAGTCCACCTCTTCAGGGCTAAAGGTTTTCTCCAAGGACAGACTTTCCTGTGGTTTACCTTTCCTTGCTGGCTCTTTGCTTTCCAAGTGCCTGAAGCCACTTTTGGGGACTTCAGGCTCCCAGCAGCCAGCAGAACACACCTCATTGGAGTTATAAGTGCAAAGACTTGGGTTGTGGGTTTGCCACTGCGATTCTGCGCCATGGTGGGCAGATGTTGTCCAGTGCCAGAGAGGGCCTTGCACAGCCGTGGGACAGTCTGGTGGTCTGACCTGTGAAGCCCAAGCCCACGATGAAAGGCAGGTAGTGAGAGGGTCACCTGCCATGGCTCATGTCTCTAGCGCTGGCTTTGCCCAGTGGTTGTGGTCTTTGCTGAAGGATTCCTTGGTTGGAAATAAAAGGGTCTCGTCTCCTGCATCACTCCAGGCTCAGTCGAGGATGATACGCAACCTCTCACATCTCTGTCTCCCCACCACTGCCCTGCACCTCTGGGCATTTTGGGTGTGGGAGTTCTGCTGATGGGCAGTGCCTCATCTGGAGGACGTCAAGTGCTGCTGGGAGGTGACTCTTGCATGAAAAGTCTCTTTTGTTGGAATAAAGTGCCTTTCACTGGCCTGGCTGGCATGGCCATCCTTCATGGGGTCTGAGGAAATAGGCCTGATGGTGATTTAATGCTGCTGGTGCAGTGTGGACAGCTTGCTTCTGAGGAGCTCAGCTCCTCATGGGTGTTCAAACAGCAGAGGCCAATCCCTGCAGCCCTTGGGGGTAGGTGGATAATATAATGTGGAAACTGAGGCACAGAGGCTTTAGCTCCCAGGTGAGGCCATGCTGCCCAGGCTGGTGTCCTTCAATTTTCACAGCACCAGATGAAATCCACTGGGCTGGGCCCTCCCACAGCCTGACCTGGGGGAGGGTCCGTGCCTATGCTCAGTCCCTCGCTGAGGATCCCCACACAGCTAGTGGGGTCCTCCACAGGGACCACACACCTGACAGATCACAGCCAGGTTCCCAGTCCTGGAAATGGCTTTGGCCCATCCTCCTTGGCTCCTGCTGCAGTGCATCCCTCCTCCCAGTCACCAAGGCTCGGCTTTGTGGGTCGCTCTTCCCTGGGGCCGCGGGTGCCTCTTGCTCTCTCTCTCTGTGTTGCTGGAGTCCCTTGTGCCCCAGGAGCCGAGGAGCTCTCCTCTCCCCTCACTTGGCTGCAGAAATGGGCTCAGCATCCCAGAAATTCAGGCTTTCATGTGGGAGCCAACAGTCACACAACCTCCATCCAGAAACCGTCATTATCGGCCGCTTGCTTTTTCTTGGTTTCTTTGAACTACAGCTCCCAGGATGCCTGAAGATATGCAGACATCCCGAAGACAGTGGTTTCCCATAAACTTTTGGGGTTTCATGCTTTGCAAGCAGGAATGTTTTTATTGCGTCGCAAATCCCTTCAAGTCACTCAAACCTCTGTGGCGCTTCCCTGCCGTGGGGCAGCCGCAGGGGCCGGAGCCGGCCGGGGGGAGGCACGCCAAGGGCTCTTCTCTCTCCTGCATTTTCTCCCTTCTTGCAAGAAGGGGTTTTGTAAATCGTGCCTTTTCAAGGGGCATTTCGGACTGGGAGGAAGTTTGGATGAATCATGGTTTGCCTGTAGGGATATGTGTCCCATTCTCCTGGTCCCCATGATTGCGCATTGAAGTACCTTGGGCAGGGTGGCGAGGGGTTTTCACTGAACTGGGAAGAACTGGGATGCAGGGAGGAGAAAAAGATGCACATTCCTGCACCAGAGCAATGAGCCCAGAAGACTGGGTTTTAATTCCTGATGTGTTTACAAGTCCTAAGGGAAAACCAGAGAGGGACGTTTTCATTTAGCATGGAGAGATGTGGTTGGAATTGCAACCTGGAGGGTCCCCACCTCCCAGCCTCCAGCCAGATCCACCCGTCCCTGCCATCAGGGTATGGGGAATGCTGGGCACAAGTCCCATGTGTGCCTGCACAGCTCTGCATTCCTACTGCCCATCCTGGCACCAGGAGATGCTTGGCAGCAGGGTGGGTTGGGTCTGTGGTGTGGTGAATGGTGTGGATCCAGCTGCCTCTAATAACCACTTACTCTCTGTAGGAGAGGAAACACAGAGGGTAGAGTAGGGCTGTGGTAGCACGGTGGCATTTTATGGCATTGTTCTTCTGACCATAAAAATACTTCACTGAGTTTTTCTCATTTGGTGCTGGTGAAGATCAGTGTTGTGTCTCATAGTCAGACTTGTCTCTTTTTTTCCCTTGGCTGCTTAAAAAAAAAGCCCATGATCCTCCATATCTTGGGGTTTAATAGGTATTTCTTCAATAGGTGCCACTCTACCAGTTTGAGGAGCTTTGTGAGTGAATTGTGGAGGTGCTGGGTGCTCTTGGGGGGCCACCTGCACGCCCAGGTGCCCAGACCTTGCAGGAGGCAGCAGAAGCCTGGGTCAGGTCATGTGTGCCACAGGAGTGGTTGAGGTTGGAAGGGATCTGTGGGGATCATCTCACCCAACCCCTGCTGAAGCAGAGTCACCTACAGCAGGTTGCACAGGATCGAGTCCAGGTGCACGTCTGGAGAAGGGGACTCCACAACCCCTCTGGGCAGCCTGTTTCAGTGCTCCATCACCCAGTGGGACATGTCCTGGCCCTGCTCTGTGCTGTACCCAAGCAGTGAGGCCAGCAGGATGCTGCTGGGTCCATTCTGGGCAGTTGTCCTAGTGCCTCTGGGGTCTGGGCTTATTCTCCCATCCTTCCCCCTCCCTCCATGCGAGCACACTCGGACACATAAGCACATGTGACAGTTCCTGCCACCTGCCTGTGCTGTCGGTGCGCGGTGGTGACAGGCGGTGTGGTCCTCTGGAGAGGCCGGGTGCCAGCCAGAAAGAACAACCACGGAGGCCCTGCGGCCAGCTCGCGTTAACCACATCACTCCTCTCCTCTCTTGGAAAGGCCTGGCCGCCCAGCAGCCCAGAATAACAAGCTTTTCCATTCCTGCTCGCAGCGTGGGACACGAGGCCATGGAAAACAGAGCCGGCTCCAGCACCAGCGCCGTGCTCAGACTAAACAGCAGCACATCCCCCGGGGCGGTTTGTCCCCCACAAAGGGGACCAGGCTGAAGTCACAGCTGTGGGGTGGAACGGGAGAGCACGGTGGTGACGCCAGGACAGCGTTGCGGTGCCTCACCATGTGTGGGCTCAGCCAGAGCGAGCAGTGGAAGATGAAGGTCCCAGGAGGATTGAGCCCCTCCAGGGACCTACTCACCCATCCCTGCTGATTGCACACGAGGAAAGGGATTTGTTGGATTTTGTCCTTTTTTTTTTTTTTTTGGTCTTTGTTTTCCCTGGAATCTTTTTGATTGGGATAAAAGCTGTAATCGGTAGTGGGGGAATTCTGAAAACCAGCTACCAGAGCTCCTGGCCCCGGGCAGGATGGGAGCAAGTCTGCACGTCCCTCTGCCTTGGCACACATACAATCGATCATGCTCACACAGCCCGGTTGGAAGAGCCCAAGCTCTCCATCCTGCTGCTCAGGAAGGAGAGATAGATATCTTCATTAAAAACAATCACAGAGGAAAATGACAGAATTCTGAAAAATAAGCAAAGTGATGGGGATTTTGCCCAAGGAAAGGAATTTTTGCCTATTTTATTTCCTGGGTTTTATTTATTTGTTGTCTGTAGATGGATGGATTTTTGGTGTTAAAGTAGATTATGCTGATTTTGAGGATGAAGTATGTTGGTACGTGCCTGTCATGAAATGGTGCTTGTCAATGGTTTATGGTTGGGAGTCAGAAAAAGAACTTTGCTTACAAAAATCACAGAATCACAGAATGGTCTGGGTTGGAAGGGACATTAAAGCTCATCTCGTTCCAGCCCCCTGCTGTGGGCACGGGCACCTTCCACTACACCAGGTGAATCCAAGCCCCATCCAACCTGGCCTTGGACACTTCCAGGGATGGGGCAGCCACAGCTTCTCTGGGCCTCACCACCCTCACAGGGCAGAATCCCTTCCCAATATCCCATCTAACCCTTCCCTCTGGCAGTGGGAAGCCATTCCCCCTGTCTTGTCACTCTATGCCCTATTCCAAAGTCCCTCTCCAGCTCTCTTGGAGCCCCTTTAGGTGCTGAAAGGGGCTCTCAGGTCTCCTTGGAGCCTTCTTTTCTCCAGATGAACCTCACCAGCTCTCCCAGCCTGGCTCCAGAGCAGAGGGGCTCCAGTCCTCAGCATGTCTCCTTGGGCTCCTCTGGACTTGTTCCAGCAGCTCCACATCCTTCTGAAGTTGGTTCCCCATATCTGGACACAGCTCTGCAGTTGGGGTCTCACCTGAGGGGGCAAAATCCTCCCCTCCCCTGCTGCCCACACTGTGGGATCAGCCCAGGGCACAGGGGATTTCTGGGACCTGGTGCACACGGCCGGGGCATGTCCAGCCTCTCACCCACCAACACCCCCAAGTCCTTCTCCTCTTAAGCTGTTTTACAGCACCAAATGGTGACAACAGGATCTTAATGTGACAAGGTGGCAGGCATGCAGATCCCAGCCTGAATACTGCTTAGAATCTGTAGGGAGAGGAAACTTCCCAGTCATCTTACAATGTCTTCAGAATCCTACCCCTTCCAAAATCCTGCTTCCCCTTTTTCGGCCACGTTCGTATCAATGGGCTCTCATGTTCCACTGCCTCCTTGGCTCATACCCACTTGGTATTGGGTTCCCAACTGGAAGGTGTGTGCCCAGGGAGGGAGATGATACTGGTGCAGGTCCCAGGCCCCTCAGTGGGATAGGCATGCTGGGGGTACAGTGTGACTCACCAGGCTGTGGCACACGTGCCCTGCATCTCTGTCACAGCACAGATGTTGGTCAGAGGGGGGACAGTTGTTATTGTCAAAATGCAAATGAATAAAATTATTGTTTTGACAGAGAATTTTTAGTGAAAGAAGAACATGCAAATTTACCTTCCATTCAGAGTGTGCATTAGTATTAAAATGCAATGTTTGAAAGCCAAAACAAAGGAACATTTTAATTTGGGGCTCATCAGATGGTTCCTTCTGCTTGGATTAGCATCACATTCTTTGCATCAAATGCTATAAGTTTGACAAAGCTCTGGTTTTCAAAGAAAACAAGAAAGAAGTTCCAAAAATGCCATCCATTTCCAGGTATTCTTAGTGCTTTCGTCTGTTTCCACTGTCCTGAAGCAACTGGCCTGGTGCTGAACACTGGACAGGCCAACGGGAATAGACTCTGTGGGATTCAAGTAGGATGTGTGGTTGAATTCCTTCCTGGATGCTGCTTTAATCTGGCTTCCAAATAGCTCGGAAAAGGTTAGATTGGATATTAGGGAAAATTTCTTCACTGGAAGGGTGGTCGGGCCCTGGCACAGCTGCCCTGAGCAGTGGTGGAGTCACCATCCCTGGAGGGATTTAAAAATTATGTAGATGTGGTGCTTGGGTGGTTTAGTGGTGGCCTTGGCAGTGCTAGGGGAACGATTGGGCTTAAAGATCTTAGAGGGCTTTTCCAACATTAATTCTATGAAAAGGCAGGTTGGGGTTCTGCTCCAAGGTCTGGTGGGATGCCGGAGCCCACCTGAAGGGTGAGGGCAGCGAGGGGGCACAGCGTCACGAGCTGCCCCCAATGACTGGCAGACTGTGCTGAAGGGATGGGTTGTGTTTCTCTCCTTGGCCTTCCACATAAACACCCTCCAAATAAACACTGCCTTTGCACGGCACTCGGAAGCAGCTGTGCTGCTTATTTAAACACACTGCGAGGTATCTCCTTCCTTCTGCCCCTGCTTCCCTTCTCCTTCATCCTTGGGAACACCGACCCGCCTTGTGTTGCAGACCAGAAATAGAGACTGGCCACTGACTTGCTAATTGTAATGCAGCCTGATAATGCCAGCTATAATTAGATTGAGGTATCCAAGTGCTTTTGCTGGCGGAAGTTTTTGTGACCCTGTTATCATACTTTAAATTGAGGATCCCATCTGCTCTGCCTGTCTCCTGGCTGCAGAGCCAGGTCCTGCAGAGTCCAGCTTGGTCCTTCTCAGGGAAGCCAGCCCAGCATCAGTCATGGTGCCTGCTCAGCTTGTCAAGAGCCAGCCTTGGCAGAGCAGCACTCACTGACAATCTTTGGACACTGATTATGCCCTCCAATATCTGGCAAATGTCGATGACCACTGAGAGATATACTGTTACAAAAATCCTTTCCCCAAGTCCCCAGTGAGCTCAGGGGGTCCGTGTGCTGGGCCAGTGAAGGGGCTGCCCTGGGCTGTGGTTGTCAGGGGGCTGCAGCTCTGACCCATCTCTCCTTTACTGCTTTAGGGTAATCAAAGAGATGGCTCATGTTGAGCTGTGCTGTGTCACGGGCAGGAGTGCTTCAGGGTCTCAGGATCAGCTTGTCCAGAGCTGCAGACACCTCTCCTTGTTCCCTCTTCGTGAGACCTCTGCCTTCTTTCTTCACCCTCTCATACAACTCCTGCCACTCTTTCCCCATCTACAGCATCCCCACAGTCTCCCTCCCTGGCCTCAGGAATCCTCAGCCTGCTGCCCAGCTGTCCTCCCCTTGAGCACCCTCCTCATGGGGTCAAAATAGGCACCCCCACCTTGGCTGGGTCCCAGCAGACTGGCTGGTTTGAATTGAAAAGTTGCGCCCTTGGTGGGTGGGTGGGTGAGCCAGCAACTTGCCAGAGCTCGTCCCCTTAGGACTGCACAAGATTTTGGCTCCTTCTCTGAAGCATGGCCCAAGCTCGGCACATCATGCAGCTCCCCAGCCCAGTGGGATAACTCATGGAAAAGTTTGGTTGGGTGGATATGTCCAAATTCATCACTTGCTCAAACTGTGGCTGCCCACAGCTGCTCTGTCGTGCTGTCTGATCTGTCCTGAGCCTGTCAGGGAGGTAAATGAGCCCCTGTTGAACACCAGCATGGCCAGGGGGGAGAGGTTTCATGTCATAGCCCACAGGCAGGCCTGGGGCTGTAACAGTATCAGAGCTCACCAACTAATCACAGCTGAGTCAGCCTGAGAAGTGGGACACTGAAGTCCCAAAGGAAAGCCAGGGACTTGGAGAAGCTGTGGATAAGCCCTTTGGTTGAGGAGCACAACCTCCTGAGATGCTCTGCTGCCCTGCAAACCCAGCTGAGGTCCTGGGCTGCTTTGTGGGGAAGGCACCTCACTGCTGTGTTCTGGCAGGACATCACCCCAGATCGCCATTTCACAGAATCACAGAAATCATGGAATGGTTTGGGTTGGAAGGGACATTAAAGCTCATCTCGTTCCACCCCCCTGCCATGGGCAGGGACACTTTCCACTAGACCAGGCGAATCCAAGCCCTGTCCAACCTGGCCTTGGACACTTCCAGGGATGGGGCAGCCACAGCTTCTCTGGGCAACCTGTGCCAGGGCCTCACCACCCTCATCACAGGGAAGAATTTCTTCCTAACATCTGATCTAAATCTGTCCTCTTTTAGTTTAAAACCATTTCCCCTTGTCCTATCGCTATCTGACCAAGTAAAAAGTCACTCTGCTTCTCTTTTAGCCCTGGGCAGCACCTGGGGAGCGGGGGGTGAGCCCCCTGAGGTGCAGCAGAAGGGCAGTGTCCCCAACAGACATGGGACATCATCGGCAGAAGCCCTAGGTGGGTGACCCTGGCAGACAGCTATGATCCTGTGCAGTCAAATCTGTTCTGGAGCTTATGGAACACACAGGGGATGGCTTCAGACAGGGTCCTCAGTGCTTCCCAGCTCACCTGGAGCTCAGGTGTGCAGCATCCCTTTGGGCTTGGGAAGTGCCTGTGGGCATTGTCCTGTGCTGGTCACCAAAACAGTGGTGGAACAACTCAATCCATGGTTTGTGTGCCCCAGCCACAGACATTGCTCATGGATTTGGGAGACTAAGGAGGATGAATGTCCAGAGCATGGAGTATGTAGCTGTCTGCAGCTCACCAGATTCCCTGCATGGTCATCCATGAGTCCATGAAGATTTGAGATCAGTGGCCAAACCCACTTTCCTGAGTGGTGAGGGCAGGGGCAGGACAGCCTGGCAGTGTGAGGGGTCTTGGGGCTTCCTCCTCCAAAGCTCACTCACCTGAGGACCCCAGAGGTTTTGGTGGCACTCAGGGCAGTTTTCAGCATCCCTACCTCTGCTTTCTCCCTTTCTCAATGGCAACAGGTAGCGAAGCAGGGCCATGCAGGGTGACAGGGTCTCATGGTGTCCTCTGGGGATGCCATTGGGGTTTGGTGCCATGTTGTAGCATCAGAAGTGTCACAGCAAGCCCAGTGCCAGCGGAGGTGAGGCATTGCTGCCTTCTGCCTGGTGGTCCCTCCATAGCTGAGCCTGCTACTCCTCACTTGAGCCTGATCCCTCTCACCTGAGCCTGATCCCCCTCTCATGTGAGCCTGGCCTTCCTTGACTGCGCCCTGTCCCCCTTGACTGAGGCAGGTGCCCCTGTCCGAGGCCAGTCCCCCCGTCTGAGCCCGCACAGCCTCGTGGTTATGTAAAGCTGCTGTGAGCGCAACCAGGAGATTCTTCAGTGTCGGAATCTGAGTCACATGGGGCTGTTTTATTTCCCCCTCTGCTAATCTTGTTTCTATAGAAACAAGATTGGGAGGAAAAAAAAAGAAAAAGAAAAAAAAAGAGCCAAGCACAGAGCAAATGAGAAACCTGAGGTGATGGGTGAGGGAAGCGGAGGTGGCGGCTGAGGAGGTTGGGTGGGAGCAGGGGACCCCAGCCTGGATGGGAGTGTGCGTAGAGGGGACAGGGACTGTCACGAAGAGCCACTCTTGGATGAGCTGCTGCTCCGGCAGTGGGTGATCGGCAGAGCCAGGAGGGAAGGGAGCAGAGGCTGTGCAGGTGAGTGAGCATCGCTCGCGCCACTCCCGGACATCTCTCCCTGCACGGCACCGCTGTGCACAGCTCTCAGGGGTCCTGTCCCGGCTGCTGCCTTGGGGGCACACTCAGGACGGAGCCGTGGGCAGTGGGAAGTGTGCCGCTGGTGAGCAGGGTCTGTGACTGGAGGCTGTGACTGCATGTTCATGGCCATGAGCCTACCCTTTCCAAACCCCCTCTCCCCCGAAAAACTGCTGCCTGTTCGGGAAGTACCTTTCCAGCTTTATTTTCCCTCTATTTTATTTCAACTGTACCTGTGCAAAAAAGGCTCTGCCGGGAGCCAAACCCCATGGCTGCAGGGAGCGCAGGGCTATGTGCTCCCAGCCCTGCTCACCCCAGGCACAGCCACCTTCCCAAGGCTGGCTGCAGCTGGGATGCCCATGGGGATAAGCCCAGCTCCAAGCTGGTTGTGCAGTGGCTGCTCCCAAAGGAAGGAGGACCAGCTGAAATGCTGCCTGTTTGCCTGCTGCCAAGTGCCTGGGCTGCCCACAGCCACCCTATGGCTCATCCTGGGACTGTTGCCTGTGCCAATGGAAGAGACTGGGAGCTGCCTGCCCAGAGCTGGGTTAGTTCAGAGCCACGTACAGGCACGTGCTGGCTCCCGAGTCTCAGGCTAAGGCGTGCAACAAGTGGGAGCTATTCCTGCTTGGATGTGCTATCTCTATCACTGTGGGGTGGCTGGCTGGTGCCCGTGTGGTGGGCAGGGTTTTGGCTGAGTGTGTTGGTGGAGCAGAGGTGGTGGCTGGTGCCTGAACTGGCACTCTGGTGACCTCGGTCATCCCTCACCCACGACTTGGTACAGCTGTGCCTGCCAGGACCACGATCTCCCTGCAGCTCTGGCCGTGGCACGGCTGAGTCGTGCTGGGCCAGCAGTGGGTGAGGTGACACACTGGCAGCCCGGGTGTCCGCAGGCACACGCTCACCGTGCCGGCTGCAAACTGCTGAAAGACTTCTTAGCAGATCAGCCCACAGTGTTCCTCCAGGGGCACCGTAGGGGAGGGAGGGATGCGGAGCCGAGGGGACCAGGATTTTTCTTGTCATCAGTTCCCAGTTGTGGCGTGGGGGATGTGGCGGTGAGGCATCGCGAACCCCCGGCCGGATTCACGCCTGTGCCCGGAGGGTGAAGCCGGAGGGATGAATCCAGTCCTTGTGTATTTCTGTGCTGAGCTTTGGGAAATGTCACTGCTCATCCTCCTGCCTGGCCAGTGAGGGGGTGGAGGGTGGCACTTCAGCCCCTTGTCCTCATCTCAAAGGGCAGCTGAGGGATTTCTGTGCTGGGGTGCTGTGTCCTGAGCCGGCTCAGTGAGCTGCCTGAGCCACAGGCAGGATGGGGACAGGCTGCCAGCCCACCGTGTCCGTGCTCTGCCTGTGTTCCCACTGTCTTGGCAGACCGGGGACTTTGGCAGCCACCCGTGGTGGAGTTGGACTCCCAGAGGACGTGTGGGGTGAAGAGCTGGGCACAGGCTGGTGGCACACAGCACATCGGGGGAGTGGGAGCTGTGCCCTGCACTGAGCCTGACTCTTTCCCCTCGACCAAGCTGGGGTCTGAGTGCTGCTCTAGGCACCCTTTGCTCATCCTGGTTGGACACTCCAGGGCCCTCAGTGCACACCAGGCTGGGGACAGCACTGTCCTCATCTCCCTTCAGCAGCAGCTTCTGTTTCTGGCTGCCCCTGCCTGCTCTGTGCAGGGTGCTGGGTGCTGTGGCTGGTGCCAGGGTGGGGGGTTTGCTATGTCAGACCCTGCCACCCCTCCATGTGCCCGAAGCAGTAGGTTTATGGGGGACATGTCACATGGAGGCTGTGCATCCCTGTGCTGCAGCAGTGGTCCTGCCTTCTGGGAATGCCAGCTCTTTTCTGTCCAGAGCTTCAGATGGAAGGGCTGATGATGGGTATTTCTGTAAGAGCCTTCAGCACCAATAATTATTTCTGGGAAAAAGATACCGTGTTCTGACTTAAACGCTGACATGGGACTCTGAACATGTGTAATCTGGCTGACAGATGGCAAGTCATAGAGGTGTGATTTATGATACAGCACAGTAGCTGAACAACCTTCTCTGGTTGTCAGGAAACAATTCTCTCTGGCGCTGCGGTTGATGTTCCAATTGATGGCTTTTCCCGCGTGTCCCCTTGGTGTGCAGGGACTGCCACGGAGCCTTGGCAGGTCCCCTCGGGGTGCAGGGACTGCTGTGGAGCCTTGGCAGGTGCCAGCTGAGTCTGCCAACCCCTGACCATGCAGAGGATGAGCCGCTGCAGAGATGCTGCTTCTGCTGGAGGGCTGGGCAGGTGAGCCCAGATCTGCCCGGCTGGACATGGAGCAGTGCCATGCAGTGGCAGGGCTGGGGGAACAGTGCTGGCCTTGTCCCCATCCCATAGCTGGGATGAAGCTGACTCAAGGGAACACTGGCTCCCTGGGGCTGCTTGTTCCCCAGAGCAGCACTTGCAGTGCTGAGTGTGTGGTGCTGGTGGGGCAAGGCAGAGAAATCTTCAGTGGAGCACACAAAGGGACAGATGCTGCCAACCATAGGGAGCCTGTCCCACCTGCACAGCGTCTTCATGCCTCAGTTTCCCTGCTTCTCCCTTAAAATCCCTAATGCTGATCTTTCTCAAGGGACAGGGGCATCTATTAGCATTTGGAAAGCACTTGGGAAGTAGAAGGAAGGACCTGGCAGCATCCCCCATCCCATGTTAGAGGCTCAACACCACAGAGCCCAGACCCGGGCACAAAGCCCAGAGCTGTGGGAGCATCCCCACCCTGGGAGCATCCTGACCCTGGAGCACCCGGATGCTGGGGGGTGGGAGTAGCCCCAGCAGAGGAGCTCAGGGGAGCTGACCCACAAGCAGGGCCTCGGTGGGGCGAGGGGAGAGGGGCAGAGCAGGCTGCAGTCATGGCAGAGCAGGTATGATTCATTCCCCCTTCTGCAGCACAGTTTATGTAAAGCAGCTCTGTATAAATAGCCAGATGATCTGTAATGTGCTCCTGGCTTCTAATTAGTGATGCTTCTGCTGAAGCTTTTGGGGCTGGCAGAGGTGAGAGGAGGCTGGTTCGTGGCTGGATAAGTTGCTGACAGCTCTCAAGGGGGAGGTGCTGGCCTGTCAGAGCCCTCACAGCTGTCTTCTCTCATAGGGCTGTGAGCAGCTGGAGGTGGTGGCTGGCAGGCTGGAAGGTTGCTCTGGGGGGTGAAAGCAGCACCCCAAGATTCTTGGTCAACTTCTGGCTTGTGCGTGGCCTGGCTTGTCTGTCCTGTGTCAGGCAGATCTAGGCAGAACCTGCCCTGGGCATCCATCGCCTTTCTCCCTGTGCCTTCCCTTTGATGCCATGATTAGGGAGTTACAGCAAGGCCACATGTTCCTGAGCACTCAGGTGGCTTCTCCAGCCCCACCAGCACACCCTGCCCCCAGGACTGCTCCTTCATCTGCAGCCCTGTTGCGCTGTTTTCCCCCACCAGCTCTTCTTGGCAGATGCTGCTGGCTCTGTCCAACTTGAAGGATGTGGTGGCTGCTCCCTCTCTGCCTGGGCAGGTGGATAGATCCAGGTAAACCTCCTGAGTGTGTCATTGTCCCAGTGGTAGTCATTGCAGGAGGCACATACTGGCACCACAGAGGCGCTTGTTTGTCACGGGGGTTGCTGCCTTCTTGCATCCATGCAGAGTGTTTGGGATTTCCCAGCCTCTCATTCCTGCTGGGGACCAGTTTGGGAGGGGTGGCTGTAATGGTGCACGGAGTGTGGTGAGGATGGGGCAAGCACAGCAAACAGTACAGCGTTCTCCAGGGAATCCCCAGATCTAATGAGATCAACATCCCCAGCATCCCTTCAGCTGGGGCTGGAGCCCTCATTCCTGCAGGGTGGCAGGAGCCTCTCCTGGGCAGGTGGGAAGTGGGCAGGAACAGTCAAATTCCACCAAGGAGGTGCTATAGAAACCCAGCAGCACCTGTTCCCACAACCCAGCCCCATTCCTGGGTCAACCCTGCTCACCCTGGGGACCACACCATACCAGTGCTGCAGAGCATTGGCTCTGTGCCCACCCCTCGCCCCTCCACAAGTGGGGTTCTTATCCATGGGAGCTGAGCTCTGACACCACATCAAGGGAGAGCGAGGTGCTGGGCATGGTGTTGGTGCCGGGCTCTGCTCCTTGGGCTCCTACATCGCTCCTCTTCATCGCCTCTTGCTCCGGCTGCAAGCCGGGGAAAGCTGGGGTTTGCGTTTCTTGCTGGGTTTCTTTAAAGGCAAACCTCATCCTTTACATCAAAGTAGGATTTCTTCTCAAGAATGTAAAGAATGACCCTGGAAGGTCTGAGCGGCTCTTTGCCGGCAGTGACTGAAGAGACAAGAGCCCTCTCCAGAAAGCTGTCTCCACCCCGTCCCCAGCAACAGCAATTCATAAGCTGAAAAATAAATCAATAACCAGAGTTAATGAATTGAAGATGTCTGTGTTTAAAATGTATCAGAAAAAAACCTGTTAGCTGGCTGGGGCTGGCTTAATTATTGTGAGGAAAGGCAAGGAGCTCTCAGTTCTGAGAAATACCTTTGCTTTTTCTTTCTTTTTTTGGAGGTATTTGGTAGGAGAGGAGAGGAGAGGAGAG
>VZRE01002154.1:194078-277496 GCA_013396775.1 Cephalopterus ornatus
GCTGTTTTTCCTATTTGGGCTCCTGGAGTTGTTCCTGTCAGACAGCCTCCCTGCGATCTGCAGTCAGAATAGCCAATTCCCTTGGTGGCTCAGTAAAAATGCGGCGCATTCCTCTCTCCCCCACCCCGTTATCTCGGTTCTGCTCCTTGGCTGCCCACCACAAGCGCCGAAGCCGTGCTGGCAGCCACGTGTCTGGTGGTTGGCGACAGGCGGCTGCCTGGGGCTCAGCCCTGCCTGCAGCTTGTATTTCTGCCTGACCCCTGGCATGGTGCTGAATCCCAGCTCCTCGCTTCCCTGCTGCCGAGAACTGGGATGCCCAGGGATCTGCCCCCAGTGCAGACCACAGAGGCCCAGCTGGAAGGTGCCAAGTGGGCAGCAGCCCCCAGATGCAGGAACTGCGCTGGCACCATCCGGTTGGCAAAGGTGACACACACGGGTGCTGCCATCCTCTGCCCAGTGCTTTGGGTTTGGTTGCAAGGCAAAAGTTTTATAAGGAAACTGTTTTCATGAAATTTATTAAAAATTTCATGGTATAATATTTCCCCTTTAAGTGGTCCCGCGTGCTGTGGAAGTTCTCTGTGGATTGCTGGGTATGGAATCCATGCTGTGGAGGTGCCCAGCACTGCTCAGCCTCCTGCCATTGCTGCTGTGGCAGATGTGGGCGAGCAGCCTGGATGCCCTGTCCCCATCCATGGGCTCCTCTCCTTCTGGACCCAAGTGCCATGGTTCTGGTGGGACTGCAGGGCACGTGGGAGGTGCTGGATCCTTCCGACTGTTCCTGATCCAGTGCATGGGAGAGCTGCTACTGCGCAGCTCAGTTCCTGCAGCACTGCAAGGTTGTCTGGGACTGTCCCCAGGACTCTCTGCATGACAGTTGTCCCTTTGCCAGGGGCAACCTGCACAAAGTGAATTGTCAGCAACTTCTGGGAGGCAAAGAGGAGCAGCACCATAGAGACAGTGGGCTCAGAGCTCCTGCAGGTTTCACAGCCCTGCTCGAGCTGCATTTCTTCAGAGAAGAAGTCTTGGAGCCCTTTCTCTTCCCAGCCCAGGAAGCTGTTAGCCTGAGCAGGGGAAAACGACAAGGAAGATGAGGCCCCGAGCTTTTCAGTGGAAGGGAAGGGTGGCAGAGCCAGGGAGGTATGGGGGCATCTGGGAGCAAGGGGATGATCTGGGCAGGCTGAGCTGCTGGCATCACATTGGCAGCGGCCGCTGTGGGGGCAACCAGCCTTGCCGAGAGCTTCACCTTCATCCTGGGGGTCCCCCCATGGATCTGGGGTGAAGCACAGCCTCCCCCATCCTGGCTGTGGTGAACACAGGTCCTGGCCAGGCCGACGCGGTGTTGAAACGAAATGCGAGGCGCTTTGTCTCGACTGGGAGCGCTTTAAGCCCTCGCTCGGGAACAATGGCCAAGCTATGGGGTCATTTGTTCTGGTGTTTCAGCAGCTCCTCATGATTTATGGGATGTTTTGTTCTGCTGCTTGTATTAGCTTCCCCCTCTCCACCCTCCCCGTCTCCATCCCTTCTCCATTTCAGCTCCTCCTCCCCCCACTCCCAATTCCCCTAATAGCTGTGGAGCCTCTGTGCCTTATGAAGTCATGGTATCTGTGACTTATTGAATTAGCTGGGTGGGAGCTGGACTTCCACACGGCACCGGGGGCTGCCAGGGTGCCCGGGCTCCTGGGGAGCCAGCCCACAGCAGGGCCCCTTGCCCAGGGGCTCTGGGCAGCCTGAGCTCCCCCCCAGAGGGGCAGATGGACGTTTCCATCAGTGGGATGCTGGAAAGTTTGTTCACAGGCGATAAATGCGGGCAAGAGGAGCTGCAGCCCCAGCGAACAAGGAGGGCTCTGTCTGTGGACACCCCCCTGGTCCAGGGCAGGATGGGGGCTTGGCTGCTTGTCCTGGGTCTGCCATCCCTCCCTGTCCCAGTACACTTCTCCAGTGGACACCGGTTAGGGAGTCCCTGAGCTTTTGGTGTTGAACTGCACATGAGGTGATGTGGTTCAAGAGCTTGGCTGTATCCCCAGCAGCCTGGGAATGGCCATGGCCAGTGCCTCTGGATGTGCAGGGAGAGCAGGAAGTCACTCCCCCAGAGCTGGTGCGACAGTGATTCACCAGTGACTGTGAGGGACACACTGATGGGGACAGGGGGAGTGAGCCTTCCAAATACCTCCCAGACAGCTGGGTTAACCTTCAGGAAAGCATTGCAAAGGGATCACCTACTCGTGGATGATCACTTTTTATCCTCATTTCCTGAGTCACCTGCAGACAGACAGAGGCCTGAGGGCAACTGCTGGTCTTGGTGGGACTGATGTGGTACTGCAGCCGGTCTTTAGCCCAGAGAGGGCTTTGTGGTGGCAGAGGAGTCATGGTCCACGCAGCTTTGCTTCACCCTGCCCTATGGGTGCAGATGGGGAAGGAGATCTTGAGCCTCCCCTCCTGATGCCACAAGCCTCTGTCTGTCCAGTTTTCCTCCTCATCTCAGGAGAGGCAGTTCAGCTTGTGATTGTGGTGAGGCTGGAGAGGTTGGGAGCAGACTGAGGGCTGGACCCTCTCTGTGTGCTGCCGCAGGCTCTGGCTCCAGCAGGTCCAGCTCTCTTGTCTGCATTTGTTTCTCATGTCACTTCAGTGGGAAAAATTGAGCCCTCTGGGAAAGAGACAGAAGGAAAATGTTCGGAGAAGACTGATGTCCAGGTTCTTCTTGTCTGGGACCAGAGCCCTCAGCCGGATCCCTTCCTCACTGAGAGTAGAGGCAGCAAATAACAGTTATTTAAAAGACAAATATAAAATATTGTACTGATGTGGTGCTCTGGCCACTTCCCTCTGGTGGTAGGTGATACCTCCAAGCCCCAATAAGATTATTTCTCAGTCCATTACTCTCAGCACACTTTAATTTCTCTCCAATAGCCCTATTTGCCTGATTTGTTTTGTTTTATTGTCATCATCCCTCTGCCATTTCCCATGGCTGGGATCTGCAAAGCAAGTTGGATGCCTTGGTCCTTGCTGAAGAGTGTGGAGGATGCTCTTCATCCTGCAGGATCTCCACTGGTTCTTCTCCACGCCCAGAAGGGGCCAGTGGATTTCTAGAGCAGGCAGCCCAAGTCTCATGGTTATACTGGAGGGAACTGCAGAGGTGTTGCAATCTTTGGTATGAAAGGGAGATCCCTGGTATGAAAGAGAAATCTGAATCTTAATGTGAGTCAAGCCCTTCCAGATGGACCTATTGGATCCTCCACACCAGCTGGTATTCCCACGGAATCATAGAATGGTTTGTGTTGAAAGGGACCTTAGAGCTCATCCAGTCCCACCTCCTGCCCTGGGCAGGAACACCTTCCACTAGCCCAGGTTGCCCCAAACCCCATCCAACCTGGCCTTGGACATTTCCAGGGATGTGGCAGCCACAGCTTCTCTGGGCAACCTGTGCCAGGGCCCCCCTACCCTCACAGCCAACAATTCCTTCCCAATATCCCATCTAACCCTGTCAGTGAGAAGCCATTTCCCCTTGTTCTATCACCACATGGTGTCAGTGCACTGGATTTGGAGGGTCTTAGCCCTCCCAGTCCCCTTATCCAGCACACAAAAATACCTCAGAGTATTTCTTTTAGTGGCAATATGAATAATTGTCCTGATTTCCTATTAGTGGTCAGGTCTTCAGACTTCCAGCTCTGAACCTGGCTTCTCCGTGAGCTGATTTGCACCTGGGGAAGGGCATTGTGGAGGAGTCATGTCTGGAGCAGCTCCAGCAAGGCTGGCAGCCCACTCCAGCTCTGGAATGCCAGGCTGCACTTCCCTCCATCCCTGGGAACAGAAGGGATCACTGGTCCTGCTGCTGATGCTGTTGGGGACACTGGGTCAGGAGACACAGAAGCATGGACATATCCAGATAGTCCTGACAGCCAATGCTTCCAAGGTATTCCAGTACTTTTAATCCTTCCTTGTCCCTTGACCATTGGCAGTCGCTGTTGGGCAGGTTTCCTCTGCTCTTAGATAATTTCCCCTGGCAGAGACAATTCCGCCTGCCAGAGCTTCAGGAACCTCCTGTTTATCTTCCTGGAGAGTGTCTCGCAGTGCCAGGTCAACATTGGACCTCCTGGCTTGGCCGCTGGCAGGACGGGCAGCGCTCAGTGGGGAGGCCAAACGGGAGGCAGGAGTCAGCCCAGGACACTTGGGACACTGAGGGTGAGGTCCTTGGGTGTGCTGGGACCTCCTTCCACCTCTGCTGGAGTCTTCCTGCTCACTAACTCTTCCCCATCCCTTGTACCCACCTTTCCTCTGGGGGCTGACTTGCTTTTCAGGGAAGTTTGTGAGCCCAAGTGCGTGGTGGAGGTCAGAGAAGAAGTTGTTTCCTTCCACTCCTCACTTCCACATTTCCTCCCTTCGTCCCCAACACTGAACTGTTCATCCATCTACCCCAGCAGCTCCTTCCTGGGGCCATTCCTCTCCCTGTACCACTTTGCTTTTTTTACCTTTATTTCACTGAAAACAGGGAAAGTCAGACGGGGATGAAGATCTTCTGCCACAAGGAACTGTTGGCAATGTGGAGGAGATTTTTCCATGTAGGCAGTGCCAGATAGTGCAGATCTGAGAGGATTTCCAGTTTCAGGCCGGGAAAAGGCAAGGTTTCATGCCTTGCTTCATCCAAAGTGGACACTTGGCAGCATCACCATGAGAAACTCCTCATGGTGTTCACTCTGCCTGTGGTGCAGAGGTTCACCTGAGCTCCCTACAGGTCTGTTCAGAGTCTGGTTCCCATCCAAGAAATGTCCCAGTAGGGCCTGTCAGGGCTCACCAGGCAGTAACTGGGAGGCACATCTCCAGTCTGAAGCCAGAGCAGGCTCTTTACTAATGGTTTCATAGAATCATGGAATTGATTTCATTTTCCCCATCCCTGCCCTGACTGGAGAGGTCCAAGCTCTCCTCAGCCTTCAGATCATAGAATCATGGAATGGTTTGCATTGTAAGGGGCTTTCAATATCATCTCTTTCCAACTCCCTGCCGTGGGCAGGGACACCTTCCACTAGCCCAGGTTGCTCCAAGCGCCGTCCAACCTGGTCTTGGACACTTCCAGAGATGGGGCAGCCACAGCTTCTCTGGGCAACCTGTGCCATTGTCTCCTACCCTCACAGGGAAGGATTTCTTCCTAATACCAAATCTAAATCTGTCCTCCTTCAGTGTAAATCCATTCCTCCTTGTCCCACATGCCATTGCAAAAAAGTGCCTCTGCAGCTTTCCTGTAGGCCCTCTTCAGGCACTGGAAGGGGATCTGAGGTCTCCCCAGAGCCTTCTCTCAGTCTGTCTCTATACCAGAGGGGCTTCAGCCCTTGGAGCATCTTCATGGCCTGCTCTGGAATCTTTCTAACAAATTTATGTCTTTCTTATGTTGTGTTCTTGATTTGCTGTAAAAAGCTGTTTGAGCTCTGGAAAATGAACATCTGACATTATGTAGTAGCATTTGTTAAGCAAGGCCTACAGAGCAGCTGCTGAGATGAGCAGAGCTCCAAGAAACATCTCTTCTTGGTGTTACCAGCATGGACTTTGGCCCACTGCCCCCAGAGGAGCCATTGTCACCTTTGGTGGGACTCTGGCTTGTTGAGTTGATGGTTTCCACACAAACCCTGCAGGTTTCAAAGCTCGTGGTTGTTGCAGCCTCTGAGAAGGCAGGGACTGCAGGATGACTTGGCACCGTGGTTACTTGCCTCTTCCCCTAGTCTTGCTTCTCCTTTTCACCCCCAGGCTCCACGTTTAAGCACTGAAGTGGCCAGAACCCAAACTGACTTTTCAGAGCTTTGGAGCTTTACCCCTTGCAGAGAAGATTTGCCTGGGCTGGGGCAGGGATGAAGTGATGGCCTGGGCATGGTGTACCTGCTTCCCCTGCCCGCTGAGCAACTGAGGGCAAGAGCTGGCCCTTCTTGTCCCTTGGCTTCTCAGTCTTTAAAAGGAGCATAGCAATGTTGACCTCTTTTTTCAGGCACTTTGGCATTTCTGCCCATGGAGGGAGGTTGGAAAAAGATGATCTTTCACGTACCTTCCAACCCAAACTATTCCAGGATTATATGATTCTATGAGATCCACTGGTTCAGGAGCTACTATTGCTCCAGGACATTTGACAACTCAGCTCTTCTGCTGGCCAACCTGTTCTCCAGACTGAGGGATGAGATGTGGGCTTGGTCCGAGCTCAGGGCCGGCAGGTCAAGCTTTGCCAGTAAGCTTTGTACGTCTGGGATCACAATCTGGAGCTGGCAGCTTGTGTTGGCACTTCAGCCAAGAGCACCAAGGTCAAGGTGACTGTGCTGTGAGTGGTGTCCTGCAAGGTGGAACTTCTGCCCAGGGAGAAGATACTAAAAAGATGTCTTTTTTTCATCCCAAAGTGATGTTCTTGTTCCTCAGCACCTTCACTGGGAAGGAGGAAGCAGTTATTATGGTCAGAGGCAGTGGTAGGAGCAGAGGTGTGCAGACAACTCTTTCTAGTCTGGGGAGATCCAGGCAGGTATAATCTCAAACCAAATTCTTCTGGGTTTAAATGTCCCTGTGCACTGGGCCCTGGAGTGGAAGGATGCTGCGTGCTGGAGCCATCAGCCTCTGCAAGCCTGGCCTGTATCAAAGGACACAAGCCTTGAAGGGGAGACTCACCAGAGATTCACTGGGGGGTCAGTCCCTGCTGCCTCTTGCCAGGGACTAGCCGGGAGGGCAGAGACCCCCCAGAGGCTGGGCTCTGGTGCTGGGAGGGACTGCTCTGCCCCCGGACTTCGTCAGGAGGTGCCACTGGGTGAAGGGCTGGGTTTGCTGGTGCAGCTCATCTGAGGTCCAACATGTGCCATGTTCCTGCCCATGTTCCACCTCCTCCTCCATCCTCCTTGCTCCAAGCCGGGCTCCAGAGCCAAGTCCTGCCATGCCCCAGCCAGGCAGGTGCATGAGGGCAGGAGAGCTGGGGCAAGTGTCCTGTGTACTGCCAAGCACCAGGATAAATCCTGGGAAGCAAGAAGGCTGATTCTGGACACAGTTAAGCTGCTGTGACATTTAGTCAGTGCTCCTGCTTTCCCTGTGTGCTCCCAGTGTCCTGTTGCTGTCCTGGTGGGGTCTGAGGGAAGCTCAGCTGTGAGCGTGCCCTTGGAGCTCCTTGAGCAAGGAGCTGGATATCCTGACAGAGTGCTTCCCTGATTGCTTTGCAAGGGGAAGATGGATGCTGCCAAGAGATCCCATCCTCCCAGCACAGTCCTGGCCCTGCTCTGTCCCCGTCATGGCAGGCAGGAAAGTTTTGCTTATGGAGCAGAGCTCCACTGGGATGAACTTCATATGAACTTGGGAAGTTTCTTTGGCTGTTTTCTTTCCTGATGATGCAGCGGGTCAGGATCAGGATGCTGCACTGCACAGGGAACCAAGGCTGCTTTCCTTGTACAGTGACATGCTCACCTCATCCTTCTGGAGCAGAGAGGCAGGTGCTGATCTCTGCTCTGTGACCAGCAATGGGACCCAAGGGAACAGCTGGAGCTGTGTCAGGGGAGCATTAGGACAGATACTAGAAGAAGGTTCTTTCCCCAGAGGGGGACTGGACAGGACACTGGTACAGGCTCTCCAGGGCAGTGGTCACGGCCCCAAGGCTGCCAGAGCTCAAGGAGTGTTTGGACAATGTTCTCAGGGCCATGGTGGGATTGCTGGAGTGCAGAGCCAGGAATTGGACTTGTGATTCTTGTGGGTTCCTTCCAACTCTGGATACTCTATGATTCTGTAACTCAGGTGTCTGCTGCCTGAGCAGCTGCTCTTCACCCCAGGCGGAGCCCCCAGCAGATGGATTGAGCTGTCCCTGTCAGCACTGGGACCATGCTGCCATCACTGCTGCTCTCCTTGGTCTCAGGGGTGTGGTAGGCATCCCGTTGCAGCACCAGGGCTTTAGTGACCTGCTCAGAGTCACCCAGGTGGTCTGTGAGAGAGTTAAATCCCCCTGCCTTGTCCTGCTCCCACACTTCTCCTGTAGTTCACACTTGCTAGCTCTGCATGCATCCACACCGGGTTGTTTGGTCTGTCACTGGAAAAACTGGGATAATGGAGGAAGAGAGGCTCTCAGGGCTGGGGCCTTGTTGGCTCAGTAAATGAGAAGCTGTGGTTGCAGGCTGAGGCACCCGTGTCAATACGGGGATGAGCTGTGGCATCCTAGGCCACCAAGTGACAGGAAGCAGTGGGCACATAAGAGGGGTTTTCCTGGTCCATGGGCATCTTGGTCCAGAGGAAAGTGTCTTGCAGAAGGCAGGAGAAGAAGGGGGAGGAGCATGGTGGGAAGAGCAGGGTGTCTGAGGAGCATGAGGGTGTTTCCACCCTTTGTCTTGCTGTTCAGGGGATGATGAGGGGGAGGAAGGAGACAGCAGCACCCACCAAGTGTTGGGGCTACCAGCTCTGTAAGATGTTTCCCAGCCTCTTGGGGATGGAGGAGCCCGGGCTGGTTGTGTGTGGCTCAAAGCTCTGGCTCAGTGTAACTGCGTGAGCGGGGATCTTCCAGGTGCTGTAGGAGATCTCTGAGGTGCTGGGGTCAGAGTGGTCTCCTCTCACTCCCCACTGCTGCCTCCCATCTCCAGGGCCACCTCCACCTTTGATCTTCCATGCTGCAGGGAAGTCATCCCTGTGTGCTGCATGGAGGGACATGGAGGGCATTGTGGATGGAGCCAGCAGAGACCCTTGGTAAGGCTGTATAACACTTCCCAGTGGAAGTTTCTTTGCTTTTGCCTTTGCCAGGCTTTAACTGTTTGGACTGGATTGTTCCGTGCTTCCCTGCCTCAGGCTGAACTTTCTCTTTCCTTTTTCTCCCTCTATTTTTCCCGAGTTTCAGCAGAAAGTTGAGGAAAAATGGTAGCTTTGCCAATTTCTTTTTTTTCCATTTCTTTCTCCTGTCTCTTTGTTTGAGGACTTCTGGTGTCTCCACTCTTTGAAAAAGAGACTTGAAATTTGGCAGGGATGATGCATTCCTGCTGGAATTCCACACGGATTTGGTCAAACGGGTTAGCCACTGGAAAGCGTGGTTGGGCATGCCTGGAGGAGCTCTTTGCGACCAGCTGCTGATGTCCCCATCCACAAAGAGACTCTGACACTGCTCCCACTGCTCACCAGCTTCACAGAGCACCTCCTGTCCCCTTGCCCACACGAGTCTAGGTCAGGGGTGGTGGCTGAAGGAGCCCAAACTGCTCCTCAATGACAAATCTCAAAGCACTTCACCAAAGGCAACATTGTCTTTGTCCCCACTGCCCCTGTGGAAACTGAGGCACCTGCTGTGGGCATCCCGTGCCTCAGTGGCAGAGCAAGGAGCAGGGCTCAGGTCAGCTTGGGCAGGTCTCTAGGTGAGGAGAAGCTGAGACAATGCTAAATGAGAGGAGAGAGCATTTCCCAGTGCTCCCATATCCTGTGTGACCTGGGAAAGGAGGTTTGTAGGCCTCCTTGTCCCATGGGTGTGCTCAGCAGCACATCACATCCATGCATGGATGGACACAATCATGTGATGGTTGTGGTTGGAAAAGATCAAGTCCATGAAGGGCATGTCCTGGTGGTCAGAAGTTTGACCTGGTGATCCCTATGGTTTTCAAAGCTGCTCTTTCATATCAGGGTGGAAATCTTATCTATTTGCTGTTCTGGGGGCTCTGGTAGTTCCTCCACAGGCTCCATTATCCTCAGCTGGGGCTTTTCCACATGATGGTATCTCAAAGCTTTCCACTTTCATGACATGGAGTGGGAAAGCTCCAGTCTGATGAAGGAGCAGGCAAACCCCAGCTGGAAGGAGGCCTGGCTGGTGGTGGTCTCTCCCCAGCTAGTGCTGTTACGAGAGCACTTGAGCACTTGTGGGGTGTTTTCTAGCAAAATGGTGGGAAAAACTGACTTCTTCCCTTGGACTGCAGGCTTTGGACCCTGACTCCATGGAGATGCATGGAGGGAAGGTCAGCTCTGGCATGTGTGAGTGCTGTTGCAGTTGGGTGGCAGTGCCCCAGCTCCTCTGGTGTTGTGCAGGAGTTGGGTGGTGCTGGCACGACACCAGCACCATGGCACCATGGTGGGGTGGGTGAGTCAGAGAAGACCCCAGTGGGTGCTGGGCAGGGAGCTGGTCCTGAGCAAGGCAGGAGCAAATCCTGGCATGAAGCTGTGCCAAGAAGGGCTTTGCCAGGCTGGGACATGCCAGCAGCAGTCCGAGGGGATCCCCACTGGAGGGTGGCTGCTCTTGGTGGTGGTGCCAGGGACAGTGTGTGGGTAGTGGCCAGCGTGGCCAGCATGCCCAGCACTGCTGGCTGGCTCCTGCTGTTGCCTTCCAGTGGGAAAGGGGGTTTTTGACTCCAGTAACATTTACCAGCTGGGCAGCAACTCTGGAGCTGGGTGTGTGTGTTTGTCTGCTCTTCCATTGTGTCTTGGCCGTTGTCTCCTCCTCCCTGCTGAGATCAATGTCTGTGGGCTGCCTTTTGTAACCCCTTTGGGTGCAGCTCTGGAAGTCTTCAGCCTGATTTCCATCAGGACGCTTGGGCCCATCTAGCTGGATGGCTTGGGTGGGATGATGGACTGGAGGTGGGTTTCCACCAGAAGGAACATGCCACTGATGGAATGGGGAGGTCTCCTGGAGCACTGGGAAGCGCAGGTGGGATGTAGGTGGCTGAGGATGGAGCCCAGCCATGGGCGAATGAGCTCAGGGGACTTCCAGAAGCCCTTCTTGGGCCATTTTTCTACCATTTGATGGTTTTGGAGAAGAGGTGGTTTCCAATGAGAGCCGGATCCCACTGGCACATTCTTCCTGGTGGCACCAGGTGGCGCAGGAGGTTAAAGGATTTGGTTGTCTCTGCAGGTCTGGGTGCAAATCCATTGCCTCCCACTGCTGTGATGAGTCTGCAGGTCTCAGCCCCCCCCACGTACAGCTGTGCCTCCGTGCCAGGGTGAGCTGCAGTCCCAGGGCCAGACAGCAGGGATGCAGCTCCCAGCAGCCCTGTTTCCAGCAGAACAAGGAGCTGAGCCAACCTTTGAACCAGAGTGGGGGACCTGGGTGTGGACCCTGACCATCCCAGGACAGGGAGATGCTGAGGAGACAGTCCTGTGGGTATCAATGGGGGTGAGGAGATGGCAATGTGGGACAGTACCCTGAGGTGGGGCCATGATGAAACACACGACATCCCTCCTGCACAGGCTGGAGCCATCTTGGGGGGAAACAGGTGAGTGCTTCTTCCTGGCCCCAGGAGGTCCTGTACATTTCACTGAGGTGCAGGTACATGGCAGCAGCACCCAGAGGAGCTGGGACAGTGCCATCCCAGCCCCCAGGGTCACTTGTCTCATTCGGACAGCCTCCGGCCCCATGGACTTGCCCCCACGGACTTGCCCCCATGGACTTGCCCTCATGGACTTGCTCTGCTCCCTTCCCAAAAGTGTGTGTCCACGCCCCAGGAAGGGGACAGGATCAGGCTTGGATGACGTGACCTTACATCCCTTCTCACTCCTCCCAGCATGGCAGCTGGGCCCTGGGCATCCCTGTGCTGAGCATCCACCTTCTGCTCTGGTTGGATCCAAACTGGGCCCCTGTGAACCCAGAGGGATATTTTTTCTCCCTCCTTTTGCCTTCAGTGATCTTTGAGCCCAGGCGTCGTATGACTCAGCTCGTGCATTTGATCCCCGGAGCAGGGTTTGCACACATGCAGCTGTGGCACAGAGCACTGCTCTTTCCTGGCAGGCCAGGCTGGGATAGGATTTCTTCCTGACAGAGGGGCAGCGAGTCCCCACTGCTCATCCCCTTTCACATTTGAAAGTCTGATTTAGCCAGGGTGGTGCCAGCGGGTCAGAGCTGTCATCCAGAGCTCTGCTGACCTGCTCCAGCATCTGGGATTGTGAGATCCTGGAAGGAAGGGAGCAGAGCAGAGCAGATCAGAGCAGGTGCTCTCCGGTCCCTCTGTGCTTTGGAAATCTGTCTGTCCATCTGTCCCTACCTGCAAAGGTCCAACTGGTCACCTGTGCTGGAAGCATTGGGCACATTTTGGGTGTGGGGGGCTGAGCACTAATTCTGGTGTTGGACACGGTCAGCAGAAGGTGACACCAACGTAGGTCCCGTGAAGGGCAGTTTGGGCACTGACCTTTAGGTCCTGCCCATTTCTGCTGCCTGTTCCCTGCAAGCAGCTTTGGTCTGGAGGCAGCTCCTGATCCAGTGAGGAGCAGCCAGTAGTGGGGCTGAACTCCTTCTCTGGGGTGCTGAGCTCCCTTTTTTGGGGGGCCGGGCAAGCACAAGGTCACAAACCCTGCAGTGAGGTTTGCAGGGTGCAGGGGTTTGCAGGACACAGGTTGTCAGGGGACAGGAGTTTTCAGGGGACAGGGGTTTTGAGGGGACAGGGCTTTGGAGGGGACAGGGCTTTGGAGGGGACAGGGATTTTGGGGGGACAGGGGCTTGTAGAAGTAAGGGTTTTTCAGGGCATAGAGTTTTGCAGGGGACAGGGTTTTGCAGGGTGTCTGCAAGCCCCCATGGAGCCCGGCCCCAGGGCTGCACGCTTGGCTCTTGGCACCGGAATTCTGGCTCCATCCGCCTCCTCCCTGACAATGCCAGAGTTTTGGGGTGGTCGGAGGGCTGTGGTCACAACCAGAGCTGCCTGTTGCTGCCGTGGGTACCTGGCACAGGGGTGGCTGCACTGGGCTTCCCCAGGAGCTTCGGTCACAGCTCAGGGCAGCCTGTCCTGCCCCGTCCTGTCTCCATCAGGTTCCAGTTAAAACCAAATGCGTTCTCCAGCCTAAGCTGCACAGCCATTTGAGCCCTTCCAAAAATGAAACAAATACCCACGGACTGCAATTCGAATTGCAGCTCAATTAGGGCTTGTTCCCAATGCGATCATAAAACCTCCAGTACGAAAACAAACAACCCAACCAAACCACATCCAAGCCTGACAGCATCCTCTGGAATGCCTTTAAAATAACAAGGAGGGCAGAGGAAGATGAAAGCAGCGTGGCTGGTGGGAAGAAAGGTCTTTGGCCCCGAGGGGCAGCCTGGAGGTGGGCTGAGCAGGTGTGGGGCAGGGCAGTTTGGGATGGGGACCGGCACAGAGGTGATGAGTATGATGGAGACGGGGTCGATGTGTACCACGGAGATGTGGGTCAGTGTGGAAGTGATGGATGTGATGGAAACGGGGCGGCGAGGGGCCCAGGGTTAGGCTGCTCCCCGCAGGGGAGGAAGAGGCTGCAGAGGTGGTTTGGAGCGTGGTGGTTGTGCTCAGAGTGGCTTCGATGCCTGAGCAGGACGGGGGGAGCGCGGGGCCGGAGCTGGACCGCGGCGGCTGGAATGCGTGTCCCGCGTAACCCTGGCTTGCACCGCGTCCAGCCAGTCTGGTGCCGCGGGTCGGGTTTCACGGCGTACTTTAAACCCGGCCTTATTTAGCGTACGCTCCGCTGGCCTGTCAGGGAGGGGAAGCCGCAGCGCAACTAATAAAAAAAGCCAAACAAAAACAATGTAATTAAAGAGACTCAGCACTGTGTGTTCCCATAGCAAGAACATTTACCCAAGACTTCCTTGCTCAGATACTTAATGTCAAGCAGCAATTAAAGGCTGGCTTTGTGGGGAGGCAGCGAGGAGGGTTTGCCCTGGCCGGGAGGTGGGAACCCAGGGCTGAGCCATCCCCAGTGCCTGTGCTGTGGGAAAGGACCACGGGCTTTTGGCACTGAGAGGTGCCCCAGGGACATGTGTGGATCTCAGGGGGATGCTGGACCCTGAGCAGAGGCTCCCAGACCCCTCTGGGCAGAGACACCCTCAGTCCATAATGCACAGACCCACTTGGCTCCATCCCCATGGAATTTGGTTGTGCAGAAGTAGGAAAGTGGATTTTCTAGGTGGGACCCTCTGGGCAGCTCTGCTGGGGTAAATCCTCATGAAAACAGTAAAGCAAGGGGGGCTGGACTGGTTGCAGAAGCCTCCAGTATCTCCTTTCTGACCCAGGTCTGTGGGTGGAGACTGTGTGAGCCTTTGAGATGTTAAATCCCCTCCCTCAAAGGATGGCTTGAGTGCCTGGAGCCAGGCTGGGATGCCCGGAGCCAGGCTGTGCCCACCGGTGCTCCCTTATAGCAGCCCAAGCCTGGTGGTCAGGGCCTGATGATGCTGGCAGCATCACCTGCCTTGGCTGGGGAACCAGTCATTGTGCCCTGTCCCTCAGGCCCCAGGGAGAGGTGCCCCCGTGTCCTGGCAGTGCTGCTTAAGGGGCGTGTGCAGGACGGATGCCCTGTGTGGGCACGGCCAGGAAGTGACACTTTGTGATGGCAGTGTGTGCCTGACAGCAGCCCTGGCCCTGATGGCAGATGTCACAGGGGACCCAGGAACTGAAAGTCTGATTTGGGGTATATTTTAAAGGCAGTTGATCTACAGGGTCCTTCTGGGCTCAGTTTTAAACATTGAGATGTTTAATTAAAAAAATAAAGCAGAGGAAGCAGCAGCATTATTGTGTTGCAGCAGAATTTGCTCGAGTCTCTCCGCTCTTCCTCCCCCAGAGGCACTGCTGGGCCTGCAGCAATGGAGTGTTTTATGGGAGACTGTCAGCGAGTGATCTACTTGGTTGGCTCTGAACCTCTCTCTGAGTCTCAAACTCTCCATCTTTCCCAGATTCAGGCTGTGATTTAAGAGGAAGATGCAGTGGGGATGAGCTGTGCAGGCAGGCTCTTCCCTGCTGTGGCAGGCCAGGGGACATGGTTGTGCCTCAGGAGGACACCACCAACTCCCAGCAGGTCCCAGCCTGTGTGAGTCCCTTCTGCCATGGCTGAGTGAGGGCTGGACCCGGGGGATCCTTACCATGCGCTCCCAGTGCAAGCACTCCCCAAGAGATGCAAATCCTCCTGATTTGGGGATGGTGCAGCACAGCTCTGATCCCCTCCTGCTCCCGAGGGGGAATCCTCCACATCATCCCCTGCAGAGCTGCAGGGCGCTGGGCACGGGTGGATGTTGCATATCTCACCCAGGCTGTGCTTTTCATTTGGGTACTGGCAGTCAGCTTTCCACTCTAGTGCCATGCCCTGATGTGGTGGGCTGTGTGTCCATGGGGGTCTGTTCTCTGTTGCCTTGGATCTGCTGCTGCAGAGATGCAGAGCAGCAGAGATGTACCGTGGTGTGCTTGGAGTGGAGACGGCACAGACGACACGCAGCTGTACCAGCACTGATGCTCAGGAGGTTCTGCATTGACCCTGGAGCCTTGCACCACACTGAGCTCCTCCAGGCATCGGGCTTTAACAGCACTGGGCTTCTGGAGCTCAAACAAAAATGTCCTGGCAGGAGCAGCATCTATATAAGTTAGTTGTTATTGCTAAACAAAAGAGGCATGCTCACTTCGGCTCCACTCAAAACAAAACCCAGCGGGTTTGCCAAGTGGGGAGAAAAGAGAAAAGTTGAAGGAAACAAACAAACAAAGTCTGGTTTGCTGCCTTTTCCTGGACCCAGGTTTCAATAAGCAAGTGCATTTTCTAGGCACGCAGATGTTTCTGTGGAGCAGGAGGGTTTTGCTCTGTCTCTGCCTGGCTGGGTCACTGCAGAATACCTAAATACCTTGGTGGTCCACACACCCCAGGGTGGGTAACTACTGTGCCTGCTGCTCCAGTGAGCCCTGCTGCCTCACAGGGATGAAGAGCACGGCATTTGGTCCTAGTTTTGAGTGTGCCTTTTGGTGGGCTATGAAATCCCACTCTTTGGAAGGACTCCCTTACTCATGTTCCACTTTGGATCCAGTCTCTATTTTGCCAGTCATGAAAATTGCTTGTACTGGGGCAAAAAGAGTGGAAAATACAAGTGCATCAGCAGCTCCTCTTCGTGCTGGACACTGCACTTCTGATTCATGTCCCTGTGACTGTAGAGGAGCTGCTCTGTGTGTTGGGCTCCTCTACAGAGTGTTCAGTGTCTGAGTGTCTGTGGCCATCGAGTTCCCACGTGCACAAGGGTGAGCGTGGCCCTGGTTGAGTGTGCTCAGGCAAGGAGAGACCCCTCTCACTCAGATTTCTTTGGAAACAGCCTGTGTGTTGATCTTGCCACCTCATCTCATAGGATCATACAATCATGGAACAGTTTGGGTTGGAAGGGACCTTAAAGACCATCCTGTTCCAATGGTCTGCCACAGCCAGGACAGGGACACCTTCCGCTATCCCGTGTTGCTCCAAGCCCCGTCCAACCTGGCCTTGGACACTTCCAGAGATGGGCCAGCCACAGCTTCTCTGGGCAACCTGTGCCAGGGCCTCACCACCCTCCCAGGGCAGAATTACTTCCCAAAATCCCATTTAACCCTTCCCTCTGGCAGTGGGAAGCCATTCCCCCTGTCTTGTCACTCTATGCCCTATTCCAAAGTCCCTCTCCAGCTCTCTTGGAGCCCCTTTAGGCACTGAAAGGGGCTCTCAGGTCTCCTTGGAGCCATCTTTTCTCCAGATGAACCTCACCAGCTCTCCCAGCCTGGCTCCAGAGCAGAGGGGCTCCAGTCCTCAGCATGTCTCCTTGGGCTCCTCTGGACTTGTTCCAGCAGCTCCACATCCTTCTGATGTTGGTACCCCACAGCTGGAGTCAGCACTGCAGGTGGGAATTCACCACAGTGGAGCAGAGGGACAGAATCCCCCCCTTTTCCTGCTGCCCACGCTTGATGCTGGTCATCTCTTGCTGTGAGCTCCCAGTTTGGGGTGAGCTTGGCTGAGTTGGGTTGTCTCTCCCTGATAATTGGTTTTTAGGCTTCTCCTGTCCTTTGCCTGTTTCTTGGATAACCCTATGGACTAAACTGGACCAGGGTTCAGGACAGCATTCCTGGCAGCTTGTGCTAATGTACAGCTGATGTTATGGTGCCGCGAGGCTACAGGCTCTGCAAGGACCCAGTCCTTCCCACGCCAGCATCAGCACCTTTCATTCTGCATCCTTCAGGCTCCCTTTTTCTCATGCACAGAGCCCTTCTGCTTTTCTCTTTGCTGTATCAGGCTGCAGATGGTGGGGAGCAGCTCCCTGAAGTGACAACCACCCTCGCTGACCCCCAGGACCAGAGTGCAGGGCTGAGCTAATGTCTGCAGCCTGGAATCTGCCCTCTCACTGCCTCCGTGGGCAGGCACTCATGAGCTAATCCTTTCCACAGCCAGTGTGGGGGCAGTAGGGACCAGGCAGCCTCGGGTTTTGGCTTGGAAGGTCATTGCCACCAGCAGCAGCATCGCTTGCACATGAGCCTGTTCACAGCCTGGGCTCCCACTGGCAGGAGGTGGTGTGGGACGGCCACTGTGGTCCCCAACAGCCCCATTGTACAATCATAGGTTGTTTTGGGTTGGAAGGGACCTTCAGGATCATTTATCTTATCCCACTGCCCTGCCATGGGCAGGGACACCTTCCACTATCCCAGGTTGCTCCAAGTCCCATCGAACCTGACCTTGAACACTTCCAGGGATAGGGCAGCCACATATTCTTGGGGCAACCTGTGCCACGGCCTGATCAACCTCAGCATAAAAAATCTCTTCCTTAGGTCTAGTCTGGTGTCCTCTGGGCAGGATGGTCATTTCCTGCCTGTCCAGGTACCTGCTGGGCTCGGGGCAGGCAGGGCTCCTTCTGCCAGCCTGGGCTCTGGGCTCTGCCAGTGGGACAGAGCAGACGTGTCTTACAGGGATTGGTTCTCTGCTGGAGAGTCAGAGAACCTACGCACTTCAACAAAATACACTTAAAATTGTGGAATCACAACAATTATTAACACTGTTTCCTAGGCCAAGTTCTGCAGTGTTGGAAATATTACAACCCAGAATATTCAGAAACCACGGCATTATGAACTACCCAGGGGATTTGGTTGTGTTTGATGCAGGAGGAGGGAGAAAATGAAGGTGCCTTAAGCATATGTGTCCTCGTGTGCTTTAAAAAAAGAGAAAACCACCTCTATTGCATTGCTTTCATGAGACAGAATCACAGAATCACTTAGGCTGGAAAAGACCTTTAAGATCATTGAGTCCAACCATTAACCCAGCACTGCCAAGGCCACCACTAAACCATGTCCTCAAGTGCCACATCTACACAGCATTTAAATCCCTCCAGGGATGTTGACTCCACCACTGCCCTGGGCAGCTGTGCCAGGCCCTGACCACCCTTTCTGTGAAGAAATTGCTCCAATATCCAACCTAAACCTTCCCTGGCACAACTTGAGGCTGTTTACTCTTGTCCTGTCGCTTGTACCCTGGGAGTCCGACTCCCCCGGCTCCCCACTCCTGTCAGGGAGTTGGAAAGAGGGATGGAATCCCCTCTGAGCCTCCTTTTCTCCAGGCTGAGCCCCTCCAGCTTCTTCGGCCACTCCTGGTGCTCCAGCCCCTTCCCCAGCTCCGTTCCCTTCCCTGGACATGCTCCAGCCCCTCAGTGTCTTTCCTGTCGCAAGGGGCCCAAATTTGATGGATCTGTCCAGCCCTAACACATCTGTCCACAGAACCTCAGCTCCTTTCATGGAGAAGGTGTTGGACTTTTGCTGGTATGTGGTTTTATGGCAGTGCAGACCTGATGTCCACACCACCTCCCTGATGGTCACAAACACACCCCATGGCCAGAGAACTGAACTGCTGGGGCAGGCAAAGGACCTGTCCCCTGCTTGCAGAAGGTAGGACAATAATTAGCAACAGGAACCGATTAAGGTTGAGATAAATTTAGTTTGGCTGCACTGAGACTTTAAAAGCAGAGGAGGTGGGATCTCCTCCCACACCTCCCTGCAGGATGGGGCTTTGCCATGGGTGAGCTCGTGTTGGCTGGTCGGCCCCTGAGGGCAGGACATCTGTGGGTGTTGTTTTCAGCTATCAGTTGCTCCAGGGCAAAGTTTAGCTCTAGATAAATCAAGACTATTTCACTGAGTCCAGATGACTCACAACCACAGGGCAGGAAGCTCTTTTATCTCTGGGGCAGCCGGTTTAATATAGATAGATGTTCACTCCTGAATGCTGAATAATTTCCATCTCTTTACTTCTCATTAAAAGCAAATCAGAGGAGGAAAAACAGGCAGAAATTTCTCTGTGTCACCTCTGTTTCTACCATCTCTGAGGGAGCTTTCAACGAATTGTGCAGTCTGCCTATACTGGGTCGTTTGCCATGTGTTTTAATTGGCAGAAAAAAAGGCTTTGTTCCAAAGCACCATTTCATTTTAAACCCGGATTCTGCAGGCATGGATGGAACAGGGATATGTTACAACAGGGTCTGCTTCAATTTCCATAGAGGGAAGAGCATTGTTGCCTCCTCAGATGAAGGGGAGCCACAGTGGAATTAGGCATCTTGTTGAGGAGCCTCAACATCTTCACCCTTGAGCAGCAGCTGGAGGTTGAGAGAAGAGGACTGGGGCAGCAGGAAAATCTTAAACATGAGAGAAAGGGCAAGGTTTTGCTGGGGAACCTCTCAAGTCAGTTATTTCTCTTTCCTAAATATGTCAGGCAGGACTTTGTGCCTCAGGCTTTGCCCGAGGGTCAGACCTGCCTTCCTGGCTGCCTCTTCCTGCCAGAACACTCTGCTGGCTCAGGTGCAGGTGGTTTTTCCCTTAATCTTTGTCCACCAGTGACAGCAGGGCTGTGTGATGCTTTCCCGCTCCTGTGATCTCTGGGATCTTTTCCTTGCCATCTGTAGAAGACTGTACGTGCCATGTGTGAGCCCTTGGCATGAGGAGACTTCAGGAGTGGCCATGCCAGGAGCTGCTCCGTGGCCATGATGAAGCACGATGTGCTGAGGACTCTGTGTCCAGAGCTGGGAAGGTCCAGGAGAGTCCAAGGCAGGTTTTCCAGCCCTTCCCTGCATTGTGCAGGTCTCTCACTCTGTGGTGACACCCTCCTGGCGGGTGCTGATCCCGTCCTCCCCACCAGAACCAGCAGGACCCTGCTGCACAGAACTGACCCAGCTCTGCATGGCTGCTTTTCCAAATGGCCAGTTGGTTGGTGTGGTTGATGTTCGCTGTCTTACCCATAAAAGCCTCTGTTCAAATAGCATCCAGTGCTGGAGCAACCCAGGGCAGCAACTTGACACCGTGGCTTGGGCCACACTGGAGACCTCTAAATCCATAGGCTGAAGCTGGTGAGATGAATGATTGCCAGGAGCCAACCTCCCCAGCATTTTCCACTCTTAAATATCACAGTAATAAAAGGTTATAATCATTGAAGTCCTTCTGCAGCCCACGGTGCCTCATCTGAAATCAGGACGACGGAGAGCGCGGAGCGAGGTGGTTATTAATATCCTGCCTCCTGATGATGGCTTTATAAACACCATCACCACAGACACAGCCTTTTTGGCACGACCTTCAGCCAAATGTCATGCTTTTATCACATTTGATATTTAACCAATAAAGCAATTTGGGGAAGACCTTGCCCCCGAATATCTGCCCTTATACACAGGGGTATGGGGTCAAAACTGAGAGAAACTGTGTTAAGTCATGCTAAATGCTCTTTAGACCTGATACTCCTTGTCTGGGAAGTGTGCCAGGGCTCCAGCAAGAAGGGGATCAGATGTTTGACACCAGCAGAAACCCTCCTTGCTGTAAAGGATGACTCATGGGCAAAAACCCCACACAGCAATGAGGCCACGCTTCCACCAAAGCTAGAGACTTTACCTGGTAGGATGAGGTCTTGATGGAGACAGGAGGGTCCTTGCTGCAGGGATAGGGGTAGGTCCCACTCTGGGAAGCCCCAGAAAAGACACTGGCTTTCCTAGTGACTTGTAAATATTTATGATGGCTATTTAAAGTAGCAAACAAAATCATGTCCCTACCCACAGCAGGGGCTTGAAAGTAAATGATCTTCAAGGTCCCTTCCAACCCAAACCAGTCTGTGATTCTCTAATCAGAGTGAAGAAAAGGTTTTGTATTGTAATTTAATCAGTGTGGATGAAGAAGGTGAGGAGCAGCTGTGGAGCCTGGGTCTCTTGGTGAGAAAGACACTGGGGTCACTGGTCCCCATCAGAACCTGGCATTGTCTTGATGCCATTGGAAATGGCCTTTTGTCTGTTGCCTGCTCCCACTTCAGAGGGTGCCTTTTGCCGGAATAACAACCCCGAGGAAAGTCATGTACTAGAAGGGGCTGAGGGATGGTGATAAGTGCAGAACGTGGGTTCCTGCTAGAAGGATGGACATGGACAGGGTGCACAAAGCCATCCAGAGCCAGTGGTGGGGTGGACAGCAGTCTCCCAGCACAGAGCTGAGGGCTGTCGCTCCCTGCAGCCTCCACTGCCAAGGGGGTCTGGGCAGCCCTGGATGGGGCAGCCCATCTCTGTAGGAGCTGAATGGTCAAGATTGGGAGTAAAGAGAGATTGTCCTAGTGTGGTGGATCCAGACCAGTGGCAGGGCTGAGCAGCCTGAGGTTGCTTTGGGCATCTCAGCTTGGGTCTGGAAGGAAATGTCTCACCTGCAGGGTTCATATAAGCCCCTTGGGACCCCTGCAAGGCCAGGAGCAGTGGTGAGGAGGAGAAACAGACCTGCCTCAGGTGATAACAGATGGATGAGAGCATTGCTGGCACTGGCATCCAGCTTGCAGGCGCTCACATTGGTGCTACCCAGCGCTGATCTGGCTCTTCTCAGTTGTGTGCCCATCCCGACACTGCAGATGTGCCTCTGCCCTTCTGGCACACCCTCTGTCCCTCATTTCCCCACACTTCCTTGCTTTTTCCCAGGTCATCGTCCCCTAAAATGACGCAGCAGATGCGGGACCTGCAGCTGGCACAGGCCAGGAAGCCGCAGGGCCCTTCCTCGCCCAACGCAGCCAAGAGGCTCTACCGAAACCTATCGGGGAAATTCCGCGTCAATTACACGTCCTTCGACGAGGGCAGCCTGGTGGGACGGGGCGAGAAGGAGAAGCTCCGCAAGTCCTACCTGGTCAGTGCCTGCTGGGCTCCATCCAGAGGGGGACAGGGGGTTCGTGGGGGCAGAGGGTCTGTATGTGGGTGATGCTGTCGCCTGGGTAGAAGCCCAGAAGTGTGTTAAGAGAAGCCACCCTGAAGCAAGTTCAGTTGGAGCTGGTTTGCTTGGCATCATCCAAATGTGTCTGCAAAGGGATGATGCTCCCAAGCCTCTGAGACAAGGGGACCCTCTCCCTGATTGGGTTCATGAGGTGCTGGTGAGGAGGGGGGGTGGAAGAAGGTGCCCCATGCTCGGCCCACCTGTATTTCTCCTTCCACCCAGTTCCAGAGCAATGCTGCCCTCTTCGAGGCCGTGGAGTTGCAGGACCTCGACAGGGTCCAGGAGCTGCTGAAGCAGTACAGCCCTGAAGAACTGGACCTCAACACCCCCAACAGTGAGGGGCTCCTGCCCCTGGACATCGCTATCATGACCAACAACGCTCCCATCGCCAGGGCCCTGCTGCAGGCGGGAGCAAAGGAGAGCCCACACTGTGAGTTGGGACAGGGAGCTGTGCTGTGCCCATCACCTGAGTCTCCAGCCTGGTGGAACAGGGCACCTCAGGCGGTGCGGTGTGGGTGGGGAAGTGGTCACTGGGCTCTGGTGAAGGCTGTAGCAGGGCTTGATGGGAGCCATGCACTCAAGTGGAGCTCAGGACTGGGACATCAAGGGGAGGATGGGATCTGGGAGTGGGGATTCGTTACCAGCAGAGCTGGGGCTTGTCCTAATCACCTTCTCCTCCTTCCTCCTGGCTCCCCTCCTGGGACCCACGGCCGTGCCCACCCTCCCCACAGTCGTGAGCCTGGAGAGCCGCTCTCTGCACCTCTCCACGCTGGTGCGGGAGGCAGAGCAGCGCGTCAACGAGCTGACGGCGCAGGTGGTGAACGAGGCGCCCAGTGCCGACTGCTCCGAGAAGGAGAAGCAGCTCAAGGCCTGGGAGTGGCGGTTCCGGCTTTACAAGCGCATGAAGGCAGGGTTTGAGCATGCCCGTGAGTGCCCACAGGAGGGCTGGGGGGCCCAGGGGCCAGCCCCTACAGTGGGGGAAGGAGTGGGGCTGTGCGTGGTTCAGGCTGTGCCAGCACCCGTCAGTGTCCCCACTCCCTGTAACAAGGGCTCACAGTATGGGTGCGTGGTGGGGAGAAGGTGTTCCACTGAGGGAATATGTCCCTGGGACTGGGGGGAGGCCCAAGAGGGACACTGAGGGGGGCAGAGTGACCGTCCTCGCTGTAGTGGTCCCTGCGCTCTCTGTCCCCAGGAGTGCCAGACGCCCCCACCAATGTCCACCTCTCAGTGGCCAGCAGCTCCTCAGTGCAAGTGACCTTCTGGGAGCCCCTGAGCGTCAACTCGGCTGTTGTCACCAAGTACAAAGGTAAGGACCAGGATCCCTGCAGCAGTGCAGGAGGGCCACAGCCACAGCAGTGCCTGGCACCCCTCATGCCCCACGTCAGCATGGCAGTGCCCTTGGTAGTGCTGCCAAGCCCCAGTCAGGCCACTTTTGTATTTGAGCACAGGAGGAGCCAGGGCTGCAGGACAGCCTGGCCACCACCCAAATGCTCTGAGCTAAACCAAACGCCACCCTGCACCAAGGCAAAACTCGGGGTGCCACTTGTTTGCTGCCCCCTCATCCTGCACACTGGGAGGGATTTGCTGTGCTGCCTCTCCTAAACCCTTCACCCACTTGAACCAGATACTTCAAGCTTCGGGGAGGATTTCTTCCATTCCCCACTTCTGGCCCATCAATTAAAGGTGCTGACCCCATCTGATGTGATTTGGTGAGGAGAACCACAGCTCCCCATGACACTCCCCCCATTAGGAATCCTCCTTTTCCTTGCCTTCATTCCACTGCTTCCAGCTTCTGTGCTGCCTGTGGTCCCTCTTCAGCTGCTGCCTGTGACATGCTCTGGTGGCCTGTCCCCGCTCTGGGGCCATGTGACACCTTGGAGGTCTCTCTCTTGCAGTGGAGTGGAGCTGCTCCCCCACCTTCTATCCGCCTCTGGGTGAGGCCGTGATTGACAAGCTGAAGAACCTGCACTTCACCATCCATGGGCTGGTGTCGGTGAGCCCCTGGGGTGCCCCCACAGGGGTCAGGGCTGCGGGGGGAGAGCCCACAGCTGGGAAAAGCCACTGGCCATGGGGCAGCCCATGGGGTCATTCTCTGGAGCTGTAGTGGGGAGGGGATCAGGCGTTGGAACAGGCTGTCTAGGGAGTCATTATCCCTGGAAGTGTTCAAAAGACATGTGGATGTGGCCCTTGGGGACATGGTTTAATGGTGACCTTGACATTGTTGGGAGAATGATTGGACTCCGTGATCTTAGAAGCCTTTTCCAACCTTAAGAATTCTTTTTCCTATGATCATTCCGAGCAGGAACAATAAGATTGTGCCATGGTGCTTTCCATGGGCACAGCCTGGGCAGAGCTGAGAGTGCAGGGCTGGGAGAGACATCTGTCTGTCCCAGCATGGCTGCAGCCACTGAGAGTGGGGAACCCCCCTGCGCAGGGTTCCTGGGGAGTGACAGGCAGAATGGGCCCATTCAGCTTGGGCCTGATTTATCCTCTGTCCCCCATCCTGCTCCAGTCTCCACCCGGGCTCTTCCTGTGCAATAAATCAGTGGCTCGTTCCTCTGCCACCTGCACAGTCCAACCCCTCACACCAGCTCTGTCTCTCACTGAGGGGGGGACCGGCCCCGTCTCCATATCCGGGAGCTCAGCAAGGTCACAGGCTGGTGGGACTGTAGCTCCCCACTGTTTTATCTCCCTGAGAACCTCAAGAGCCACGCTGCCTGTCAGCTGTCCCCTCCCCGGGGCTGCCATCCTGTCCCCAGCACACACTGGGCTGGCAGCGGGGCGAAGGGGCGGTCTTGGGAACTGTGGTGGGATGAAGCTCAGGATGGGAACAGGGAGGTGCTGGGATAGATGGGGTCTCCCTCACCAGGGGTGGCCAGGCAGGGACCACTGGCTTGAGGAGCAGGGAATGCCCTTGGTGAGTCAGAGGGGCTTAGCCAAGGCAGCAGTGCCGGAGCTCAGGAGCTCTTGGAGTGGGAGAGTTGCCCTGGTGTGTGGCGGCGGGGGCTCGAGCAGAGCCTGGAGCCATGTTGCTGCAAGCAGCTGGTCTGAGCCCATCAGTCACACTCTCAGACCTGCTTCCTGGGCTCTTGTCTGCCTCCATGAGTGCCTGGAGGCCTGGTAACATCTGGCAGCTTGGCTGGGCTTTAGTCAGAGGCTTTAATCACTGTCGCAGTGCCACAAGCCCTTGACAGTGCTTGGCCAGAGCCCTGTTTCCAGGGGCCAGATCTTTAGCACATCCCAGGGGAACAGCAGCACCCCAAACTACACAAGCACCATGTCTGTGGGGCTGGAGCATCTCTGGCAAGGAGCATTTGCAATGGCCAGTCCTTCCTTTGCCTCCCCCAAACACACCCACTCAAGCCATGGGGATTCTCTAGTGTCTGATAACAAGGGCTTTGTACAGGAAGGGGCAGATAAGAGCCTATGACCTGGGCTGTGGTCTCCCAGTTTAGTGCTCCTCATGGGGTACTGGTGTACTGGGCAGGGGGAACCCTCCTGCCCTCGCACACAGAGCTGGGAGAGGTGCCTGTGTGCTGAGTGGGGCCTCCCTCCTCACAGGGCACGCCGTACTACGTCCGGGTGTCTGCCTACAACATGAAGGGCTGGGGTCCCCCCCAAGCCTCCGTGCCCCCGTGTGCCATCCCTTCCAGTAAGTACCGCTGGGAACACCCGCGGGAGCCAGCACTGGCTGTAGGGTGGGTGGGGGAGGTGCCAGCTCCTTGTGCCACCTGGGGGTCTCTCCTACTGCTGGGATGAGGGCTGGTGGACCCAGGAGTAGAAGCAGAATTTTGGGGTCTCAGGCCAGGCAGGGAGGCTGTGTGTGGGAGTCTAGAATGATGCTTCCATCCATCAGGTGCTTTGCCAAATAGTAACTTTTCAGCCTTAAGTTCTCCTTGCCACCTGGGAAAGGCTGAGCCATTCCAGGCCAGGACTCAGAGTGTCTCAGTCCTGCGTGGCAGTGGTCTGGAGCTCTCCCTGTGCCACCACGTGCTCTCCCCCATCCAGCTCAGCCCCAAGGACCTTGCTTCCCTGGCATCGAGCTGGGATGAAGGTCATGAGCACCAGCTCTGGGCTGTCAGCACTCTCCTCCCCGTGCTGGCACCAGGAAAAGTGGTGGGGAACAGCCACCCAATGTCACACAAGGCACCCTAGGGTGCTGGGCAGAGACAGGCCAGGAGGACTGAGCTGGAAGGAGAAGCCCAAAAGGTGAAGTTCAGGGCTGAAGCTCCAGGATGGCCTCTGCCCCTTGCCACTGGTCCCGAAACAGGTCCCTGCTGTGTGGTGGTCTTGCAGGACTAGTGCTGTGAATGAGTAAGGAGCAGCCCTAGGGGAGGCTGAGTCTGTCCCAAGGAGCAGGTGGTGGGGACATGTTCCCTGCCACCACGGTGCCCAGGGAGCAGGGGTGGGCACCGTGAGCAGGTGGAGCTGAACAGCGATGGTCAGAGATGTGCAGCGCCATGAGCAGCTCTGGCTGCAGATTCACGTAGCTCTGGTATGGACACCTCCAAAAATCCATTTGCATGTCTACGAATGCACATAGCAAGGGCACAGCACAGCCCACTGACAGGACTTTACCCTGTCCCTGTCATGTTTGCACCCACTTTAAAGCCCTTTTGCCACCCACGTGGCTCACGTTCCCCACAACCAAGATCCCAGCAGCGTTGATTGAGTGTGGCTGAAGTGAATCAGACAGGAGTGGGGTTTATTTATTTTTATCTCCGCTAATATTTCTCCCTTCAGTAGCGATCCCTCCCTGGCCCAGCAGAATATAGTCAGGCACCTCCCTGGGTGTTTTTAAAGCTACTAAAAATAGTGGCAAGTCCCAGCCAAAGTTAACATAGCTGAACTTTCCATGGAAAACAGCAGCAGGCAGGACACAGGGGGTGTTTAAAGCAGTTAATGTAAAGTTGAGGGAGAAGATCCAACAGGTCCCTGACCCCACTCCTGGTCCTGCTGCCGTCCCACAACGGGTGGAGCTGGCGGGAGCTTATTTCTGTGTTTGCCGAGGTAAGCCCAGCTCCCAGCACTTGCCTGGAGAAACTGGGGAAGACCTGGAGGAAGACACTGGAAAGAATTTTATTTTTTAAGGCCAATGAAGCGCAGCAGCAACAGACAGGACCTTGTTCTTTCCCTACGCCATGTCCCCGCCATGCTGTGGGGTGCCCAGTGGTCACAGGGAGATGTGCAGAGCTGGGAGTTCCTGGGAAGAGTGGCACAGAACTTGGGATCTCCTGAAGCCCAGCACACCCTGCTGTGCTGGGGGGACACAGAGATGATGTGGGAGGAGGGGATTTCCCCCAGGCCAAGGAGTGCCAGGGGTGATGTCAGTCTGTCCCCCACAGACTGGAGAGAGTACGACGGCCGGGCCCCGCGGCGGAGGGGACAGGCTGAAGCTCTGGACCATCTTCTGGGCCAGGTGAAGACCGTCCACCAGCACTGCGTTTGCCACGGTGAGCCTGGGCACGGTGCTGCAGGGAGCCAGGGGCGGGGGGTCCAGCTGAGTGCCCCAGGGTTGTGGTGTGAGCCACGGAGCTGGGGTGGTACCAGGAACAGCTCTGTGCCATGGATGAGCATAGGAGGGAGACAGCTCAGGCAGTGGAGACCTTGGCAGAGCCTTCCCAGTGGGTTGGTGTGCCATGCCAGAGGCTGCCACTGCAGCTCCTACCCTCCTGCTGCATCATCCTCTGCTCTCTGCTCCACAGAGCCCTGCAAGAACCAGCCCCAGAGCAGAAAGCACTCTGTCTCCAAGAGCCTCAAGCACCTCTTCCACCCTGGCAGCAAGTTTCTCAAGACACTGAAACGGTGAGGGGCTGATGCATGGGGTTGTGGAGAGCCCCTCTCCCAGTGGGGCTGTAGATCTGCCCACCTTGGGTGTCACCGGGAGCTGTGCCCCCATGGTGAGGGCTGAGGGTGCTTAGAGGTGTGTCCTCACCTGGAGGGAGCTGGTGGTGTCAGTGCAGATGAGTCCCATAACCTAGAGATGGAACATTCTCCTTGGTATCTCCGTCTGGACTGACCAAGCTGTGCTGGTACCCAGATCTCTGCACCATCCCAGTGTCACCCAGCACCCACCTGCTCTAGACCCCAGTACCCTCCCACTGCCCACCCCCATGCTTGGCCTTCAGGCACTCCAGTGTGTCCCCTGCACAGACTGCACTGGCCCCATCACCCTCCCTTGTGCCAGGAGGGCATCAGCCATGGCATCTGCTGTTCCTGCTCCCCTACTGGCCATGGGCCTCTTCTGCCATGGGCTGTTGCAGAGAAGAGGAGACTTGGGGCTCGGCATCTCCTCTTCCTTCAGGAGAGAGGCCCTTTGGGAGATGAAGCTGGAAGCTGGGGGTGACTCTGAAGTGTGTCTTCCCTCCCATGCAGGGGCCTCTACCTGACAGCCATCTTCTACAAGGATGACAACATCCTGGTGACCCATGAAGACCAGATCCCTGTGGTGGAGATTGATGACACCTACTCCTGCCTGCTCATGCAGGATTTCCTCTGGTTCACCAAGGTGAGTGGCCCAGGGACCCTGTGCTGGGAGAACTGGGAGTGTCAGGGTGACCCAAATGGGCATCAGGTGCCACTGATGCCTTTGGCTGGCAGCAGCTTCCTCCCACAGCCCAGGCACTGGGGCTTGGCAGTACAGGCAGCCCATGGGCTTGATGCTTTCTGGAGTTCAGCATGGACCAGGAAACGACCAGGGAATGGCATTTCATTCCAGCCCCTGGAAACCCCAAAGGTGGGTGATGGACTGGTGCCTCACCAGGCAGGCTGTGTGGGCACTGTATCTCCACAGGGAATGGCAGTGGCTTCTCAGCTGCTGAACTGCTTCACCTCAGCATCCTGCCACAGCAACTCTGCCTCTGTTGTAGGATGTACGAGGTGCTGTGGCTGGGTCAGCACCCTGTCAGCAGACTTAGGGAAAGGGCATGTGGGCAGCTCAGGGTCAAAATAGTTTGCTGGATGGTCCTTATCTACTGATGGAGAAGGCTTTTTTCTCCCTTGCTCCCTTGGCTAGCTTCTATTCAAATTCAAGGTCCTAGAGGAAGATGGATATCTGAGTGGACATGGCCTGGTACAGGCTCTGGAGGCGTCTCAGGGTGCCTGTGGCACAGGGATTTGCACACCTGCTGAGAGGTTCTGTGTGCCCATGCACCTTCCTAACCCAGCTCAACCAGAAAGGCAAATGGATTTCCCCACCTTGCTGTGACCCAGCTGTGGCAGTGACAGCCCTTGGTGTGCTGTGTGCTGCAGGTGTCGTGCATGTGGGATGAGATCCTGTGGCTGCGGCAGTGTGTCACCGTGTCCCAGTCGTCCTGCTCCTGCATCCTGCAGACGCGCTTCAAGATGCTGCTGGCCATCTCACAGATGCAGGTGAGGGTGAGCCTGGGTGGGGAACAAACCCTTTTGGTGGGACACCGGGGGCCAGGCTCCCTCGGGAGCAGCACAGCCAGGAGAAGCCTGGGGTCTGCCAGTCCTGCCCAGCTCTTGGTCCATGGCAGGATTGTATGCCCCTGACTTGTGCTCCCTGGCAGGTCCCTGGCTGTGGGACAATGCCAGGCATCGTGGCAGTCTCATACAGAGGGGCTGGGGGCCATCAGCGTGCTTTGCTGGGCAGACTGGTTTCTAGCAACTGCAGTCACATCGCAGCTGCACAGGCCCACAAGAACTGTGCCTCCAGGATGTCCCCTGACACTCTGCTTTCTCCTGCCCTCCCACGCCTTGTGCAGGGGCTGCTGGGCATTCAGGACCTGGGGCAAGTCTTCTTTGAGCCCATCAAAGACAAGCAGGGCAACATCCTCATCGTCACGCTGAAGGAGGTGAAGACCAACCAGACTTTCGAGAGTGTCCGCTGGGTTCCCATCTGCAAGCTGCAGACCAGCCGCAAGTCTGTGTCCTCCCCGGAGGAGCCCACAGCTCTGGACATGCTGCTGATCTCTGTCCAGGTGTGTGTTGGGGCCCTTGGGTCAGGGTATTGCAGTGGGCTCCACTGGGGACCACCAGTGCTCCCTGCTCCCCCTTGGGCTGGAAAGGTCATGACAGAGCTTGGGCCACCAAGAGCCTGGTCCTGGCTGCAGGCAGACAGGGAGCAGAGCCCAGCCAACCTCCAAAAATCCTGTTGTTTCAAGGGGAGGCGTCAGGTTGGTGCCAGATTCGTCCTGGCAGCACTGGATTTTCTTGCTCTGCCATTCCCCTTCTCCATCTGGTCTGGCTGTGCCATGGCATCAGCACAAAGGCAGGTGCGAGCTCGCTCAGTCCAGCAGTGCCTCTCTCCTCAGGACAAGCTGGCTTACCACCAGAGGAGCAGCCATGCCCTCTCCCCGGGCCTCTACCTGGGCTACTTGAAGCTCTGCAGTGCCGTGGATCAGATCCGAGTGCTGGTGCCGGAGCAGCTCCCCAACATCCTGTGCCATGTCAAGATTCGTTCCAACCCCAACATCTCCAGGTGGGGCTTGCAGGGCAGCTCAGCCAGGGCAGCCAGGCTGCTCTGTCCCATCCAGCCTGACAGCACCATCCCCTCCTGCTTCTGCTCCCGGGCTCCTGCCAGCAGCATAATATTCCCTCTAATCCCTGCTGCCTGCCATGCAATGCTCTCAGGCACAGGGTGGGATTGATGGGATTATCCTGTGCAGGACTCAATGATCCTTGTGGGTCCTTTGCAACTCAGGATACTCTTTGATTCTATGATTCAACCTGGAGCTGGAGCAATCCAAGTCCACTCTCTACAGCTCCCACATCCCTTGGGATGCTGCTTTTTGGGAGACGAACAGCTCTACAAACACAGCTCTCGTAGAGCTTGTGTGTCCAGGTCTAGCCCAAGCTACTCCCTCCTTCACCTGCCTGTCTCTGTCCTTCTCCAGGGAGGAGTGGGAGTGGCTACAGAAGATGGCCAGTATGGAGGAGCCTGTTCCCACAGAGCCAGAGGCTGACACCTCCCAGAACCCCTTGTTTCATGAGCTCCAAGTGGCCATCAAGGAGCTGATGACCCTGGTCAACATCCCATTGCAAGAGGTAGAGGCCGAGGTGTGGGGAGGAGGGAGGGGAAGGGGCTGTGAGCACATTCTGGTCACTGCAGCAGGCAGGGAACCACAGTCCCAGGCCCTCCTTATGGGGATGAAGCACCCATGAGATTTTAGTCCTGTGCAAATAGAAGGTGAGTGATGGGCAAGTATGAAGCATCTGCCAGCCTAGGGACAGTGTCCCCAGGAGCTGTTTGCCCTCACTTGTACCTCTGAAGCAAGGACAGTGAATCTGGGTTTGCATTACTGCCTGCACGTGGTTTGGTCCTGGGCAGCACGAGACCAGCCCAACTCTCCAAAGCAGGCTGACCCCTGGTCAGTGGTGGGCTGGAGCTGCAGCCCCTGGGGTCAGGCTACGTAGGGAGAAACCCTCTTCCACCATGCCAAGTATTTGCTGGGAAGGTGCCCAGCAGCCCCAGTGCTAAGGCGCGTGCATCTGGCTGGGCAGCTGTGAGGGCATTGCCCTGCACTGAGACCATCGTGTGGCACTTCTTCCCTGAGACCCTGTCATGGAGACTTTGACCAGTAGTTTGGAGACTTTTAGGAGAAATGAGAGGAAGTGAGGAGTGAAGATTACACTGGAAGCAAGGAGCCTCTGGTTGTGTGCTGAAGCAGCAGTGTCCCCTGGCTGCAGGTGGTCCCTCTGTGCATGAGGTCTTGGCAGAGGGCCCACCAGGTGATGTCTGCAGTTGTTACCTTCACTGTGTTCTGGCAGGCCAAAGATTTCCGTTTGTACAGCCAAGAGGTGCTGGACTTTGGGGATCAGGTCTCCTTCCTGCTGCTGCTGCCTCCATCAGACGACGTCTGCACTGCTCCAGGCCAGAACAACCCCTATACCCCTCGCTCTGGCTTCCTCACACTGCCACTGCAGATCTTCGAGCTGGGTGAGGAGAGGGAATGTCAAAAGCCAACTCTGCTGGTCCCCTTGTCCCCTGAGACCTTCTGAGAGCTGGGTCGGGCAGTTGGGTGGGCTGGAGCTCCCTCACCTCCCTGGAGAGGAGTGGAGGAGTGTGTTGGGGGCTGTCCAGCTGCACTAGTGGGCAGCATTGCCTTCTCCTTGTGTTGAGTGATAGGAAGGACCGTGTAGGGCATCCACAGGAAAGGACCTGATGATGTTTTTCATCCCCCCTCTCTCGTTTCCTCTCCCCAGTCCACTTCTTCACGTACGACCGCGAGTTCATCACCCAGTACTGCCAGGTGTCCGCCCTCCTGGAGCTGGAGTCGCTCCTCTCCCAGCAGAGCCTCAGGGAGGCTTTCTCCGATGCTGAGCTCTCCACTGCCAAGCAGAGGCACCAACAGGTTCAGGACTATATCCAGGTATGGGATGGGAGCCAGGCTTGAGAGTGCCATGGAACCTGCCAGGACAGTCATGCAGGAGCACCTGAGCAGGGACTGTTCCCTGGCCTTGATGGCTTTGGCCCCGTGAGGTTTCTCAGATGTGGCTGATGGGCAACAGCAGACCAGGTTTTCATAGTATCATAGAATGTTTTGGGTTGGAAAGAACATTAAAGCTCATCTCATTCCACCTCCTGCCATGGGCAGGGACACCTTCTACTATCCCAGGTTGCTCCAAGCCTCATCCAACCTGACCTTGTACATTCCCAGGGTTGGGGCAGCCACAGCTGCTCTGGGCAACCTATGCCAGGGCCTCACCACCCTCACAGCCAAGAATTTCCTCCCAATATCCCATCTAACCCTGCCCTCTGGCAGTGGGAAGTCATTCCTCCTGTTCTGTCCCTCCTGGCCTTTGTCCAAAGTCCCCCTCCAGCTCTCTGGGAGTCCCTTTAGGCACTGGAAGGGGCTCTAAGGTCTTCTCCAGGCTGCAGTTATTTTATCTAGCAACTTCTTATTGCAGTGATCACATTAAAAATCCTGAGGAGACAGCCGAAGGCTTCTGCTCTGCATGTCCCCTCCCTGCTAGAAAAGGGCCTGCAAGTGCATTTTGAGATGGACTTGCAAAAAAGCATCCCACACCACCCCTGTCCCCAGCACCCTGGCTGTAGCACACAGGTCCTGCTGAACCAGCAGCTGCAGCACCCTTCCACCTGAGAGCATTTCTTGGGATTCCCCCAGAGCTCTTGGGAGAGGTGTGTGGGCAGAGCCTGTGTTTTGCTGTGGAGCTTTTTTGCTGCTGTAATTTGCTGTTTGAAAGGGATCCTCCATTTCCTATTTTGGCAGCAAATGGAGGAGATCTGGCGGGAGATGCGCTGGATCATGGACGCCCTGCAGCACGCCCGCTACAAGCAGCCCTCCTGTGGGGTGTCTCTCAGTGGCTTCCTCAGCGAGGCCGTGGGGGCAGTGAAGGAGAAAACCCGATCCTCCTCGTCCCACCTTGACTACTTTCCCTCCCCGGTGCCCTCGCCAGAGACCAGCCGCAAGCTCAACTCCGGTAAGGACCCAGCTGTGCAAGCTTCGGCCTGGTGGGCTCAGGGGGCTGCCTGAGCTCAGGGGTCAGAGGTGCTGCTGCAGTGGCTGCACCCGAGGTACCGGCAGGGCTGGAGTCAGGAGTGGGGCAGGGCACCCAGTCTCAGCCCTGCCTGTGCCATGGTGAGCGCAGCACAGGTGTATGATAAGGGGGTAAAACCTCGGGGACTTCCTTGGATTCCACCTGGTATGAACCCTCAGCCGGGGTTGTCCACACTAAGGCTGAGCCCCTCTTTGCTTCTCTCACCCCCTCCAGACTCTCACGGGCTGTCGGATGAGGAAGGCTCCTCGGAGGTGTTCCTGGCCACTGACAGTGACTACGACTCCAGCCGGGCGCAGAGCCCGAAGGAGCTCGACCTGGTGTACTCGCCCTCGGGGCCCGAGTGCTGCAGCCGGAGAGCCGCCCGCACCCTGCGGGACAGCGCTCCAGATGTCCTGCAGACCAATGAGCTCAAGACACCCCCCCCACCGCAACCACCGCCTGAGGAGCCCCAGCCACCCCCCGAGCTCTATGACAGCGACTTTGTCCTGCCCAGCCGGCAGATCGAGCTGCTGCGGATCACGGAGAAGCGACAGGCGTACTGCGTCCGGACCAGCAGCCTGGACTTCCCCAAACCCCACTGCCAGGCCCCCAGAAAGTCCTGCCCCGGCTCTGTCAACAGCTCCCCAACGGAGAGCAGGACCACAGGCCACTGTGGCCAGCTCAGGCCAGGGACTGGCTCCACGCCCAGCCCCGAGCACCGCCAGGGCGGGCAGGGCTCTGAGCCCATCTGCCGGACACGCTCAGATGAGTGGACTCAGAACTTTCCAGAACAGCAGCCAGAGCAGCCAGGGTGCTTGGCCGACCAAGGGAAGAAGACGAGCTCTGTCACCTTGCGGGTCTGCCCTCAGTACGAAACGGGACTCTCCAAAGAGACCAGTGTCAAGGTACCGGAGCCCACAGTAGGCAGTGGTGCTGCTCTGCCACACCTGGAGGGATGGGGCTGGCAGGATGGGGACACAAACAGTGGGGCTTGCACGCCCCGCCACCCCTGGCACAGCCCTCCTCCCAGGGGTGAGGTCTCCTGGAGACCCACAGCACTCCTGCCCTGAATCCCTGCTGTAGTGCTGAGCCTCCTGGCAGGACAAGGTATATGGCTCTGCAGGAGAGACAGCCGCTGCTGTGGAAGGAATGGGCCACGGCCACATGTAGGGAATTTAGGGGGGACAGGGCAGTGAGGCTGCATTTCAGCTCTTGGTCTGTGGTTCAGCAGCTGACAGTAGGTTGATGTCACCCAGTGTGGGCAGGCAGTGAGCAAAGGACACATTGGTGGGTTTCCCTCGCCGTGTCCTGGTGTTCAAACACATGATCCTCCCCGGCTGAAATTCAGCCGTCACCGCCCTGCCCTGTCCGTGTCGCTCCCACAACCTCCCCTCCCTGGGTCTGTGCTCCCAGCTCCCACCTTCCCCTGGAGAGCCGAAGCCACTCATCTCCAGCCCATGGCAACTCTAGTGGAAGGATCCACTCCAGTCCCAGCTGGAGGAGCAGGCAGAGCTGCCTCTGTGCTGCAGGCACTGGGCTCTGCTGGTGCAGCTGTGACATGAGTCCTCTCCACAAGGGCTTTGCTGCCAAGAGCTGACCTGCTCCAGGTGGGATCTCCCATGGAGGACAACCCCCAGGACAAACATCCTGGACAGGCCTCCCTCTGGTTATGGAGCTTCCTTTGGTCCCATGGAAATTCTTCCCCTGTTGAAATTTCCATTCTGAGACATTCCTGGTGTGCAGGGCTGAGGATGATAGAGTCGAAAATCCTTAAATTGTGGAGTAGTTTGGGTTGAAACAGACCCTAAAGAAAGAGCAGAGGGAGGACAGACCCAACGGGCTGCCGGGTTTGTTGCTGGGGCCGTTTGATAGCTGGTGTCTCTGCACCCAGCAGGGACATCCTAGCAGAGACGGCTCTGCCTTGCAGTACTCATTTCCACTTGAGGAATGCCCATAGATTTCTATGGAACTGAAGCCCTCGGGTTCCTGGCGGGCTGCCCACGTGGCTTTTGAAGTTGCAAAGCTCTGGACACGCCTGCTTGGAAGGATTTTACGATGCTCTCCTCGAAGAAAGCCGAGTTCAGAAGCGCAGCTCCTCGGCTGACATAAATCAGCTGAGCCCTGCCACGGCTGTGCAGAGCTGGCAGGGCTCACGTGGGCCGAGGGCTTGGACCACCCTGCCGGGGCACTGCTCCCAGCGCTCCACGAGCCCCTACGGATGTGCCAAAGGAAAATGTCCCTGTGCCCGGGCGAGGATGGATGTCCTGCCTTTGGGCTTTTGAAGTCACAGAGCGGCTCCCGGCATTGGTAGCAGCCAGAGCCCTGATGAGTTCATTCTCTCAACAGTATTTGGGATTCAGAGGACTGTGCCCAGGGTAGTGGAGAGGGGGAGGGTAGCTGTTGGTGGGAGAACCCCAAGCTTGTGAATGGGATGAAATTTAGCGCCATGTCCCAAAGAGGCTTCAGCTGTAGTTTGGCCGAGCTGTTGTAGTCCATCTGATCTAATGGTCTGGACCCTGCTCACAAGAGGGACTTTACACAGGTCCCTTCATGGTGTCAGGAGCAAGCCTGGAACTGCTACAGCTGATGGGGTGGTGGGACAGCCTGAGCAGAGCTGTATGTGACACATGCAAGAGTTGAGCAGTAAGGACTCAGAGAGAGCAGTGGAGGCAAGAGAGCAGTCCATGGGTTTGGGCCCTGGCACCACCAGGCACCACTGGGGTGACTGTTCCTCCCCCCTCACTGTTTCTTCACACCATGTGCTGCCGCTGGCCCCTGGTTCCTCCTTGTTCCACCCCCTTACCATCCGTCTCTCCCACCTTTCTCTGCAGCTGCACATCACCAGCCAGACATCTGCTGGGGAGGTGGTGAAGTTGGTGGTGCTGGAGATGAACGACATCTCCCGGGGCGTGCTGGGCGGCTCGGCGGCCGTCTGCTACAGCGAGGAGCAGCTGGAGCACTTCGGACTGGTGTTCGCCTCCGACGAGAGCGAGCAGTGGCTTCCTGATGACTTCTTGCCTCTGTCCCTCCAAACCAGCCGGCCCGAGGGGCAGTTCTACGTCCGGATCAAGGAGACCTCCCCTCTGGTGCTCCAGTATGGGCCAGCGACCACCGTATGAGAGGAGGAGAGCCGGCGGGTCGGCACAAGGACCTCAGCTTCCAGAGCAGACAGCTCGTCTCTGATGCTTCCTTCTTCCACAGACACCCTCTCATCAGGCGTCCGCGGGGTGGAATGGGATCATACTGGGCTGTGTGTTACTTGTTTGTGTTATTTTTTTTTTTTTTTAACCAAAGAGACATCGAGACTCAGTTTTTCTGACTGGGGAAGAGGAGGGTGGAGTGCGGAGACCTCAGAGCTCGGGAGGAATCTCTGCGGGAATGGAATTTTTGAAAGTAAACATTTTTAAGGAGGAAGAGGGGGGAGAAAGAGAGGAAAAATATTACAAGAAGAAGCAGCAATACCTTTTTTTTCCCCTTTCTTCTTTTTCTGAAAAACCTTGTTTAGGATTCACTGAAGGCAAAGCCACAGAGGATTGCTGGGGAGGGCTGTGGTGTCAGAGAGGAGAGGACACAAGCCACACAAACACCCTGGGAAGGGTGTTTTCCTATCTGCCCTCCTTTCATTGCACCTGGAGAAATGATTCTTGCACATAGTTCTTGGAAAAAAATTATATTATTATTTTTATTCTGAAAAAAAGTCGATGATCATTGTGCCAGAGCCACTGGAGTTGGGGAAGAGGTGAAGACCTTTTGACTTGTTTCCAAGGACCCCAGCTCCTGCAGACGTGTCAGTACCACTAGAGGTGTGCTATAGGGCATCTCCTGCAACCCCCTGGGCTTCCCTGTCCTCCTGGGTGCCGTTTTGTTCTGGTGATTGTGTTTGGCCTCTCTTGTACGTCCTACAGCATGACACTTTGTTAGCCACTAGGTCTCCCTGTTACCAAGGTTATTTTTCTGATCTCATGTGGTCCATAGTAAAGATGACTGCTGCTGACTGCATATCCCTTGTCCTTCTTGCTGCTTGATGTGTAGTATTCCGTCGTCTCCCAAACCAACCACAATTCCAAGGGCTGGGCTTATCTTTCCCAGGAGCTTTCCACACTGTGGAGCGTTACATTACCATGCAAATCACGTATGTGGGAGAAAAGCACAAGTTAAAATTCTTTTTCTGGGCTCCACTGCCCTGGAAGGCAGTAGAATAAGCTTGAGCATGCCAAGGCATCACCTCTGTGTGGTGGCAGAAGCCCAGGGTTGTAGGGCCCGAGCATCTGCAGTTCAATGCATTGATCTGGTCCCACAGCCTCCAGCAAGGGAGGAAGCCCAGAAGAGGAGTGGGGAAGGCAGGAGAGCTCCCAGCTGTATCACAGCTGGCACAGGCACTGCCAGCAAGGTGCGAGTCGGGTGGTCCTTGGCAAGGTGAGGTTCCTGGTGCTGATGGCCCCTTCAGCAGCCACCTCGCTGCCCTTCTCTTGTCACAGAGGGGTTAGGGCTGGGCAGCAGACCCCTGTCCCTGGCTGCTGGGGCGCAGGAGGGGCTCTGTGGGCAGCCACATGGCTCTGCTGCCGCTCCTCAGAGGTTCATGGCTCTCGTCTTGCGGCACACACTGTGCGGCACGGCCAGGGATATATCCCAGCACGAGCCCTTCCCCGCCCCACGTCAGAACCACTCTGGAGGGGAGGATTGTGTGCCAGCCCCTCAGCTGGTGCAAATCAACGGCACCACATTGACGTCAGCGCAGGCACCGCCATGGGATGTGGAGGCAAGCGACAAAGGAACGCATTAAAAGGCACTTCTCCCATCTCCTCTATCCTTTGCTTGTCTTCTGCCTCAAGTTAAAACCAATCCCACTCTCCCAGGTCAAGGGAGAAGGGGGTTGGTGAGTATGGAGGTTGCCATGGAGTTTGTCCTCATTGGGCATCCACGGGTATTGACATCCCGAAGAGGCAGGAGCTGCAGGGTGGCCCTTCCCTTCACATATGTCACCTACTGATGCTCAGAGCCTGGGGCAGGGGAGAGGGAAGGCACGACTGGTGGAAAACTAAATGGCTTTCTGGAAGTCACTGAATGAATACAGTGTTAGATCAGGGCTACATACAGAAAGCTACATCTGGGTTCCTGATGCTCCTCAGCATGGAGCCGTGCAACTCCTGCTGCCCTTTTATTTGACCCCAGAAGGGAAAAAGGCTTCCCCTTTCCTTAAGAATTTGTTCTCCCTTCCCAGAAGCCCTACTCCATCAAGAGAGATAGAGCCATGACCCAAAGCCAGATGCTGGCTCTTTGGCCAGGGTGGACATGGACCAGCTGGACCCTGCTGGGAGCTGGTTGCCCACATTCTCCGTGGAAGTGTGGATCCTGCCTGTGCAACAATCTCACTGGCTGTGAAGGCTTTTCTGCAGGATGTTCTCTGGCCACACAGCAACATGTATCACTTGGCTGCAAGGAACAGTACATGGGTTTATGGGACCTCCTCCCCTTGCCTGGAAAAGGAAGAGGGAAAGAGCAGGGGCCTGTGTAGGAGCAGAGTTGGATGCAGTCAGAGTGGGAGTTGCATCGCAGTTCCATAGGAACCCCCCCAACCAGTGGTACCAGGACATGTGATGTCCTGATACAGCTCACTCCTCACAGAATCACGGAATAATAAGGTTTGGAAAGAACCTCTGGAGATCACCCAGTCCAACCCCCTGCCAAGGCAGGGTCACCTGGAGCAGGTGACACAGAAACATGTCCAGGTGGGTTTGGAACATCTCCAGAGAGGGAGACTTCACGACCTCTCTGGGCAGCTGTTACAGTGCTCTGCCACCCTCCATGGAAAGAAGGTCTTCCTCATATTGAGGTGGAACTGCTTGTGTTTTAGTTTATGTCCATTACTCCTTCTGCCACTGGGCACCACTGAAAAGAGTCTGGCACCATCCTCTGACACCTCTTGGAGATATTTGTACAGATTGATGAGGTCTCCTCTCAGTCTTCACTTGCAAGGTGGTTGCTTCCTTTCACATTCTCATTCTCTCCTCAGGTGGTTTCATGGGTACATCCCGATGTTTTCTTACTGAACAGGTTGCAAAGCCTTCAGACAGTCTCCTGACCTTCCCCATGGCCAAGTAATGAGAATAGAAAGCAGTAGGCTCTGTCTGTGGCAGTTTTTAAGGCTGCAGTCTCAGTGTTAAGGGCTGTGGGGAGCCAAGGTGGCTGCCCAAGGTGACATGGTGGGACAAGGTGTGCTGTCAGGTGAGGAGCAGCCAGGGCAGTCACCCCCAGCAGCACAGAGATTGAGAGCATTAGCCCTGGTAGGTCTTCTGGCAGTGGTGCAGCAGTTTGGTGAAGGGGCTTTCTCCATGGGGACCTGGCATGTACCCCATGGCACCAGCGATGGAGGAAAATTCCCAGAGCACCTGACCTCAGCTCTGCTCTCTCCCAGCTTGGGGAAGCAGTGGAGGTGGAGCTGGGAGAGGCATAATTTGGCTTGTAGCATCCCTTTTCTCCACTATTTTAATGGGCAAGGCAGGTGACAATCTAGGAGGCAGGCCTAGGGACACTGCTTCTGCACAGTCCTGTGTCACCCAGCACAGACATAACTGTCCCTGTGGTGCCCATGTCCCCAGTCCCACAGCCTGTCCCAGGCACAAAGGCACCTGTACCTGCACATGCACCCACCTGAGCCCAGGTGAGCACCTTTAGTGCTCACTAACCCCTCTGCACTGGTATCACAGAGTCATGGAATCATTTGGTTTGGAAAAGACCGTTAAGGTCATTGAGTCCAACTGCTCGCCCAGCACTGCCAAGGCCACCACTAACCCGTGTCCCCAAGTGCCACATCTACACAGTGTTTAAATCCCTCCAGGAATGGGGACTCCACCTCTGCCCTGGGCAGCTGTGCCAGGTCTGGACAACCCTTTCCGTGAAGAAATTTCCCCAGTATCCAATTTAAACCTCTCCTGGCACAGCTTGAGGCCATTTCCTCTTCCGTCCCTTGTTCCCTGGGAGCAGAGCCCGACCCCCCCTGGCTCCCCGCTCCTGTCAGGGAGTTGAAGAGAGCAAGAAGGTCCCCCCTGAGCCTCCTTTTCTCCAGGCTGAGCCCCCCCAGCTCCTTCAGCTGCTCCTGCTGCTCCAGCTCCTTCCCCAGCTCTGTTTCTACCCTGGACACGCTCCAGCCCCTCCATGGCTTTCCTGTTGCAAGGGGCCCAGAACTGCCCCCAGGACTGAAGGAGCCTCAGCAGTGCGAGGACAGGGATGGGCACTGCCCTGGGCCTGCTGCAGCCCAACACCCTGCCCACACACACCACCCCTCCCTGGGTTTGATTCCAACCTTCCGCAGACAATCCCACATGCTGGAGATGTGCGTCCCTACAAATCTCCCCTGGGTCAGGGTAGGTCTGAGCAGAGCCATGCGGGAGAGGGGGCAGAAGCAGGGTCTGAGAGCAGCAGTGGGCACCACATGGGAATGCATTTCCCACCTTCCCTTGGAGGCAGGGTCCATTCTCCTCAGCTGGGATGTGTGGGCTCCTCTCCCAGGTGTTGTGGAGCACCAAAAGATGACGCTGCAGAACAATTTGTATTTTGTGAGGGCTTTTTTTTGTCTCTCTGTCAAGGTCACTTGCATCACTAGCAGCATTTAAATACATACCAGTGTATTAGTTTTTTCTTCTGGGCACAGTAAAAGCAAAATACCAGCTTGTGCAGGTGGGCAAACAGGTCTTCTCCTCGTTCCACTCAGAGGTAAACCCAGTTCCAGAAACACAGCAGGAGAAAACTGGAGTACTTCCATGCAGGTTAATGGGAACGTTTTCATTTCCATCACCAGAGGAGTCCTGCCTGAGTGGTATTTTGCTCACATTGTGCATATTCATAGAAATAAACCCAAATTGTGGCACTGAAATTCCTCCCCACAATAAGGAGCTTGTTGGCATCAGTTCTAAAGCATCTGATCTGCTCTTATGCCATCCGAAGAGAGTTGCTCAGTTTATCAGACATGGATCCAGCTTTGTGCTTCCCAAGGTTTTCTCTCTGAGTCTGAGACACTAGGATGTTTTGGGATTTGGGGTGGGGTTTTTTTTTGTTGATTAGGTGGGGGTTTTTGTTGTTTTTGTTGTTGTTTGGGGGTTGGGGGGTTTTGCCTTTTTTTGGCCTTTTTCTTTCTTCCTCCCCTCTCCCTTCTTTCTTGTTTTTTGTTTGTTTTTTTTTTTTTTTGCCTGGGACACTTCTTTCCTCAGTTCAGGTTATAGGAAAGCTGGAGAGCTGCTGCAGTGGCCACAAAGGCAGGATGCTCTGAGCCTGCCCTGATGAAGGCAGAGCAAGCCTTTCTACCCTCAAATAGGGGGCAAGAACACAAGCAAGAGCCACCCCAGCCATCCCAAACACAGTGGAAGTTTCAGGGCCATTCTGGCACATGCAATTACTAAGTTAATCCGTGCTGTACCATCCGTAGGAACTCTGAACCACGCCTGTGCAGTGACATGGCCTGTTTACCCACGTAGCTTATAAATAGCTCTGCTGTATAACTGAAATGTGGTGTGATCACATTTATGCCGGGTGAATCAAGGGGTTGCAGGGTGCCCACACTTTCCATGCCCACGGAGGATGCAGCTTTGCTGAGCAAAACATCACTGGCCTGAGGCTCGTGTCCAGGAGCCTTTTCTCAGGCAGCCCAGGCTTCCCCAAGAAACCACACACTGGTCTGCTCTGTCCACTGTGGGCAAAGCCACTTCCCATGTGGAACTGGGCTGGACAACACTGATTTTAGACCAAGACTGCAATTTCCCGACCACGAAGACACTTGGGCTGGAGGACATGAGAGTCTGGGTGACAGCACCATCAGAAAGCTCCGGCTGGCTTTGGTGTGTCTAGGATTTTTTGGCTTGAGGTTCTCCAAACCCACGTATAGAGCAGGCAGAAAACAGCTCTTTCCGTCCCAAGAAAATTCCTGGGACACAGGGTAGTCTTCTGTTCCCAAAGCAGCCTGAAAAATAAAATATTGTGAAAACAGGAACTGAAAATACGAAGATATAAATTCATGGGGATGCAATAGTGCATTATTTAATTTTATTTCCACTTAAAAAGGAAAAGCAAACCTGATTTTTTGTTTTTTTAACCAAACTCACTTTCACTTGAAAAACCAAAACATGGAAACAGACTGCTGACTGTAAGTTTATTCTAACTCAAGAATTTGGGAGGATACCTCGGTTGAAACCAAGAATTCTTTATGAACATTTATATTATGGCTAAAATTGATTTTTTTTGGTAGGAAGAGAAAATAAAAATCCAACAGATGATGTGTTAAGACAATGTTTTTGTATCAGTATTCCCTCAAGCCCCAGCCTAATGTGATAGCTCATAAACCACATGCTCAAAGCTGAGAGTGTGTGTTGCTGTCTTGGGCTTCAGAGAACCTTTGGAGATGCCCATATGCTTGTCCTGATGAAGTCTGACTTGGTCTGTGCATGGAAATAGTGACAAACTATGCTCCTGCTCTTCTCTTTTTGAAAACTTTTAAACCAATGGAGCACAGTCCTTGACTTCACAGAATCATGGATTTGGCTTGGAAGGGACCCTCATTCCACCCCCTGCCATGGGCCGGGACACCTTCCACTGTCCCAGGTTGCTTCAAGCCCTGTCCAACCTGGCCTTGGACACTTCCAGGGATCCAGGGGGAGCCACAGCTTCTCCGGGCAACCTGTGCCAGGGCCTCACCACCCTCACAGCCAAGAATTTCCTCCCAATATCCCATCTAACCCTGCCCTCTGGCAGTGGGAAGTCATTCCCCCTTGTCCTGTCACTCCAGATCCTTGTCCAAAGTCCCCCTCCAGCTCTCTGGGAGCCCATTGAGGCCTTGGAAGAGGCTCTAAGGTCTCCCCAGAGCCAGCCACAACCAAACCACAACAGAGCACTCTGCAAACAAATGTCACCACTCCTGCTTGCAGGTGTAGAGGACCCGTCACCATGATGGTTTCAGTTAACCTGATTCCCAGTGTTTTCCTATAACACACCTGTTTTCTGACAATGCCCCAAAACTGGAAATCAAATGCACAAGGTGGGAGGCCATGGAAATCCACCCCAATGAGCCCCTGGCCACACTGCATGGGGAAAGGGGCGGAGAAGGGTGAAGTGTCCTAGAAAGGATTAGAGCATGTGCTGTGCTCTACAGGTCAGTGACGTGGTGGGGTGGAGATCTGGGAGATGTTATGTCCCCAGGTGTTCTGATATTCCCTATTCCCAGCCCCAGCACTGCTGTTCCTGATCCTTCATGAGCAGCACATCCAGTTAAATGATCTGCATTAAGAGCAAAACCCAGTCTGGTGCCATCCATCAATGCAAAGCTCAGCAGGTCACAGGTGGAGGCTTTTGTACAGCAGCACGGTGTAAAGGGGGGCACACTTCTGTCCATGCTGGACTGTCACTGCCCTCAGATTGCCCTACAATGACACCAGCAAACTGGAACCAGCTGCCAAAGTCTTCTAAATTTATCTTAAAGGAAGGGGGAAATGACCAGCTAATTATAGATCTGTATATCTGGATCTGTGGTGAGGCCCTGGCACAGGTTGCCCAGAGAAGCTGTGGCTGCCCCATCCCTGGAAGTGTCCAAGGCCAGCTTGGATGGGGCTTGGAGCAAACTGGGATGGTGGAAGGTGTCCCTGTCCGTGGCAGCGTGGTTGCAACAAGATGAGCTTTAAAGTCTCTTCCAATCCAAAACACATTATGGTTCTGTGATTTTATGGTATCTGTAAAGAAATGGTCCCTTGGGTGACATTCAGTAGAACAGACACAAATACCCTGTGTGTTTGAGCACAGAAGCAAGGGAGGGAGAATATTCCAAGATCCCGCTGTTACCCCTGTTAAACATGAGTGTGGATCACACCCTCAAGGCTGGTGGACAGGCCCTGGCTATTCCTGGTCTCATCCTCTCACATGAGCTGCCTTGTCCTGCCACCCTGAGTGTTGCAAGCACCTAGAAAGAAACCACGGTGAGGTGGTAGGACCAGGAAGGAGGGTGGGAAGAGAGGTGGATGGACTGCCTGCATGGTGGGACCCAGTGCTGCCTGGTTTCACCAAGAGGATCAGCTTCCTTGAAGTCTAACGGAGGGGTAGACCCTGTGATAGGTTTTGCAGTCTAGGCTGAGCACTGAGCATGGATTATTGGTGCACTCAAGCTGCCATAGGGATTTAAATCCCGGGTTTTGACTGAAAATGGAAACATACCTTTTTGTCCCAGGCTGAAGCACAGATATTTGTACCAAGTCCAGGATGTGAGAGTGACTGGCTCAGGGCCAGCTGGTGCCATTGCTGCCATGGCCAGCAGAGATGGAATCATGGCAGCAAAAGGCTGTGTCCCGATACTGGACACCCCTGAGGGCACGAAGACGTGCATGGTGATGCAGACAGGCAGCTTCTACACTGCCAGGGCCTGAGTTTCCTGTATGCCTATAGTTTTAAGTAAGATAGAGGCAGAAGATACATTGGAGGGTCTCTAGAAAACACCCATCTGGACAATTCTGTAGTGGTGTTTCCTTCCAGATGGCTTTCCCAGCCCTCCTGCTTTGCCAGGTTAACTCAAGCTCAAATGTCAATGAAGTCAACTGGAGAATTGCCCTTGATGCTGATGGGACCAGAGGTTTGGCCTGGGAGAAGGGGAGGTGATCCGCTGCTGAAGAGTGCCTCTCCCAACAAGTGCACATGCAACAGGTCCCTCACCATGGCTTGGGTCTCGTTTTCTCATCTGGGTGGTGATGAGGAGATGAGGAGGGACACTCGCTCCCTCCGTTGGCAGCTATTTCCTATTTCCATGTGAGGCTGGTACAGGACACACCAAGCCCTTTTTGATTTGTCACTGGCTGTGGGGTGACCTCATGAAGCCAAGCTCTGTTGCGCCGTCATGCTCTGGCTGGAAGTGGCTTTGAACGGGTGTTTAATGAAGATGTTAATTGATAGCATGTGAGGAGGAATTCGAGCTACTCTGAGCTGTCTCTGAGGCCCTCAGATCCCAGAACCATCATCCCCTTCAAAACAGAACAGAAGAAGAGTTATTACAAAACAAATCATGTTTGTATAGGCGTTTAAAAAAAATAGTCCTCTCCAGCTCTGTTAAGCTCATATTACTGGCAGGGCTGAGCTAGAGACCATGTGCACCATCGAATGCCTTCAGCAAATTAAACCAGCATCTAGAGGAGAAATGAGGCACTGCTGTCCAGATCCTGTCCAGACTGAAGCAAGACAAGGCACACCGTGGGTCCCACACTGCTTGGCTGGGTGCCCTCGACGCGGTTCCGCTCCTGGAATTGTCCGTCCCCCATGGAAGAGACTTCTGCCCGCTGGGACCCCATGCCTTCCAGTTGAGAATCCCTCAGCCCCGGTGCTTTGGGGAGCTGGAGGCTTTTCAGCACTCAGCTCCACGCGTTCTGGCAGCCATGGCTTGCTGCAGACTCTGTCCTCCTCTGCCCAGACATGCACTAATGAGCTGGAGCTTGCATCCTTCCGGACACGCATGTTTCCCTCAGCTGATGGTGCACATCCGGCTCTGGCCACAGCTGGTGAGGTCCTCTTCCCAACAGGGCTGGGGGCTACCTACTGGCCACCAACTGTGACCTTGCTGCTCTGCTCTGTGACTTTGTGTAGGAGATGCTCCTATTGCTCACCGGGTTACCTGCACCCCACCTGGACACCCAGCGTGCCGCCAAGAGACTGGAGAGGATGCAATATTTTGAGACTTCTCCCCCTCCGACAAATTGGATTGGAATTGGCTGGTGGACTGAGAAGTTATTAGGAACAGACACCCCCAGACAATGTGATTGCACAAGCTTCATTTCCTTAGAAAACCAGGCCAACAGTGCAGGAGTCTGTCAGTAAACATGTTGATTCCAGGGTCTTTCGGCGCTGCTTGCAGGAAGGAGCGCACAGCCCTGGCCCCCAGCCCGCACCTCTGAGCGCTGCCTCTCGCTCGGGGACGCCTGGACACAGCTCATCTGTCACAGGATCGGTGGCATTGGAGCCAAGGGTAGTGTTGCCCATGGCCCTTGGCAGTTGCCAACAGCCCAAAGCTTTCCCAAGGCAGGCAGGGCCCAGTGGGGCAAGCCACTGGTTGCTCCGTGGTACACCGTGTGCAGGGAGGGCACCAGGGCAGTTAGACTTGGTCCTGACTCGCAGATGTTTTAGCCTCCACCACTGCCCAGAGGAGGTGAGGGCAGAACATCACAGTGTTCGCATCCAGCCCCATCCATCCTCCACACTCAGAAAGGTACAGCAGGATGAGATCTCCATGTGGTGTATGGGCCATACAGCCCCATCTCACTAGATTCCAGCTTGGCTTCCAGCTCAGACTTAGAATTGGGAATCTTGGGACTTTCTTTCTCCCTTTCCTTTACCCAGACACTTACCTCTCTGCTTCCCAGCCCCTGGAGTTACAGCGTCCCTGAAGCCAAGCTGGAGGAAGATCTCTTGCAACACTGGAATGCTCTGCAGTCATTACCTCCCTCCCTAGAAATTTTTGGGGTCAGAGGACATAAGTCTCAGTAATCGTCCAACAACGTCAATGGAGCTCCGTTGATTTACACCAGCTGAGGATCAAACCCCTCCCTTTCCCCTCCCATATTTAAGATATTTTCCAGACTTCAGATGCATACAGAGGAGGGAGTTGATGGCTCCTGGGTTGTTGAAGACATTCCAGCTTTGGTCCTGGCCTGGAGTAACATGAATAAGGTGGCTACCCTGGCTATGTGTCCACATGGAAAAGCTGTGCTCCCGCTGTGTGCTGGCTGTCTAGCTGGCAGACTGGCTGGGACAGGCATTAGTTAGCCCACACGCGTTTTGAAGGTCTCTTTAGTCCGAGATGTGGCTCTGTCAACATTTCTTTCATGGCCAGTACAATATGCTGTTTCTTCTTTGTAGTGTGGTATGGACCCTACAACCTCCTTGTTTCTGCAGCCACAACAAAATCCAGCCCACTGAAACCTTTCATACTCCACCTTGGATCTCAGCACTTCCCTCCTCAAGCCTTTACCAAAGCAAGACATCACTGTCAGGGGACCATCGGAGTGGGAGCAGCTCTGCTGAGCTCGGGATGCACCAGCAGTGACCAGAAAACCTAGCCACCTCAAGGACAGACCTGTCTAACTGCAAGAAAAAAACACCCACGAGCCCTGAGTCAGCATCAGTTTCGGTAACAGTGACAGTTTGTAACAGTGAAAGTTCATTCTGAGCAAAGTGTTTTGGTCTGGGCAGCCGGGCCAGTCCTGAGGGGAAGCGCTGTTAATATTGCTGATAGCTGGATCCAATTTATAAGGCGCTCAGCAGAGACAATCATCAGGGAAGGAGACAAATAATCTTCAGGCAATTAAATTTAATTGTTCCATCTGAAGATTATTTATCTCCCTGCCTGATGAATGTCTCCTCGAAGCACCTAATAAATTGGATCCAGCTATCACTGATAGTGGCTGCTTTTCCCTGGCAGCGGGGAAGGGTGTGGAGAGCAGAGCAGCACTCAGCTCTGTGTGTTGCTCAAGATCTGTCACCTCAGGACATCTTTTTAGCAGACTTGAAAGTGTCCATGGGCTTTATCAATACCCGACTCTGGTGCAGAGAGCTCAGCAGTCCTGAGCTGGGTCATGTGAAAGTTCCCAGACCAAAGTACTGGATAGAACGAGATCCTCTTAGGAACTTGTGCATTAGACACCAGTGAAGATTTGGAAGTATCTCTGTCTATCTGTCTCTGCTTCATTAGCTTTTGGTCTGGCTGTTTGTGGAAAGGGACGAGGAGAAGGAAGAGGAGGAAGCACCACCAGCAGGAGGTGGGTGAGAGCTGGTATGACACAGCCCTGGAATTTGGAGAAGGGTTTCCCGTGGGATCATGGAGCACAGCATCACTCCTGAAGACCCCCTACCAGGCCTCTCCATCCCTGCCAGGGAACATCTCAAGCCTGGAGCAGGTCAATGCAGAGCTGGGGCAAGACCTGTCTCTTTTATCCCACTTCTCTTCCTATTGCAAACACCAGCCTTGCCATTGCAGTCAGCCCTTTCTTATGTCTTTGCTTGTTTGTACCCTGCATGGAAATGGGTCAGCACTGCTTGGAGGGCCCCAGACAGACATCCAACAGGCCCAGGTGAATTACACTGAAGAAGATCTTGGAAAGCAGTGCAGTCAGGAGATCATCCCAGGAAGGCGGAAGAGGCATTGGTAAGGAGAGTGTGGAGGCCTTTCTTAAGAAGCAAAGAGAAATTGTGGAGCAAGTTTTGCTCTGCATGGTCTGATTCCAGAAGAGAGGACGAGTAATCTTTTTTCACAATCATTTAACTCCCTGAACAGTGGATTACCTCTGTGCTCATGGAATCACGGAATAGTCAAGATTGGAAAAGCCCTCTGAGATCATCTAGTCCAACATTAACCCAGGACTGCCAAGTCCACCCCTAAACCATGTCCTCATGTTCCCAGAGCTCCTCACAGACAGGTCACTTGACCTGTGAATCCCTGCGCTACCTGCTGTTACCAGAGCTGATTGCAGACTGAGGATGCCAGTAAAAGCCTTGGGAGTCTGTGGGTGTTCTGAGGGACTGCCTGCCTTTCTAAAATTGGGTCTCTATTCACCATCCAACCGTTGAATAGTTCAGTAGTATTTAATTAACATACAATAACTGTCCCATTGAATTTGACGGAATACATAATTTTGGAATGCTATTTACAGTGCTAGTTTTCTTACAGAAATCCATGTGTCAGAGCTTTATCCATTATTACAGTCTTTAAAATAGGCAGATGTGCCTTTCATGGCCAACTGCATGTTTTATTAATGGGCTAGAACTATCAGATGTATTGTAAATCACAGGACATAGCCACCAATCTGCTGCTTCTCTCCTCCGAGGTCCCAAGGCAAGAGAGATTAATTGCCTGAGCAGCTCGTAACAAGCCGTGGGCCACGTGCTCACTTCCCTGCTGTAAGAGCACGTTCTCCCAGCCACTGATAGACCTCTCTGCCCTGCCATCACTGCCTGTCCTCCTAGTCAAATCTGCTCACCTTTGCCTGCTCTGGTTGTGCAAACCTCCAGTTGGCACATGCGAACCTTCACGTTTCTATATACATAATAAAATTAACATGGGCTGCTCTGCTTCTCCAATTCCCTCTTTTCCCTCCTCTGGTTCATCTTTCAGCTGCCCCTCTCCTCAAGGGCAGGAGAAGGGCACCTGGGACTTCTCCAGCAGAGCAAAATTCCTCAGCTCTCTTCTTTGTTAAAGCCCTCACGCGTTGTGCACGTTGCACACTACCGGGTCCTGCCTCACTCCAGACAGCAGAGCAGCATCTCTCTTCATTAGAATATTCACTAACAAATGACCTCTTTTAGCAGGATTGAAAATATTGCCTGGGTGATCATACCACTGGAAATTACCTGGAAAGGCAGGGGAGGGACACGCCAAAAGTGAAAGCCAGAGTCGGGCTGAAGGTTTTGTTGAAAAGCTTTTGGCAAAGCCCACTGCCCACAGTCAGAGCCCTCCCAGGGTCCTTGGGCAGGGCTGATGAGGGCCCATCATTTGAGTGACGGGACTGTGCCCAAGGATATGCTAGCCAAAGGCATCTCAGCATTGCCATCTTCCTGGCAGGGCTGGATTTTGGCAGGAGCAGCCTCCTCCCTCGGGACGATCCCAGCAGCCATTCCCCAGCAAGTGGCTCCGCTGCTCTGCACCAGCCAACATGCTCCAGCGTGGAAGCACCAGAGGAGCACCCAGACCCTCCTCTGCAGAGAAGCCTGGCAGGCTTTACTCCTGGCTGTGACAGAAATGCCCTTTTGCTGCTCTCAGGGAGCACAGCCAGGGGCCAGGCTCATTAAAGAGGTGAGCAGCAGCACCACACATCTAGCACTTGGCATGCTGCTGTCTGCGATGACATTTTAGCTGGATGAGGGATGAGTCTGCACTCTCTGAGGGCTGTTCCTGAATTAGTCTTGGAGTCCCCCACTCTGTTCTCCATGGCTGGCTTTGGAGAGGCGTGAAGGACCAGCCTTTGGCTCCTGTCTGCTGCTTCCCCAAAGCATCAATGGGCGGCTAAAAGGATGCATGAATGTTAGGAAGAGGTTGGAAAACACTCAGACATTTGGGAATGGCAGGACCATGGGCAATGGGACCCATGGCGGGTTGCAGATGAGGAGGACAGCAAGGAGGAGGGAGCTCAGGGTTATGCATGACCATCTCTGTGCATCTGCAGAGATAGCACTGGACGTGAGCACAATGTTAAAATCCTAGATCTGTGCGTAATACTCCACTGGGGACAGATGTCCTCCCTTGTTTTGTACACTAAATGAAGTATCGGTCCCAAACTCAAATGATTCCCCCCATCCAGCATCATCCCCCTCCCATCAGCTGCAAATGGCACAGATGGCTGGAAAAAAAAGAATAGCTATTTTTAAAAAACAAACAAAAAAAAAAAACACAACACCCCAACCCTGTTATTCCTGCATTTTTTCTGTGTGAGGACACTTCCTTCCTTCCAGGAGAAATCAATCCAGTACCAAAGTGTTAACCACTTCCCAGCCATCTCCTCCAAACAAGGTAAAGTTGTCCTGGTCCCTGGCAAAAATGTTCACTTTGACATACTTCCAGGCTGCCCCATGGCTCCTGACCCACCCCTTGTTCCCCAGGAAGAAGGATGGAGGAGGCTGGTGGCATGGCCAAAGTTGCAGTGAGCCTTCAGGAGAGCCATGCGGGTTGCTGGAGATGCTGGATGGAGAAGGCTCCAGCCAGACAGCAGAGCAGGAGAGGGTGAGCAAGCTCAGCCTGGCTGTCTGCGCAGTTGGCTTCCCAGTGGATCAGGAGCAGGATGAGTCCTTGGCAGCGACAGCCCATTAGCAGCTCAGAAGGACTGGATGGGCTCGCCAGCAGACCGAGTCCTCGTGGGATCACAGCACGCTGGCAGGACATACCTCCGAGCAGTGCCAGGGACAGGCAGAGCATTACCTGCTCGCATGTCCTCCTCACCCACTCAGCACCCTGGCACAGATTTTGGGGGCTCCTGTCAGATTTGTTCAGGAATTTGAGAGGGGATGTGGGGTGCAGAGCTGGCTCAGATGCTCTGGAGAGCCTCTCAGGGCTTGCTGCTACAAGTCCACAAGTAAGGGTTGTGTTTCTCACTGGGATCAAGCTCCTGTTGGCACTTGGAGACCCTCTGGCCATGCCCCGAGAAATATTTACTCTCTGCTAGAGGTTCTGTCTCCCACCAGGAGAAGAGACCCCAACAAGGATCTGCCTTCCCCTTACCTTGGAGAACTATGTTACCAGGGATGGAGAAGGCCCAGAGGTCCAGACCTGCACTGGCTCTTCTGCAGGACCTGCAGCCCTGGTGTTGTGGTTTAACCCCAGCCAAAATCAAGACACTCTAGCAGTGCAAGGAGCTGCACAGGACGTAGGTGCAGATGTGATACCATGGGTAAGAAAGGCCTAGAGGCAGCCAGAGCAACTTGAGTGTTTTGGCAACCCAGGGGCAGAGGGATGCAGCAGAATGTGTGGGCAATGCCAGCAGCACGGTGCTGAGGGGTATCCTGCACCCGCGCAAGAGGCACCAGCAAAGGTCCATCAAAACACAAAACAAAACACATTCAACATCACATTCAAACTCTCTTCTGGCAGAGGAGTGTGAAAACAAAATGGTTCCCGTCACTTTGAAGAGCCAGCTCATGATTTAGGGGAGAAGAGGTCACATCTGCTCACCTTTGCCTGCTCTGGAGGTTGTGCAAACCTCCAGGTGGCACATGTGATCCTTCACATTTCTATATAGACAATAAAATTAACATGGGCTGCTCTGCTTCTCCAATTCCCTCTTTTCCCTCCTCTGGTTCATCTTTACCTGCCCCTCTCCTCAAGGGTCTCCTCTCTTTGTCATCTTGGAGCTGTGGGGGAGTGGAGAGAGGCTCTCAGCCCTTGGGTCCACTTTGGGTTCCCTACAATGGAAATGGGGTCCCTCAGCACCGAAATAACAAGCGATTTGCTTCTATGGGACTCTGGAGGTGATGCTGCTTGGAGAGCATAAGCTCTGTTTGTTAATGCCAGCTCCTGCTCCAAGGAACAGGCTTGTGAACCCAAGCCCAAGTGTTGCTCCCCTGCGCTCTGAGGTGGTGACAGCCTGAGTGTGAGAGCTGGGCTGGCCCCACTCTGCAGGGGGCATGCTCCTACCAAATGTCCTCCAGACACCATTCCACATGAAACTCCAGGAAAATCCCCAAATACTTGAATTTTGCTGGTGGAAGAGCAGTTGGCCAAGGGCTGCTGCCTGCAGAGATCCTCAGGCCCTGCCTGCAACAGGCTGCACACAGGAACCCCATGATGGCAAAGATACAGGTGGCTTGAAAGCCCCCCTGAGGTTTCATTGGTGCCCAGAATGAGTCAAGGGATGCTCAGGAGAGGATCAGGGCGGAAAGGCAGGAGTGGGGAGAAATGCAGGACCCTCCAACATGGCCATCCCGTTTGGGCTATGTGCAGCTCCCTTGGTGAGACCCCTGTGCAGGGAGAGTTCCCTTACACAGATACCCCACCCAGGGAAAGCTCCCTTGGTGAGATTCTCCATCCAAGGAGAGTTGTCTTATACTGGGATCCTACATCCAAGGAGAGCTCCCTCAGCAGGACCCTGTCCTGTCCCTCCTCAGCTGCCTTTGGGGCACTGCTTTGGCCAGAGGGATGGTACCTCAGCCTGGCTGTCCCCTTGGAAGGTTGTGGGAGATGGGAGAGGAGAGGGAGCTTGGGAGAAGCAGCCTGGATGCGGGGATGAATTGAGACTAGGAAGTATCAAGCCAGGTTCAAGGGATCTGGAAGCAGGGAGAGGGCTATGTGATCTGAGCTGAGCAGGGGCTCCAGGACATGGGACAGAGCTGAGGGGTTGTGAGCTGGACCTGCTGGAGGGCTGTGTGGGGGCTGGGGGGGACAGACCGAGGTGCACTTGGGGGCTTTGTGTGCACAGCCCGCACAACAGCTGCCGGCAGTATGGTTGGCTCCAAAGCTGGTGTTGACAGTCCTTCACTTTTATGGGAACTAAATTTACCCAGACACACGCAAAATCAAAAAAAAAAAAAAGAGAAAGAAAAAGATGGGGGGGTTGGAATTAAAATAAATCGCAGCAGCGCCAGCATCTGCTGCTTTGTGGTGCAGTCTGGGTTACGGAGAGGGGAGGAGAAGTCCCCGAAAGGGAGTAGCTCTGGTGTTTACTGCAGCCCCGAAACATCCCCCATTTGCAAGATGAGTGTGTTTTCACCGTGTTGCCTCAGGAATGCTTGACATCCAAGATGCCAAAGAAATGTACCCGCTGGGTGAAAAACGAAAGCCCAGGGGTTTTCCATTGGTTGGTTAGCACGTGTTTGCCAGTGTATAGGGGCAATAATGCCCTGCGTTGTTACGGGAGAGGAGCTCTACCGGGAGCAGAGAGAGAAGGATGTGATGGTTCTTGAAGCTTTTACCTCCTTCCTTTTCAGATGCCCTAGAAGTTTTGCCTAAATATTTAGCTAATTTTTCATGTCTTTCTCTCCCCCCCGTCCCCTCAGGCCGTGCGTGGTGACGTTGGTGTTTTCCTTTGGTTGGTTGGGTTTTCAGTTTTGGGTGTCTCGTCTTCTCCAAGTGTGAGGCAGCAGACCCAACACACAGACGCAAGATGGGACTGTCCATTCAGTTATCTGTGAAGATTTCCAGGTCAAGCTACCAAGGGAGTTCTTTTAAATGCAGAGATGCCCTGGAAGATGCTCAACCATTGAAAAATGTGCTATGCCTGGTGCCACCTGGGCATAACTGCCAACACAGCGAGTTCAGAGGGTGAGAGCTGCACACCCCAGGTGTTGCACACTTGTATCTCCATCAGCAAGGATGGCAGTGTGGGCATGTGAGGGCAGGCTGTAGGCATCAGCAAACTTGTGTTCCCCAGGGTAGGCACAGCCCAGCTGGTATCAAGGTATGTCCTTTGTCCAGAGGGGTTAGGAGAACAGGGATGCTGGCAGGTCACAGTGGGTCTGGTGCCAGCTTGGCACAGAGGATGTAGAGGCAGACAGGAGAGAGTCCTGGCATGAACATCACCCTCCTCACTGCAGGTGCTGCTGGCTTCTGAGGGACCGTAAGTGCCACTCTGCAATGACACAGGCCAGGCCGGGACTTCCATTGAGAAGATGAAAAAACATCTTCATTTTTAAATATTGCCACTACTTTCATGGCTGTTTAACACTGCAAACAAACTCTGCAGCCACAGTTTACAGAAAGCGTGCTTGTCAGCAGGGCTCGTCTGCTGGCCCCCCCGGCAGCCGCCAGCGCATGCTGTTCCCTGGGCTGTTTGACTAAACTGGTGCCCAAACAGAGGAGCAGAGGAAAAGGCTTTGGTTGGCTTCACGTGTGGCTGGAGAGGAAGAAAACCAGTGTGAGTGGGCACAGTTTTCCAGAATTCAGGAGATCACTATTTTTAGTTGCCTGCTGTCTGATTTTTCCAGATGACAAGTGCGCTGCTCTCTCTAAAAATCAAGCTCTTCTCGGGTGTTTTTGGTTTGATCCCTGATTTTTTAATTAAAAAGGATATGCTGAAAACAATTAGTCAGTTTTTAAAAATTAGAGCCAATAGTTTCTTTGCTTCATTCAGCTGTGATGTGACCAAGGCCAGAAGTTATGCTCTGGGCGGAGGCTGAAGCCAGAGTGGCTGGCACTGATGTGGCATTTAGTGGATGTGTAAAATGAGTGAAAATTATATCAATCTGTGAGTTATTCTCTGAGGAGTAAGTGTAGCCTCTGAGATGAACTCTGAAGTCAATGGGAAATGTTCCCCATCCCACCAGCACTGGACTGGGGTGGGGACACGGTTCCCGATGGATGGGAGCTCGTCCAGACTGCTGTCACTGCCCCTGCTCCATGTGCTCATCTTGAAGGCATGAACAGCTCCTCACTGCTCTTCTGCCTGGCTTTCTGAGCTCATCTTCCTGGTTTGTGGCACCAAGAGGTCTGGCCTGCAGGGTTTCATGTGTTTTACCTCTTGCAGTAGCCAGCTGGAAGGACCCTAGTGACCCCAGCAATGCCTCCAATGCGGCAACACTGGTTGAAGCAAGAGCAAGATGGACATGGTATAGGGTGATGGATGCTTCATATTCCTTCTTTTGTGGATGGGACCCACTGCTGTGCACAGTCAAGGAGAAAATCTGATGGCAAATCCAGTCACTGATACATACAGTCTGTAGCATTTTAATTTGCCCAATATCTTTTCTGCTTCACAAGCTGCTGAAGGCACCAGGCTTGGTTATGGCAGCAGCAAGCACATGCAGCACTCATCCTGATGTTCTCTCAGCAAATCCCTGGCTCCTGAAGTCATGTGATGCTCTTATGAGGAAAGGCTGAGGGAGCTGGGCCTGTTCAGCCTGGAGAAGATGCAGCTGAGAGGGGACCTCATCCATGTGTGTCAGTGTCTGCAGGGAGGGGTCAGAGGATGGATCAGCCTCTGCTTGGGGGTGCCCAGCAATGAGATAAGAGGCCATGGGCAGAAACTTGAGCACAGAAAGTTTCATCTGAATATGAGGAAGAAGTTCTTCACTGTGTGGTTAACAAGCACCAAACAGGCTGCCCAGAGAGGGTGTGGAGTCTCCCTCACTGGGGACATTCGAAACCCACCTGGACTCAATCCTGTGCCATGTGTTCTGAGATGTCCCTGCTGGAGCCAGGAGGTTGGACCAGATGACCCACTGTGATCCCTTCCAACCTGAACCATTCTGCGAATCCGTGATACTGCGACTCTGTGATGCAACAAAGATTTCCAGTTTTACTGGATAGTCTCCCAGGCCTACCAGCTGTGGAGAAAACTGGTCCATTAGAAAAGAAATGCATAGAACCCAAATGTGTTTAATTAATGCCTGCAATGGGAGCCCTGTTTCCGGGTGGCCAAGTGACTGACTTTCTGTCACTGCCAGTAGCACACTGTCTGCCAACCCAGAGCGACTCCTCAAAACCCAGCATGGCGTGTGGGGTTAATGTGAGGGTCCATGAACATCCCTCTGGCCACGGAAAGGCCGGTTTGGCTTTCACAGCCCCTGGCAAAGCAGTTCAGTTCCATGAGCTGGAGGAGAGCTGTGGCAGGTGTATGGAAACAAAGCCTCCTTCCCTTTGGATTCCGGGAGCACAGCGGATGCTCGCAGGCTCCAGTGTCCTGTGCGGCCACCACGGGCATCCACCCACTGCTCCGTGCGGAGCCGGCCTGGCCCCGTTCACACACAGCCGTGGCCCGAGCGCCGGGAGGTTCAGGCAGCCCGGAGGCAGCAGGCACGCTCCTCCGCGGGACTTCAAAGCAGGCTCCTTTGTGTGAGGCGTGTTTGTTCCCCTCCCCTAAGTACGGCTGCTCTGATCGATGTGACATCACCTAGAGACGACGCGGGGGGACCAGACCCCGCCATTGTCCCCGGGCTGGGAGGCGATGTCCGTCTCCTAGGAGGTGGGAGCTGGGGCTCGCAGGCATGCTTTCATCTCCCTGACCTGCCCCGCTGGCGAGAGGGCTCTTCCCAAGGCACCGGCCTGGGGAGAGGCATCCCCACTGCACAGCAGAAGGGACACGAGTGAGAGACGGACACGCTCACACTGTTTAAAGACATCATTAAACGCCCCCGCCCTGGAAGCCCGGACTTGCCAGATACATCCATCTGTTGCTTCTCATTAAAGAGAGCCCGATCCTTTTGGGGGGGCAGGGGGAGAAAGGGTGGGCCGTGCTCCACCCCTCCTCATCACTCTCCATTGCTGCACCCAAGAAGGAGGGTGGGAGGCAGCTGTAGCCTCCTGCTTGCTGGGAGCTACTGAGCTGGGGCTGGGAGCACAGGTACAGAGGCATGAGAGCCTCCCAGTTACCCGAGGGTGGCAGTTGGGACGTGGCCATCCTGCTTGGATCCCACAGGGAGCAGAATGGTGCCTTCCCAGACCGGGGGAGAGAGAAGGCATCCTGAGGCTGGATGGCAGAGGAGGAAGACTGCACCTGGGAGGGGATGGGGGAAGGCTGAGGAACCCATTCTTTCTGCAAGGGCTAAAAATGTGTAGCTGATCTTTTTTTAGCTTTTTTTTGAGCAGTGGATCTGTGGTCCACCTTAGGCAGGTGCCAGGGACTTCTGTCCTTCTTGTGCTGTAACAAGAGCTGAGGGGACATCAAGAAGCAGGTCCCCACACAGCCTGGACCCCTTTCCTGACAGCCGTGGAGGAAATCCCCCAAATCAGCTGTTGAGAGGGGTTCCCTTCACCTTCCACATGAAGAGAGGTAGACAGAGGGTGGGATTGCAAAGAGAAGAGGACCTTCAAATGCTGTCTGGAAGGGAGGAGCAAGCACTGTCTGTCCCACAGGCAAGAGAAGACACAGACATGATACGTCCACCTTGGTGACTGTGAGAAAAAATTTCCCCATTAAATTTTAGAAGATGGTAAAATACCTGTAGAACAAGGAGAGCGTGTCCACAGGATCTTTATTACAGCGCGCTGGGTGCCCCCAAAACCACTGGGGTCAGGAAAGCACACCGACCGTTTGAAAAACGCGCCTTTTGTATACTCGTGGTTACGTAAACTGTTACATATTCATTTATTGTTGGTTTTTTACCTTACAAGGTAACCTTTCCGGCCTGGAAGGGGGAGTTACCTTTACTCCTGGCCGATTGCGACATACCCCCCTGAACATGTACGGGGTGGGGGCGGTCTCCCCGCACACAACAGGCTGCCATGCAGTAGATTGGGACATTCCTGGACATGTACGGGGGGGTCTCCCCGTGTCATGTGGCAGAGAGGATACACTTTTTATTTTTGTATTTTTCCCTATTCCCAGCCGCAAAGATTCCCTGGCGCCAGGTCTTTAGGCAGGACCCTTTACCTTACAGTCTCCACGGCGTGCCTAAAAAAATTTTATTTCATAAAACCTCCACCCCTTCTGTCCCACCACCAAGCTTATTTGCTTATAATAAAACCAGGTTATTTATTTGTCATAGTGGCAGCAAGGCATCATGATACAGATAAAGTGGTTTTTCAATGCCTGATCCTTTCCTTGGCTGCCCACTACTAGCACCACTCTGGGAGAGCTGGACAGAATGGCTGGTCTGTCCCATCATCCCCAGCTGAGAGACCTCAACACCCCATGCAGTGCCTGGATTCCTCCAGGAGGGTGATGGGTCAGGATCACTGAGAGCAGAGCACCCAGTGGTACCAACCAGATCTGATTCTGGGCAAAGAGAGTGAGCAGGTGATGGAGCTGGGCTCCCTGGTGCCCTTGAGGGCTCCCACCCCAGTCCAGGCTGCTGTGTCAGTGCAGGCGTACTCCACCCACCAACAGCTGAGCAGGTAAGAACCCACCATAATGTCACAGCACTCTTCTTTGGTGCTCCAGCCCCAGGGCCACCACCCCAAAGAGAAGAACAACCTGTAAGGGAAACCATGGATCCCCTCTAGGTTGACCTTGGGGCTCTGCACAGCACTGCCCTGGTCACAGTGGGGGACTCCCTTGTGCCCATTCCAACTGATACAAATTCGAAAAGTGTCTCCGGGGGAGAGTTTTCACCTAGGTTGGACCCAGGCACAAGTGACTGGTGCTGTCTGTGCCCAGAAGATGCTGGGGCTCCCACTAACAGGGCAGAGCCAATGCCCCCCTCGCACCCACTGAGGCTCCATGGCTGTGGGGCTATGCTGCTGAGGGGGTAAATCCCCTGGAAGATGGTACCCACACATAGTGGGAGCAGATGACTTGGCCCTACCAGTGTCTCAGGACAATGTCCCCATTCACCCAAACCAAGGAACAAGACAGGAGAGCTGAGATCTGGTCTGTGGAAGAGCCCAGGATACTGTTGTTAAGATGGATGAACATGAGGGGATGGATGGAAAGGTGGGAAGAACCAGTGGTTTGAAAACACAAATGCAAAGGGATTCCTGATCCTGCCATGGTTATCTGGGACCATCCTTAAAGACATGCTGTCACTGCTGGTGCCTTTCCACATTTCCCCCACCTGACTTGCCACAGCGTCTTAACTGGGGGCAGGAGGATGGCATTTGGGCTTTGGCAGTCTGTAAGTCGAAGTTCCCCTTGATACCAAGCCGTGAGCACGTGATGCTCTCAACATAATGATGGGCTTAATGATAATGACTGAGGCCATCTCCTGTGGGCACAAGGGCTGAGCTGAGATCACCACTTCACTCTTCCACCCCATGGTCTCAGACACTCAGGAGAAGGACTGGCAGCTGCTGAAAGCAAGTGAGTGCAAGGCACGGCAAGGCCTTTCAGACTCACACCAGAAGTAGGAAGCACTTCACCATCAGCCAGAAATTTTTCCATGTCATCCCAACAGCAGACCTGTCTGGAAGGGAGGGCAGCCTTCCCAGGAGGGGTCCATAAAACATTCCTATTTTGCAGTGGCTTAGAGCAGACTGGTTTTTTTAACCCCTTGCTGAAACCAGTTTGCCTGCGGAGCCATGTAGGGGGAAGGTCCAGGGGCAGGAGAGATGAGGTCTGGCCAAGTGCCCACAATCCCCTGTCCTCCCCGTCCATGCCCTGTAGGCAGAGTATCCCAGTGCCACGTTCTTCATGACATGTGATGTTGGAAACAGCGGTAGGATGTCCATTCTGAGCAGTGACCGGGCTCTGCCAGGTAGAGGCTGGACATTTGCATCTTGGACAGTGTTGGGAAGATGTTGGCATCTGCCATTCACCACCTCTTGGAGGCACCGGGCATCTCTACCTGGAAGAAGGAAGATTATTGGGAAGAAAAATTGCTCAGGGACTGGGCTTGCATCACTCTTGGTCTCTGCAGAGGATGCCCAGAACTGGTGTACTGGGGGTTCTAGGAGGGAAAGCGTCTCTTGGACGATCCAAGGATGGGAATTCTGGAGAGCTGGAGAGAGGTCCCCAACTGTGGCAGCGGGTGCAGCTCAGCTCTAGGCTGGGGCAAACATGCAGGGAGCTTCCTCCTGATGGGCAGCAGAGGGGCAGCACTGATCTCTGCTCTCTGTGACCAGTGACAGAAACCAAGGGACGGCTAGAGATGTGTCAGGAGAGGGATAGGCTGGATAATAGGAAAAGGTTCTTCCCCCAGAGCATGGTCGGGCACTGAACAGGCTCCCCAGGGCAGTGGGCACGGCCCCAAGGCTGTCAGAGCTCAGGGAGTGTTTGGACTCTCAGGGACAGGGTGGGATTGTTGGGGTATCTGTGCAGGGCCAGGAGTTGGATGGATAATCCTTGTGGGTCCCTTCCAGCTCAGGATATTCTATGATTCTATGGCTTTGTCTGAATTTGTAATTGGCAATGCAACACTGGCACATCACACAGCCTGGGTCACCCCAGCCTGGCAATGAGCCCAAAAATGCACCTCGCTTGCCTATTCTGCCTCCACAGTGCAGTGGTGCCCAGCAAAGGAGAGTGAATGTGCCCAGTGCTATATGTGCTGAAGAAGCAGGGCAGGGTGCCAGGAGCTGAATTGCTCCTCTGGCCAGTCTCTCCCCATCAGTTCCAGCTGCCTCAACAAACCCAGGCTGCCCCACAGAGAGCAGGACAAGGGCTGGGTACTCTCTGATCTTCCACCCCAGCTCTGCCTTCCCAGACCACCCTAACACACGCACTTCACACCCACATGGCGAGCTGGGGCTGGTCCTCCTCCTGCCGGCTTGTGAGGGGATGGCCAAACCCCCGGCTGAGCTGGCACCTCACTGAGGCATTTTGCACCTCCTCCCCACCCAGTCAGTCCCCAGGGTGCAGTGGGACCCCTCTGTGGAGCTCTTGGGATAGAGCAGTCCTGCATTTACAGACCAAGGGAAAGTCAATGCGTGTTATTTGCTGTTGGGATTAACTGGTAGGGAAAGCTGATCTTGGAAAGGACTGGACTTAATTATCAGCCCATCGTTAGCTAGCAAGATATCTGCTCAGCCAGGGAGGGCTGAGCTGCTGCCAACAGGCACTTCTAACGGGGTGGGCTGGAGTTTACCTGGAAGATTTACAGTTTCTGATGGGAAGTGCAATTCTCCATGGCGTGAGGGAACTGAGCAATTGCTGCAAGGTAATCTGGCAAGAAAAAGAGAGATGGCACCTGAACATGACGCTGGAGAGGCTGTTGCATGTGCAGGGTGAAGGAGGAGGTGATCTGGGCTTAATATGCATTGCATGTCCAGAGAACGGAATAGAGCTGGGGAAGGGGCTGGAGCACCAGGAGCGGCTGAGGGAGCTGGGGGGGCTCAGCCTGGAGAAAAGGAGGCTCAGGGGGGACCTTCCTGCTCTCTGCAACTCCCTGACAGGAGGGGGGAGCCAGGGGGTGGCCGGACTCTGCTCTCAGGGAACAGGATACAGGAGGAGAGGAAACAGCCTCAAGTTGCGCCAGGGGAGGTTTAGGTTGGATACTGGGAAAATTTCTTCACGAAAAGGGTGGTCAGGCCCTGGCATATCTGCCCAGGGCAGTGGTGGAGTCACCATCCCTGGAGGATTTAAAAGCTGTGTGGATGTGGCACTTGGAGACATGGGTTAGTGGTGGCCTTGGCAGTGCTGGGGGAACGGTTGGACTCAGTGCCCCCAAGGGTTTTTCTGACCTGAACAGTCCCATGAGTCTGTGATATATAGCCAGAGAAGGCTTAGATGAATATCTCACGTCCAGCCTAGCACTGAAAAGAGTGGATTGAGCGAACACTGTTTCACACTGGTGGCCTCAGCTGGCACATTGCTGAGTGTGGCATGGACCAGCAGCAAGGCCAGGGGACTTGTCATCTTCTTAAGGCATGGGTAGGGAAGTTTTGAACCACTACCCTGGGATCTGCTGCTGTCCTTCCGCCTGCCTTCCCCCATCTCTGCTCCATCCTGATGCACATGGGACGATGGCTGCTCCCAGATAGGACTGTGTGGGACTCAGCTCTGCAGCTCTCATTCATGCTGGACCACCAAGCTCGGAGATGGGCTCACTGCGGACAGGGATTTTCCATGAATCACTTGGAGGAAGAAAGCATTTTTTACGTCCATCCCAGAAGGAAACAAGGTTATGAAGGTGTGGGAAGCTGTGCTTCAGCAACAGGAACATGAGAGCATGAGTGAGATGGCTTAGGGCTGGACCCTGCTGGTAAAGGCCTAGGGGAAAGCTGCCAGCCTGATTTACCATGGCAGCAGCAAGGAAGACCCTCTGAAGATCCAGCCTGGAGCAGGGCAGGCATGAGCCTGGCAGGCCTGGATGAGTATGTCTGGGTCAGCCTGAGCAGGGCCAGGGTTTTGTAGGTCACTGGGTTCCAGAGCAGCAGCAGGTGATGCAAAGTGGCCCAACCAGCCAGCAATTTCCATAATGTCCCACCACACCTGGGCAACTGGCTTGGCTGATGATCTGATGTTGCAAAGATGCCAAAACAAAGAGCTTTATCCTCATGAGTTTGCCCAGAGTGATGAGTGCTTCTGAAATGGCTGCTGTGAGAAAATTACTGTGAATGGCTGATTTCTGGGGATTTGCTTTTCTTTTTATCAAACCAAAAGAACATAAGTGATACTCAGGCTCTGGGGAGCACCTGAGCACCCTAGGACTCTGATACTCTCTGAATGCCAGCAGGGTTTTACAGCATTTGCTGCCACTGGGACATGTGCTGTGCTATGTCATTCCCTCATTCTGTGCAGTGGGAGGAGGTTAGTGGGGCAGGGATTGGGAAAAGTCCCTTGTTTTGCTTTGCTTAAAGAAGGATCCCTTGTAGCGAGGGAAATGGGGGCAGTAAAAATGACTGCTTGGGTAGAGAGGCCTCACGCAGGCCAAGGAGCTGATGTCAAGGCACTGGGGGCTGTGGGAGTCTTCCCCAGCTTGGCTGGTCTTTGCTGGAGGAGGAGACGGGTGGCCAGTGGCACTGGCAGAGCCCAAGAGACCATGCTGGCAGAGCCTGAGCTGCTGCCCTACGAGGTGATGATGCCTCTGGGTTGTGATTCCCAGCAGGATCCAGAGCCCTGGCCCTGCCGGCAGCAATGTGCTCCTCTCCTTTCCTCTCCTCTCCGCCCCTCCTCTCCTCTCCATCTGGTCTCTCCTGAGCTTCTGTTTTGGACCCTTCTGCATTTCCCGTCCCCCCTGCCCGCTCCCTGCCCTCCTGGGGCCAGAGGCAGCGTGGGGGGGGTTAACTGCTCCTCAGCCCTAATGCGATCCAGCACGTCAGTCTAGAGCTCTGGCACTGCTGCCTGTCCTTACCAGACTAAATTGTATCTGCGCTTCAGGAAAATTAAAAAAAAAAACCAAACCTCTCCCATGCTGTCTCTAGAACTGGCTTAAAAAAGGATTACACATCAATACCCAGGCACCCTGCTCCCCACCCTTCGCCACCATTGTTCTTTCCAAGGCGCTCCTCTCGCTTTGATGATGATCACTGGCAGAGTTTCAAAACGATGTATTATAAAATCTTCAAAAAAAAAAAAAAAAAGAAAAAAAAAATCCAGTTGCCATAACGTAATGCAGATTTTTGTCACCGCTCCACGGCTTCTGCTTTCAATTTCCAGTGAGGGGGAGAGACTCGGTCGCAGTCAGATGGAGACCAGCTCGCATCCCCGCTCCGTGGGCCCCCAGGCAAAATCCCTGGAATTTGTTCCTTACTGTTTGAAGGCAAAGCTGAGGGAGGAGAGTGCAGAGGGGAGGGGGAGGGAGAAAAGAAGGTGCTGGTCCCCAAGGAAGATGGGCACAAACCCAAACCATGCCCCAGGTGGAAGTGGACATGAGTCTCTGGGGCTCACACCCGAGGCAGGAATGGAGGAGCATTTTTTCATAGAGAGGTTGGGATCACCATCCTGCAAGGTTTTGGGCAATGATGCAAGGTCTCAGCCTGGCTTTAGGCTTCTGCTGTCTGTCTGTCTGTCCTTCCTCAAAACAAGCATCTGTCCGAGGGGCTGAGCTTTGGTCCCACTGAGCACCTGCCACTGGGAGCAGCTGAGCATCAGCCCAGTGGCAGCCCTCCAGTCTGGGAACTGGGACATCCTCAAGGGGTGAGAAGGCTGCAGGCAGGACAGGCACAGGGAACACCTTGGGTCTGGGCTTCGCAGTGACCCTTCTGGCCACGAACCCTCTTGTCCTGTAGTGGGCGTCAGGGCTGAGAGAGGCCCAGCCTGCCCTGTCGCTGTTGCGCCCTGCAGGCAAGTGAGGGGGGCCAAACCAGTCTCTGCCAGGTATTTGTCACCCACCCTGAGGGCTGCCATCCTGCCCAGAGCTGCTGCCACGAGCCAAGCAAGCTCCTGCTGGCATCAACCCTAAAGGCAATCAAGGTACTCCAGGCATGGCACCAGGACATTCATCGCCCAATTTCTCTTCCCTCTGCTGTCTCAGAAGGTTTTGCAGATGCAGAGGTTTGGGAGGGTGTTGGGATACTATTCCCAAGGATAAAAAGACCTGAGAAGCTTCTGAAAGAGCACTGACAGCAGGGCTGTAACCCATATGCTTCAGGTGGGCTTTCCCCAGCCTAGCAGCCCAAGCTGCCACATGCTGCCACTACCATGGTGGGAGGGACAGAATGCAGCGCTCCAAGTGAGGCATGCCTCATATTTTTGGAGAAAAGGAGCTGTTTCTGAATAGTTGAAAAGTTTCCAGCATTCATATCACAGTACTATGAGAGCAGGGCTCACTCCGAACCAGGCCAGCATCAGTCCTTGTCACACAGCAAAGGGACATAGTGGTGTCCATGGTTTGGGTGCAGCCTCTGCCATGCCCAGAGCGGATCTGGGTCTGGTCCATCACAAGCTTTTTGGGCTACAAAGGTTTCCTGGGCTCCAAAAGCAACATGCCACCTCTGCAACCTCCCTTTCCCTGGTGTCACTGTGCACCTGACAGGCTGTGCCTGGGGAACGGGAAATGCCCTGAAGCTTAAGGGTGTCCTGAGGGACCCTCACTGCTCCTGCCTCCAGGACAAACCCCACTGGACTTCCAGCTTTTCAAGTGGGAACTGCCTCCATAACTGGAAAATTTGAGCAGACTGGGAGAATGGGAGAACATTTTGGCTCCACTCTTGAAGAACATCCATGAGCTTTGTAGAGGCTTTACTTTCAGAAGGGTTGACCATCTGCCACTGAGAAATGGTCACTCAACCTGTAGCACGTGAATGTGGATACAAGTCATCTCCAAATCCAACATCTTCATCTGTGGAAGCCTTCCACAAATTATACTGGGGACAACAGCACTGCTGGGTCTTGGTGCTCATGAACAGCTTCAGCATAAGACTACTTGGCCATCCCATGATGGATTAAGCTATAGGTAGATGGTAGGCATCAAGACAATGTCTGAAAACATAAAATAAGTCCTCTATCCATTGCAGGTGTCAAGCAAGTCCCGACTGGAGCTGTCACTGCTCCTTGTGAGCCAGGAGTGTCCCTAACTCATCTGCTGTGGCTGTCATCTCTTGGTTGGTGGCTGACATCTCCAAATGGTTGTTATCTGGATGGTCAGTCTGCACTCTTGTTTCTTGAGTTCCTACCAAGGATCATAGAAAGCCATCCAGTCTGGCCGTGGCTGCTCTTCTTCCCCATCTGTGCTCCTACATTCCCCAGCCCCCCCGTGTGCCCTGCAGCTTGCCCTGTCCCCAGTGCTGATCTCGTGGGTGGGAGGGAGGTGACTTGATGCAAAGCCTCAGCTTCACAGCGCTGCCTCCCAGAGCCGTCTGGTCCTAAAACGGAGCATTTTTCAGAGAGTTATGAGGCTGTGCAAACAGGGCTTTATAAGGCAGCATCACTAATATGGAGCATAACCTTCCTACCCACAAACATCCTGATAGCCTTTCTGGTGTGAGCTTGGCTTTGTAAGCCAAGCCAATCTGATCAGGAAAATCCTGGGGAGAAAACAAACAAGGAGCCCTGGGAGGAGGCTGGAAGTCGCTTTCCAGAGTCAGAGCACATGTTGTTTCGTAGACAATGATGCCACAGATGTGCCTTGGCTGGTTGATCCATAAGGATGCAGCAGCCTGGCCACGGGGCAGAGGGGGCTTTGTCCCCACCATCCTGCCTGCCCTGGCCCCATTCAAGCCCCTCTTCCCTCAACAGCCACCAGGACAGGCTTCAAAAGCATCAAGGAAGTGGGGGAGCCCTCTGTGTCACCCTTGGTCACCCCTCCTTCCCCCTCCCTGAGCCATAAGATGGCATTTCAGAATCAGCTCCTTTTGTCCCACTGCTGGTGCCAAAGATTGTGGAAAACCCTTTTTCCTGCTCAGCAATGCCCCACTCCTCCCAGCCACAACGTCTGCAGCTCCGCACAGAGGGGAGAGGCTGAAGCCCCAGGGAAAGGACTCCTTTTCTAAAAATTTTATTTTCCTTCCATTTCTCAGCACCACCACAGCCATGTCTGTCCTGTCCTATTCCCCCCCTCCCCAATAATGAGCTGTTGTCTTGTGCAGCATTGAGAGCTAAGTAAGCATGAAAAATTGGAACAATAAAGAAGTAGTTCTGGGACAGCAAAGCCCCTTGTTTGACAAGGCTAATTCCACACCCCTCAGCCTCATTTTCTTTCAGCCACCTTCCCCCTCCTTGCTCCCCCTTTATTAAATGAACTGGCTTTTATTGGGGTGGAAGCTGGGTTTCCTTTTCGCCTCTCGCCTCCCCCTCTGTTCACATGTAATTTGGAGAGTTAATCTCCTCAGGCAGGAAATGTTGTTTCTTTCACTCTTTCTCTCCGGCCCTTTCCATTTGGCTCTTTTAATTGGGGCCCAGACCAAGGAAATGGCCACACCACAGAGCCTGAGCAGGAAGAGGGCTGGTTCTCCTGAGGGGCCCTGAGCATCCCCTCCCACTGCCCCCTTTGGCAGATGCACCCTTTGGCCAGGACACCAGGGATGGGAGTACCCAGCTCCCCTTGGCTGCCTGGACACTCCAGTTGGCCTGGGGAAAGTTGGCCTGGAGGTGTTGGTTGGCATTTCTTCTTTTCCAAATTCCTTTCCCTGCTTCAGGTTAAGTCACCCAAAGATTTCAAGATGGAACATCACCCAGAACCATCTTCCCTGCTCTCTGCAGTATGGAGGCACTTGGCTGATGATATTTTCTGTGGGTTCCCTTTGAAAGACATGACGTTGTAAAACCTCATGGAAATTCTCCAAATTTTTTGTGATACTTTTTCCCCCAGTTTCTTTTAAAGAAAATATTTCAGTTTTACTGAAAAATAGAGAGTTGGGTTTCCCTCCCAACCCTCTCTCTGTCTCATCTCTTTAGCTGAAGGAGATTTACTGGTGGTGAGTGTGTGGGGACATGGTGCAGTGGGGACATTATTTTGGGTGGTGCTGGTGAATTCAATACATAGTACAGGAAACTGTGATGGACAGTATTATGAGACCTGATGGCTCAACACACCCTAGATCAGAGAATCACAGAGTCATGGAATGGTTTCTGTTGGAAGGGACCTTAAAGACCCTCTTGTTCCAAACCCCTGCCTGTGGCAGGGACATCTTCCACTAGAGAAGGTTGCTCCAAGTCCTGTCCAACCTGGCCTCGGACACTTCCAGGAACAAGGAGTTCCTTCAGAAAGGAGAAGTGAAATTGTAATCCACTCTTCATTTAGAGGCAGGGCAAGACGATGTTGAGCTTTTCTTAACAGAATATTCCAGGAATCTACTGGAAACTCATGGCAGAAACCCTTCCTAGAGCAGAGCAAAGCTGGGCAGAAGCAGGCACTTGGAGCCAGCCTCCAGGTGCTGGCTTGGTGCACACCAGAGTGTGCCGGGCAACACGAATAGGCTTGTGATGGAAACAGCTGCTGCTCAGAGCAGACTCCTGTTCCCACCATGTCCTTGGGACGGTAAAGAGCACTGGGAACAAGTCTTCATGCCTGCTTCACCATCACTTGGCTGCTTCCAGCTCCTTTGGAGACCCAGAGCCAGGAGAATGGAGTGTGGCTGCTTCCAGAGAAGCTCTGGAGACTCGAGTCTCCTCCTAACCACATTTTGGCCTGAATGTTCCCAGCTCTTCAGCAGCCAAAAGCTTTTGGATTGCTGTCTGGCACAGTTCATCGCTATCAACAGGGCAGTGATTCATGCTGGGAAGCTCATTATTGTTGGATTCCCTCATCCCTCTGCAGATAACCTCAGGAGGAGAGGATGTGCACCGTGCCCTGTGCACAGGCTGGTGGCCACAGGGTGCCCTGCTAAAGACCCCAGGGGAACATGCACAGCAGAGGAGGCTGGGATCTAGGAAAAGCATCTGGAGTTTGGGAATAGCTAACCAGCTCCTTGGTGCTGTCCTGGACAGAGCAAAGTTTTGCTGGTCCATGGGGGTGAGTGTCCAGCCTCTGGAGCGGGAGGCTGGGTGGCTGAGAACAGGAATGCCTGGAAGGGACATATCCTCACTCAAATGTAAACCCAGACATATTCATACCCAGGGTATGGGAACCCTCCAGGAGCTGGAGGGAGGGAAGGTGGATGTCACTGCAGGCAGAAGTCACTGTGACCCAGAGGCTCTCACTATTTGGAGATGCCCTTTGTTCAGTGAGGACCTCAGTCTCCAGGAAGTCCAACTCCCACAGAACCCCAAGGGGACAGACTCTTCTGGAAGAGTTTTTTAGGGAGTGTAGGAAAGCCTGCTCTTCTCCATGCCCCATGCCTCTGCCTGGGGACTCAGGAGCAGTGGCCAGCTTTGCCTGGTGCAGGCAGGGGCTGTGCCTGGGCCTCGGGGCCTCGGGGCTGTGTGGGGAACCGGCTTTGGAGAGACCGGGTGATTTGTGCATGCATCCTGCCTGTAGGGATACTCAGGTCATTCCCTGCACAAGTGCTAAGGAGAGCTACTTTTCAAGTAGCTACTTGTGCACCTTGATGTCACCTGGATGGACATGGTTCCTTTTATCCAAAGCAGATTAAACCCCAGCAGCAACCCCCTGGGCTGGTCAAAATGCCTGGCTCTCCTTCCAGCAAATCCTCAGCCCCTCACCTCCATCTTCCTAAGGCTTGACCACCTGGAGACAGGTAAGAGGTCTGTGCTGGGCTCGAGTCAGGCTGTGGGAAGCAGGGAATGGCAGCAGTGGGTTTACAGACACAGGACCGGGACAGGGACAGGGTGGCTCTGCAGGGGCTCACAGGGGTGACATGGTGCTGCTGGAAACAAGTGAGGCCTCTGATACTGCATGTGTGTGGTGGGGCAGAGCGACTGGAGTGGAAAACCTGTGGAAGAAGCTTCTCCTCGCAGAGCCTCGCTGGGATGGAGCCAGCCCCGGGCCAGGACCGGAGCTGCAGCACACGTGGCTGAGCATCCCTGCTGCGGGGGCACCCAGGGCCTTGCCCTGGTGCGCGAGGAACACGGGACGATGGGTCCGGCCCCTGGAGGGCGGGGAGGAGAGGGTTAACCCGCTGCCCCGGTCCTCGCTCTCGAAGATGCTGCCACGCTCCCCAGCTCACCGCCTGCCGCCTTCCCCTCCCTCCCCGCTGCCCCTCAGAGCCCTGAATAGGGAATTAGCTTTGCCTGCGTTTAGACCTCTTAATTAGCTATTCTTTTTGCTGGGCTGGGGAAGAGGAGGGGCAGAGGAGACCCCCGGCCCCCAGCCGAGCCCTGGCCCCGCTCCTGCAGCAGCACAAAGGGGCCCAGCGGGCAGAGCCATCGGAGGGCGCTGGGGACGCCAGGACCTGTCAAAGCTTGTTTCCCACCTTCCAGAGCCAACCTTTTCTGTCCCAGCCAGGAGACAGCCTGCCTTAATTGGGCTGAAAATCTAATCATTTGTACCTCCGGGCCTGGGAAGGGGGCAGGGGCGGGCATGCAGGACCTGGAGCGGGTGAGGGATAAGGCATACAGAGGTGGGAGGAAGGACGAGGGGGAAGCATGTAATAGGGAAAGGCAGGATGAAGATGAGGCAGAAGAGGGGTGAGCAGAGTCACAGAAAGGTTTGTGAAGGAGCTGAGAGGACAGAAAATTTAGTTTTGTAAGAAGTAAATTAAAAGTTATTCCTATGAAAAGGAAAAAAAAAAGTGAGCAACTGTAGAGTGGAAGGGAAAGAGCAACAAAATATATGTTTTGCTGATCTCCATCTGCTCTGATAGCTCAGCCAAGGCCCCTGTGATCCTCACCTGTCCCACCAGCATCCAGAGTCTGAGATGTCCCTGCACCACGGGTGCACAACAGGGCCCTGCTCCCCTCCCAGCATCTGCTTTTTGTTACTGTGGCTTTGGCACTCCTCTCTTGTCCCTTGGGCACTGCAGACTTACCTCTCCCACCTCAAAATAACATGGGTGAGCCTTGCTCAAAAGAGAAGAGCAGGGAAAACTCTTCCCAGGAATGGCTGTGCATCTCCTATCATGGCTTGCTGTCAGGGGGCACCCACTGCTCCCACTTTCCTTCAGCCAAAGGTTTTCCAAAGCCCAGGCTGCCCGTGCTGCCTGGGCTGAGGGAAGGTGCCAGCCAGGTTGCTGGGCTGTGTTCAGCTCAGTCCCTAAGGCTTTGCCACCTACCTGCAAGCGCAGGCTTGTTTTGTGGAGTGGGGACCAGCCCTCCAGCATCTTGCCAGTGCTGCTCCTGTGCTCACACCACCTACACCCTTCCTGCTTCACACACCTTCACACAGCTGCTGGAGCCCTCCCGACCTGCAGGTTGACTGTTTGCAAGCAGAGTCGTAGGGACAAGCCTGTGAGCACATGAGACCATACGATTGCTCGTGTCTTTTCTTTTCAGTTTCCTCACTACTGGATGTTTCACAAATACTCTCAAGCCACACTTCTCCAACCACCCTCTGTTCAACGTGACAACACTTCATGTCTCCAAAATAACCCACACAAATCCAGATTCTGTGTGTTCATGGCCCCTCTCCTGTTCTATATAAAGAAATAATATTTTCCCCACAGTTCCTTCTTCAGCTGCTCCAAGCTTTGGGCCTAATTCCTCAAGGCAGTGTCTTATTAAATTCTCATCTTTTTTTTTTTTTCCCTGATGATCTATCAAAAAACAAAACCAAACCCCCAAATCTTTATCAGAATTTTATTCCTTTGCTTTCCATAGAAGATCCAGACCTTCCTGCCTATGCAAGGGAAGGTGAAAAAAACACTTGAGAGAGGAGGCTGCACGCTGTGGCTCTGCCCCCTCCCCTGCACCAGCCTGTCCCAGCAATCCCATGCTCCTTGCCCAGCATCCTAAACCAGACCACAGACACAATCACAGGCCCAGACTACAGGGTGCAACTAGATAAGCAGAAGAGATGGAGGCACCAGAGGAGTCCTGGCTTGTGGAGGGATGGATACATGAAAAGGCACTGCTGTCTGACACACTGAATTGTGGACTCCTTCACAGAATCACAGAATCATTGGGGTTGGAAGAGCCCTCTAAGATCATCGCATCTAACCATTAACTCAGCACTTCCAAGGCCACCACTAACCCATGTCCCCAAGTGCCACATCTGTATCTTTTTGTGAACACTTGCAGCGATGGTGACTCCACCACTACCCTGGGCAGCTTATTCCAGTGCCTGACCACCCTTTCAGTGAAGAAATTTTTCCCAACATCCAATGTAAACCTCTCCTGACACAACTTGATGCTGTTTCCTCTTGTTGTGTTCCTTGTTCCCTGGGAGCAGAGCCCAACCCCCCCTGGGCTCCCCCTCCTGTCAGGCAGTTTAGAGGGCGAGAAGGTCCCCCCTGAGCCTCCTTTTCTCCAGGCTGAACCGCCTCAGCTCCCTCAGCTGCTCCTCATAAGTCTTGCACTCCAGACTCTTTCCCAGATCCATTGCCCTTCTCTGGACATGCTCCAGTGTGTCCATCCATCCATGCCAAGGAATGCTGGAAAGATACAGAGTAAAAGGGATCGAGTGGAGACTCCAGCCAAAGGAACCCAGGGGAGATAGAGATCCCTGAAACTGAGCCCACCGCGGTCCAGTGGATGTGAAAAACCTCCTCGGTGTAGGGAAGGACAGAGTGCCAGGGAAGAAGAGAGCTGAGAGAGCCTGGAGAAATGCCCACAATGTGCAGAGACTGAGCCCCGTGGGGATGGATGGGGAGGGCAGGCAGCATGAGCTGGGGCACACGGTGTGGTGTGAGGTGGCTGCCCACTACCATGACCACAACCCTGCTGTCAACCCCATGGCACAGTTGGATCGGCTGCCCTGGAAGTCTGCCAGGATGGAATATGGTCTCTACAGGCATGGACAGAGCCCCAGAATCGGTTCTGCTCCAGCAGCACCTCAGGGCTGCAGATAAGATGCCTGTAGAGCCAGAGATTTTATTGCTGGGAGTAAGGAAGAGCAGATGTTCAGCAGTAGCGGTCTCTGTGGGGCAGGCAGGGATTTGGCTCAGTGCTCATCCATCCCAGGAGCTCCCTAGTGTGTAAGGAGAGGACAGGCCCAAAGTGTTCATGGGCTTGAGAATGAGTCAGGGCACAGAGTGCCAGGAACTGTGAAGTTCAACAAGGGGAAGTGCCAGATTCCACCTCTGGGCAACCCCAGATGTATAAACAGAGAATGGCTGAGGGCACTTGGTGTGTTCAGCTGGAGGAGACTGAGGGGAGATCTCATTGCAGTTCCAGCTTCCTGGGGAGGGGCAGAGGAGGGGCAGGACTGAGCTCTGCTCTGGGGGGACCAGGGACAGGACCGAGGGAATGGCCTGGAGCTGTGTCAGGGCAGGGTCAGGTTGGATCTCAGGAAAAGGTTCTTCCCCCAGAGGGTGGTTGGGCACTGAACAGGCTCCTCAGAGCAGGGGGCACAGCACCAAGGCTGCCAGAGCTCCAGGAGGGTTTGGATAATACTCTCAGGCACATGGTGTGACTGTTGGGGATGGTCCTGTGCAGGGCTGAAGGTTGGACTCGATGGTCCTTGTGGGCCCCTTCATATTGTGTGATTCTGTGGTTGTGTGAACTGCTCACCTTGCAGCAGCAGCACCTCTGAGTGGTTGTGTGCAACAGGAGGTTTTCGAGCCCTGGTTTCAGAGGGTTGGTTTGGGAGAGGCAGCTCAAAGGCAATGCAGGAGAGCACATCGCTGGGACCAGACAGGGGGAAAGGATCCCCAAAACTCCCATTGCACTAGGAGAGCAGTAGTGTGGGCTGTCACAGATCCTGGGTCAGCTGAGGTGTCTCTGTCCCAGCCAGTGATGATCACAAATTGCAGGCAGAGAGAGGCAGGTCATCTGCCCTTGTGATACCCTTCCATCTCCCAGCAATTGATGCCTTAGCAACTTCCTGAGCCAGGAGTGGTATTCGTGCCACTCTGTGTAACAGCCACCACTGAGCCTGCCCTTGGTGAATTTGTCTAATCTCATTTCAAAGCCCTGTGTATTTTTGGCCTGTGTGGCATCCTGTGGCCATGAGCTCCACAATTTAATTACACGTCGTGTAGGATAGTAATGCCTTTGGTCTGCTTGGAACCTAGGGCCAGCTCATTTCATTCATAACTTCTCCTTGTAACCCCAGCTTCCTGATTCCACTGGAAATTAGTCAGCAAAATGCTGGGAACTCCGGTGGCTGGTGTCCTTTTAGCTGGAGGAGCCTTTGGAGGCAGGCAGCCAGGGCTGGCCTCAGTGGAACGCAGGGGGAGTTATAGAATTATGGAATCTCCTGCATCAAAAAGGACCCACGAGGATCATCCAGTCCAACTCCTGGCCCTGCACAGGACACCCCAACAATCCCACCATGTGCCTGAGAGCTCTGATAGCCTTGGGGCTGTGCTCACTGCCCTGGGGAGCCTGTTCAGTGCCCAATCACCCTCTAGGGGAAGAACCTTTTCCTGAGATCCAACCTAACTCTCTCCTGATACAGCTTCCTTCAGCAGGAATGGAGGGTCTTGGAGGGTCTGGGTGATGCTGCTTGCCAGCCTGCTGGGAGACCTGTATGGGGACTAGGAGTGTGAAGTAAAGGGATTCATGAGCACTGAGGTTCCTGAGGCAGTTTGTGTCACCAGTTGGAGATGTGAAGCTTGGAGCAAGGAGTCAGTGGGTGTGTGACATAAGAGTGAGGTCTTGAGGCAAAGCAGGGTCACAAGAAGAAGAGCAGAGGTCTGGCTGTGGCAGTGCTGGACTTGAGCAGAGCTGTAGAAAGTAAACCTGGAGCATCTGCTCCACGTTCCCTGGAGTGGGGCAGCAATGGGCACCCTCAGGGCTTGTTCTGCCATTGCTGCCAGCCTGGTCCAGGTGGTTACTTTAGGACCTCCAGTCAGGGCATGTGTTCATGTGGGATCTGTTGCTGGCAGCTGAGGGACAGAGAAACTGTGGCTGCCCCATCCCTGGAAGTGTCCAAGACCACGTTGGACGGGACTCAGAGCAACCTGGGATAGTGGAAGGTGTCCCTACCCATGGCACGGGGTGGGATGAGGTGAACTTTAAGGTCCCTTCCAGCCCAAACCAGACTGCAATTCTGTCATTCACAGAGATGTAGACATTCCTCTTTAACATCACTCCTGGCATATCTGACTGTAATCTCTTGTGAGCCAAGGGGACAAAAAGCACTGCTTGAATAACCAGTGTCCAAATCTTTCCAGCTAAGCTGAAGAGTTACAAAACAAGACAGACAAGGTGATGAGCTACAGAACAAGATACTTAATTTTAGTAGATTATCCCATTCAGCACATCCACAAAGCCTGGCTCCAGCCAGGCTCCAGCAGGGCCGGTCTCCAGCCAGGCCCCAGCCAGTGCTCCTGGCACAGGTACAAGCATCAGGTTTATGTTGTCTCTTGCTCGTGCTACTATTGCTTCTGGCTTTGTGCGGGAGTCAAGAGTGCAGGAACGCAGCAGGAGCCCCGGGGGTGACCAGGAGGGGATGGGACAAGGACTGTGCACGTCTGAAGGCACTGAGGAGCACGGCTGTAAGTTGACTTGGTTAATTCAAGTTGGCTTGAATAACAAGGAACGTCCCTTGGCACAGAACATCAATAAATGACTCCTCACTGGACAAAAACTGCCAACCCCCTGCTGCGACCTGGAGCAGCTTTAGGGCTGGGCTGCACATCAGCATGGAGGGAAGGGCAGGATGCTCTCCTGTAAGAAGCGCTTCCCTCCTCACTCTTCTCCAGCAAGGAGCTCACGATCTCTCTGCCTGCACCACCCTGCCTGCCAAGAACCCAGACACCTAGTGTCGCAAGGTTACCTCTCGTAACCCTTCCTCACCTCCACTCTCCATTGTATTCCCTGTAGGCGGGCAGGTGCTGCTGCAGGGAAGTCTGGACAGTGCTGAATTAAATTTTTTATATTAATATTTTATTGCTTTTTTGTTAAATGCAGATTCAGGCAATCAAGGCTTGTCCTGAATTTAGCTCAAATTAAGGAAACAGTTTCCTCTGGAGAAAACTAAAAGCCTGAAAAAGTTCCATCATGAAAATGAAAGAATTCCTGTGGATGTTCCCACCCAGTTGGTGAAGAGGAGCTGGGAATTCCATACAGGTGCTGAGGAAAAGTCCAGTTTTGAAGCTGCAGGTGCAGTTGTCCCTCCCCAGCTCACTTCCAGCCTCTTGCAAACAGTGCTTGTGTCCCCTCTCCTGTGACACATGTCCTGGCCCCCATGGCATCCTGCAGTGACTGGCTCCAAGGGCAGAGGCTGCTCCAGAATCCCTACCACTGCTTTCTGGAACACAGGGAGCAGAGGAAGCCCCACCTGCTAAGGAACCCTTCAGGAACTGGTTGGGTGCTGGGGCTTGTCCCCTCCTCTGGCCACCCCACAGACAGGTGCTGCCCTCTCTGCCTGCCACTGTCTGTCCCCAAATGAGACCTCCATTTCGGAGAGCTTTGAGGGTGATGATCCAAGATTTTTGGTTTCTTTACCAGTGTTTGTCGGAGAGGTCACTGTTTCTCCTGGGGGAGCCCATAGCCCACGTAGGGCCCAGATAGGGTGGCACTGACAGAAGAGATTTCTCTCTTGAGTGGGAAGGCACTGCAGAGCCCATCCTCACACTGGAGCAGACATTTCACAGCTCTCCCCAGCTCAGTGTTATTCCCTCCCTCTGCTCCTTCTTTGCTGATGCCCCTGAAATGTCCATCTGGACAAAGGCCACGTCAAAGTGTCAGCTGCACCAAGACCGTTTCTCTCACTCTTTTTGTGGTCCTTTCTGGGGCTGATAAAAGACCCACAAGCTTCTGGAAGTGAGTCATCATCTTTTGCGTGGGGTGAGGGGGAGTGAGACGCCCCAGGGCAGAGCAGCAGCTCTGTGCACCCACCGAGGGCTGGAGCAGGGCTCAGCTCTGCTGCTCCTGCATTTGAACTCCTTTGCCACTAACTTTCCGGCTGGAGGGAATGACTGACAGAGACTGATGGTGTCTCTGCCTGTGTGTAATCTTAGAGCCGCCTGGATTTGGGAAATCTCTTTCATTGCTTTAAAAAAATAAGCAAGTGACTAGACTGAAGGGTACCGATTAACCGGGAAAATCTGGCCTAAAATGCAAACACCTTCTCAGGTTCTGGCCCCTGCCAGCCATGCCGTGTGTCTCAGGGGAGGGTGGCAAAGCCTAGCCCAGGATGCAGCACGGGTGGTACAGCCTGACCACGCCACTGCCATGTCAACAGGTCCTGAATGCGGAGCTGGAGCTCCACTCCGAGCCGTCTGGGTCTGGAGAGGTCTTTGGATGAGGAGCACTTTGTAGGCACTAGGATGTGCTGATGGTCCTACAAGCCCTCCCCTGCCTGCCCTGGCCGTGCTCTGGGATGCTTGTTCCCTCCTCTCTGCAACAGCTGCTTTTCTCGTGGGCATCGCTGCTCGGGCTCTGAAGGGAGAGCTGTAACCTCAGAGATGACGTTATTATGTTGAATTGTTATTCACAGACAGGCTTTTTCAAATGGGAATTTGGGGAGGATTTGGCACCCACCCCCTGGCTCTACCAGCTCCCTTCCCGCCAGGTCCCTGAGTCACCCGGCCCGTGTTTATCTCCCTACATCTCCACAGCATCTCATGGACAAGTAAAGCTGGAACTGAATCAAGAGAAAACAAATAGACTGGCAGAACACAGCTGAGAGGAGGCTGCATGGGTGCAATATAAACTCCCCCAGGGGTTTGACCAAAGCCTGTGGAAAGCTGGAAAGCTGTCGTTCCCACAGATTTTGAAGCAGGTAGCAGGGCTTCCGGCCCACATGCAGCAAAGCTGGGATGCTGCTCTGTGCATTGTGTTAGAAAGACTTTTGCCAAACACATAACCTTGTCTCCTGTGGCTGAAATAAATTGAATTTTCAGACTGGAGGAAGAAATGCCCAGCAGAGCATCTGCAGCAGCAAGATTCTCAGCTGTCCAGTGACAAGGCTGTGGGAGTAAACAGGAGGCAGGAGGCAGATGGATGTTGGTTGAGAAGCTGCAGTCGGATGCTGGTTGAGAGGTGCAACCTCCAGCACTGGGCTGTAGAGGATGCTCCAAGCCGGTACCAGGTTCCCCCTTAGACTGTGTGTGTGTGAGGTGTTCCAGGGTGAAGAGAAATCTCTTCCATGAGGAGAAACTCCTGAACAACAGCAGCCCTGCTCTGCCCCTCCTGGCTTTGGGAAGGGCTTTGTTGAGGCTCAGTGCTAATCACTCACAGGGGCACAGCCAACATCCCTGGGATTTAAACATAAAAGGAACTTTTCCCTCATGACGCCGGTATGGAGCCGACTCTGCTGCGATTGTGAGGCAGGAAGAGCGGACCAGAGGGAGACATGGCTGGATCTCAGGAAAAGGTTTTTCCCCCAGAGGGTGGTCAGGCACTGAACAGGCTCCCCAGGGCATGGCCCCAAAGCTGCCAGAGCTCCCGGAGGGTTTGGACAATGCTCTGAGGGACAGGGTGGGATTGTTGGGGTGTCCTGTGCAGGGCCAGGAGCTGGACTGGATGATCCTTGTGGGTCCCTTCCAACTCAGGAGATTCTGTGATTCTATGAAAAGTGACCTCTTCAGGGACAGCAGGAGGCCTCATGCTGACATAGGATCCCTCTTTCCATCCTGTGTCAGATCATGCCTCCTGCTGTTTTCCATTAGCTTCTCCTGGGCAGAGACCCATGTCAGTGGAGTGAGAAATGTCCCTCCTGGAGCTACATGAAACAGCAGGAAGCAAACCCAGGGAATCCAGAGCCGACCCTTGCCCCTTGTCCGGGAGAAGCACCAGGATTTGGCAGCACACACACTCCTAGAATTGCTCTGGCCTCCACAGACCTTGGCTTAGTGGGCACTGGGCCCGGCTCCTCCAAGACACTGAGGTTCCCTGACTCCTGGTTATTTAAGCTGTTGAACCCTCCTGGCTCTGCCCTCCTGCTTTGATGATGGGGGGGAGCAGTGCTAGAAGGAGGACATGTATCTTCTTGGGAGAATATCTGGGATGTAGCTTCCCAAAGCTAGTGAGCAGATTGGAGTGGCTCTCTAAGAAGACCCAGCAAAGCCTGTGCTTGTGTGAACTTGGAGCAAGGTGCTCTGAGACCCCACAATGTCCTTGGGTGAGGGACAAAAGCCACTGACTGTGTCAGCTGGCAAGGGAGTCCAGCATGGCTATGGGAGCATGTCTCTGTCTCTTGAGGCCACCCACCGGGGCAACACTTGAAGAAGGAAAAATCGTAGACAAAAAATCCTTAAAGGTTAAGAAACCTTGAAGATGAAAAAAAGAAGATGGAAAAAATTCACCCATGAACCTTTGCCTTCAGTGCCACTCCCAAGACACAGCCCCTTTGCCAAGGGGATGGGGTGTGTTGGGGTGCCAGGCTGGGGAGCAGGTGGAGGTGCAGCTTGGCAGGTCACCCAGGTGCCTTGGAACCTCAGTACAGAGATGTTCTGGAGTAGCAGTGCATTAGCTGGTGCAGGAGGAAGAGCTGAGTGCAGGTGAACCTGTGGAGTACTCCCTGTGTGCCCGGGATGGGGTAGTCAACCAGCGCTGAGCCCTGTCCTGGCTGATCTGGGACTCCCTGAGGTCCCTCCAACACACATCAGCTACAGGCATTCCCTCCATCACACATCAATTACAGCCACGCCTTTGTGTCCCTGTAAGCATCATCACTGTGGTGCTCCTTTGGCCTCGAGCTCACTGTGATGGACATGGCCCTGCACCTGGCTGAGAGCCTGGAGCACATTGGTTTAGGTAAGGGACTCGAGGGCAGGCTGGGACCAACCTGCCAGGGCCCTGTAGGAAGGAGAGCTTCAGCCAGCACTCAGGGCAGCAGAAAGAGAGGGCTGTGTCTTCCAGCAGTGCTTGCTGGGGAATGGCTGTTTGGATGGGGAGTGGGCTGGGGGTGGGCTGTAGCTGGATTTTTTGCCTGGCTGCAGTTGGAGGAGGTTCCTTGTAGCCATGGTGGATGTGTTGTGCAGGGCTATGGCTTGTCAGTGGACCTGGCAGTGCTGGGTTAATGGTGGAAGTAGATGATCTTAGAGGTCTTTTCCGAGCTTAATGATTCTGTGATTCTGTGTTCTGTTCATCTGCATGGCAAGAGTTCCCATCACTGGCCACCAGCTCTTCCCATATTCCAGGGTAGCACAGGGCTTGTCAAAGCAGAAAGGAAAGGGTGGCAAATTATTCAAAGCCTGGTGTGACCAGGTTGGCCTGGGACTGGTCATTTGGGTTTGGCTGACACACATTCTCCCTGGAGAGTGTCTCAGGAGTCCCTGAGTCAGAGCTGATCCCTGGCATGGCCACCCTTATTGGCAGGTCGTGTCCCCAAGGCAGGCTCCAGCCCTTCTATTCGGGACATTTTCAAAAAATAGCTGCCCTGAGCAGTTCTCTCTGCCTTGGACTGGTGTTGACAGCAACTGCCACATACAACATGACTTGGCAGCATTGCTCTGTGTCAACACATGTGGTGACAGATGTATGCCAAGTGGGTAGAATTCTCAGAGCTCCATGTTGCTGTTTTTTAATATTGGCAGATGTCCAGGGATCCTTCCTGGTCTCTGCACTGAGCAGTGTTCCTCCAGGTCCCCTGGGAGAGGAGAGCTTGCCCTGAGGAGTTTTGATGGGCTCCATCCTGATATCCCATCTTTTGCCAAGCCCTTGGGCTGTGCTATGGATGCTTTGGGCTGGAGGTGTGTCAGGAAGATCAAACTGCTCCACCAGGGACTTTCCTTCTTCTGGGAGGTGAAATCTCCTTCCCCCGAGTGCTGGACCACAACCACCTGATGCATGTGAATGTCTACAGGGCCAATGACAACCAAACTGCTGAAGGTTGCAGTGAAACAACCCTCCTCCTTCCTCCTGCAGTGCCACCATAGAGGATGCCAAGCTGGTATCCATCAGGTGGCAAGCGTTGTAAGCACCATGAATGTGTTGAGACCAACCAAGCCTTTAGCTCAGAGCAGTCTTCTCCACCACCTTGGGCATCACTTCTCTTGGTTGTCCAGGCTACAGAGCATAGTAAACTGGACATAATCAACTCCAGGCTGTAAGGGAGGAGGGAGGAAACCCCCACCCTGGACTTCTTCCCATGTAATGGCAGTAGGGTAGGTTTAGGAAGCATTGAGGACATCTGACACTCCTGGAAATGTGCAAGAAATCGGGCAGACTGTTAACTGGAACTGATAGAGTAATTTTGGGGCTCTAAGGGACAATGATGGGGGTTGGAGTGAGTACCATAAGGCAGACCCAGGTGCTGCAGTGCACAGAGTGGGTGTTCACTGTGCAAAGGTTGAAGGACCAACTCAAGGCAGTTGAAGGGAAGTAAGGTACAGCTATACAGAAAACAGGCTGATACCAGGCCTGGTGTATGGCAGGAAATAAGTTTGGACCACAAATCATGGAATGATAGATTCCTTTAGGTTGGAAACCCCCCTTAAGATCATTGACCAGCACTGCCAAGGCTGCCACTAACCCATGTCCCCAAGTGCCACATCCACACGTTTTATGAACACTTCCAGGGATGGTGACTCCAGCACTGCCCTGGAGAGGGGCAAGGCAGCAAGGGATGGGGCACAACAGCGTGGTGCCAAGAGGGAGAAAGTCGTAAGGAGCTTGAAAAATAGAGATATATGTCATGATAAGGACAAAAAAAGATGCCAGGAAGCTCAGAATAGCAAAACCACCCTACTTGATACAAAGATAATGTATTTCTGAGGCACAAGTAATCCCTTCCTTGGAGCTTCAGGGTGGGAGCTTTTTTCCCATCAGTTCTTTTGAATATCTGAACTCAGTACACGGCAAGTGCTGGGGCGGTGCTGATCTCCCAGTGGGGTTCTACTGGGACACCCTTAGCTCAGCTACTCAGAGGAGACCTTTGCCAGATGCTCCTTTCTGGTCCCTCTGGGGGAGGGCAGCACTGGGCAGCCAAGGGGGATTTGTTGGGGCTGGTGGCCCAAAGCTGTGGAGGATGAAAAGGGGTTGAACAGGGCAGGTACAAGACTTACATAGATTTTAACAGAGGGGGGTTAGGGCCATGATTCTTGCCATCCCTTGTCTCTTCCCATCCCATTCCTGATCCCATCCTGATGGGATGAGAAGAGAAACATGTGGGCTGGTAACTTCATTAATACTGGGACTATTGAACTACTCACAGAAATTAAGCCTCAGTAGCTCTACGATGAAAATGAGGGACACTGTGTGTGTCTGCGTGTCCATGTCCCGTTCATTTGACCCTGATGGTGGCATTTTTGCCCCAAGAGAATTTGGCCAACTGAAGACATACTGCACAGAGGTGTGTGCTGAGTCACAGAATCATTTTGGTTGGAAAAAACCTCTAGGATCGTGGAGTCCAACTGTTATCCTAACAGTGCCAAGGCCACCACTAAACCACGTCCCTGAGCACCACATCTACATGTCTTTTAAGTATCTCCAGGGATGATAACTCAATCACTTCCCCAGGCAGTCTGTTCCAATGCTTGACAACCCCTTCAGCAAAGAATTTTTTGCTAATATCCAATCTAAATAGCCCCTGGTGCAACTTGAGGCCATTCTTACCCTATCACTTGTCACTTGGAAAAAGAGACCGACACACCTCTCACCACAACCTCCTTTCAGGCAGGTGTGGGGAGTGATATTGTCTCTCCTCAGCCTCCTTTTCTCTAGGTTAAAAAACCCCAGGTGCCCAAGCCACTCCTCATAAGACTCCTGCTCTAGACCCTTCACCAGATTCATTGCTTGTCTTTGGAAACACTCCAGCACCTCCCTGTCAGCACTGGCAGCAGTGTGGCTTTTGCTGTCCCCTCACCTTCACCAGGATTTGGGGCCAGGCAGCTGCTCTCAGCCTCTGAGTCTCTCCTGCTTGCAGCAGATGGCAGGAGCTGGCCTGGGAGCTGCTGTGGGAGCTCTGCCAACCACTTGCCATGACATACTTTGGGAACCACTCCTCTGGACACACTGACAAGAGCAGGGTAATGTATTTCTCCTGAAAAATAAACATATCTCTAATGAAAACCTGGTGCACCATCAGGTTTTTTTGGTTCTTTAAGTGAAAGTTGGGGCTTTTGTCTTGTCAGACCCAAGCCTTTCCTCATATTTGCCATGCCAGCCCATCAGCATTATTCTTCAAGCATAAAGAGAGCCTGGAAAACTTAAACAAGAGCACAGAAAGCAACAGGGGAAAAAAACCCCAAAGAGGCAAAGGACATTTGCCTGAGAGTTCTGTTCCTCTCCTCTCCTCTTCTCTCCTCTCCTCTTTTTTTCTCTTTCCTTCTCTTAATTTCTCTTGACTCTTTCACTTAATTTTTTTTTCAATTCTCTCCTCTCTGTTTCATGTCCCCAAGTATGGGCTTCCTGCACTCCTGGATTGGGCAAGAGACTTTTCCATGGTTTAAGGTGTGAATATGAAGCTTCTGTGCCTACAGCTGGAGGAATAGAAATGACTTTGTAACACAGACAGTTCTGCTCTATATCTTTACCCCGGTTTTGACTTAAATAAATGCTGCTTGACACAAGCTAAAAGATCAAAAACTGTCAACTGACAAACTGTGTTGCTAAGAGAGTATCACTGATAATTTGCTGCTACTCAGAGTTTACTTGCTTATGGAGCCTTCCAGTGAAAACAGAGTTTCAAATGTGAAATAGAAATGCTCTTTTACTTTTGTCACAAAATTTTCCAGGTCTTCTTTAGCTGGCAAAAGGATGCCAGATAAGGGAAAGAAGTAAAAATAAACAGCTTGAGACCATTTTAGCCTTTAGAAAGTGCCTTTAACATCACATCTTTCTTCTTACATGGAATTATGTTGTAAGGCTTTTCTGTATGGGATATGTACACTTTCCAACTTTAAATCCTTCAATTAAGGGCTAGATTGGGAACTGGGATGGGCTGTGTGCCCACAGGGAGCAGTACGAGAGAAGGTATATGAATTCATAGCATTGTTGAGCCTCCTGGTCCCCATACCTGGCCATGAATACGGTTGAGCTCCAGTGCTGCTGGAGAGGAGAGGAGAGGAGAGGAGAGG
>VZRE01002154.1:290729-301797 GCA_013396775.1 Cephalopterus ornatus
CCCCGGGGAGCCCATCCCGAGGATCCCATCCCGAGGATCCCACCCCGGGGAGCCCGGCCCGTGGCCCGGGACGGCAGCGCCACCTGGCGGGCAGCGCGGGCACGGGCGGGTCCCGCCGCCCCCGCCCCGCACACGGGCCGCGCCCGCAGCTCCCGGCGGCCGACCCCCAAACGGGGTTCGTGGCCTCGAGGGGACCCAGCACCCGACACAGGGCTCGTGGCCTCGAAGGACTCCAGCTCCCACCGCAGGGCTCAGAGCCTCGAGGGGTCCCAGAACCTGAACTCGTGGCCTCAACGCTCTCGTCGCCTGTCCCAGGGCCTGCAGACTGCAGGCACCTGGAGCAGCCGGCGCGGTCCCCACTGTGCCCGAGGGGAGCTGCCGTCAGTGAGGACATGCCGGGACCTCTGCCAAGAGCCCTGGAGGAATCACGGTGTGATGGTGCCGGAGACGAGCAAGTCCATCTGAGGGAGCTGTGCCGTCCTGTGGAGCAGCCAAGGACCGCAGTGGTGAAGCTTTGAGCTCAGGTGGGATGGCATGTGTTGGACACGCAGCAGCTCTCTGGGAATTCCAGCTCCTCAGCAGCCACTGCTGACCCTGAGGTCCCATTTAGGCCACCCCAGTGTGGCAGGAGCCACCTTTTTCTCTGGATGCTGCAGCAGCAGTAGCAAACAGTCTCAAGAAGCCAAAGTCCTCTGCAACTTTCCTCCAGGCTGAAGCAAGTTTATTCTTCATGAGGAGCTTTAGCACGCCTGGAATATAAAGGCTTCCCATGGGGGCTGACAAAGCATCCCTCCATCCTCCCGAAGGGAGCAGTGGAAGAAGCACAACCAAAGATACCCTGCATAGAAGAAAGCAGATATCCTCCATGAATGCTCTGAGTGAAGCGGGATTCATCCAGGCCCCTCTATCCCTGTTCCCTGCACGCCGAATATCTGTACACAGTTGTTGTTCTGGGCCAGGTCCAGCCCTGTTGTCCAGCTCAGTTACTTCAATAAGCCTTCAAATTGCTTAACAAATACCACACAAATGTTTAAACCCTGAGAATTTGTACTCTGGGCTCAAAATGTGATTTATCTTCATCTGTGTCCGCAAGATTTATCAGCCCCAATTAAGGGAATGGCTGTGCTCTTTAAAGTGTGGTTCTAGTCAGAAAAATCAACTGGAGTCTCCTCTCAGTGAGTCAAACACATGGCCAAACCAGAAGGGAAAAAATGAGAAATGTTTTACTAAAAAAATCCTTGTGTTTTTTGGTCAAAAATTTTTGAAGTGTGGCTGAATTTAGAAACATTTGATCAACTCTGTAGCAAGCCAGGAGTCAGGAAAGTTTGTGAAAATTTGGTCAGGTTTTTTCCCTTCTGTTCTTCATCAGAATTTTATATTTTTATGCCATTTTTCATCAAAAAGTGCTGGCAAGGACTATGTAGCACATCTGCCTAGGAAAGGCCATTTGCAAACCTCTACCCTTGTGGTGTAGTGTGGACAGGAGATGTCCGTGGATGTCTACATGGGGGGAATAAGAGCTCTTGTTCATGGACTCTGTGCAAACCTGCTAAAACACAGGATGCGAGGACTTAATCCCGGGCATAAAGGAGTGCACTGGTATATATGGCACTAATTCCTACTAATGAACCCAGCAGACTTGCCGTTCCGATCATCACTGCATTGCTTTTCCTTTCCGCTTCCATGACACTGAGCTCCAAGGGGGAAGGCTGGCTCTGCTGTGCCCTGAGAGCTGTTGGAGCGTGGCCAGGGAAGCCCCAGGCCATGGATTCAGAGAACATGGAGTCCCTTCTCCTCTCTTAAATGTGATCTCCGAGGCGCCGGCCAGGCTCAGAAGGACAAGTCCAAAAAAAGCCCCCAACCTCCTACAGGGTAAAACCTCAAGCAAGGCAGAGCCAATGGAGAAATACCGGAAACCAAGCCATTGAGTAGTTGCACTGGGATCCAGAGAGACTAGTTTTGGCTCCAAATGGCATTAAGCCAGTGCCATACTGTTAAATGCACCTTGTCTGGAGGTGGGAAGGCACAGAAGATGGGTGTGGAGACAAATGCCAGAAAGGAACAGCCCCAGGAACTGAATTTGCCATTGGCAGGAAATTTTTAGGCCAAACTTACCTTGAAACCACATTATTTGTCTGTCTGTACAATTTCCCATCAAATTAAATTGTAGGAAAAGAAGTCATGATGAGGCATTTTAGAAATTTCTTTCAAACAGCATCAGAGCCTTTTGATCCGGTTTGAATCCACAGACTCAGTGCATTCAGATTAGGGTGCCAAAAAAAGAACCAAAAATTCCTTTTAGATCAGATGGTGGACGTGATCTTTTCCCAGTAAGTGTGAGGAGAATGTTTTATTCCTCATCGGCTTGCCTAGGTCAGTATGTATTTCTCTCCCAAAGAAAATAATTTGTAATTAATCCTTTTCTGTTCAGAGCACAACAAAAAGGATTTTCCTGCTTGGAAGTAGTGTGCTGTTGGACAGTTCTGGCTGTAGCTCTGAGCTTGGAGGTATGGAAAAAAAATCTGGCCTTTTATGCCCACTGTCTTTGAAGCTGGGAGGGTCCTGATTTCAATCTCAGCAGCAAAGGGCACATCTAAGTCTTGATTTAAAAGGTCTGAAATTACTCTCATCATCTCCTCTGGCTGCCTGTCTCATCCAGCCAGTCTCACCTCATCCTGCTTCACCTGGAGTCAGGCACAGGCAGCTGGATCCCATATGCACTGCTGTCCTGGGCCAGATGTCCCAGGGTGAGGCTCAGGGGCACTGTTCGCCTCTTAGTAGCCATGTCACCATGACCATGGTCATGCTGTGTGGTCCCCCTGACCCATCCTGCTTGCCATTCATCCCAGCTGTGCAGGAAGGCACACAGGGGCAGGGAGAAGCCCCACAGACTGACTCTCCCAAGCCTGAGGCAGATCCATGGTGAGAGATGAACCCCAGGAGACACCCTGGCTTCCCCTGCCACCACCAGCAATACATTCTTCAGCCAGAGACCTGAGGGCAACCCCAGCCCACTCTCTGTGGTCCCCGTGTTTCACCAGTTACTCCTGGTGCCAGCCCTGCCTGTGCTTGGCTGCATCAGGGAGGATGTTGAGCCGCCGGCATCCTGCTCTCTCTGTCTCACACACTCCAGGCAGCAAAGGGCTGGGAAGATGTGCAGGGACTGCACTGTGAGGGTGACATCCCAAGCACTTTTAAGGAAAAAGAGCTGATAAGCCACTGACTCACAGGTGTTTGCCAGCGAGCAGAGCCCCTGCACATTGCTTCTGGCATTTGGAGTGCAATCTGCTCACCACCAAACAGCATTAGCTGATGGAGTGGGAGGTTTTTCCCCATGTGGAACAGTGGTTCATAAGTGCAAAAAGTGCTCCTGGTGCTGCCAGTGCCTCTGGCACAGAGACAGGTGACACAAAAGCAGTATCTCAAGATCTCTCCTGTGCAGGCAGGCACATCTGGACAGATGTGAATGATTTGGATCTTACCAGCAAAAGAGATTTTTTCTTAATAGGATGCATCAGCTTGGCTACTGCTCAATGGGCTCTGGGAATCGCTTTTCAGCATCAGAGCTGAGGCTGCATGGGCACCTCCCCAGCACTCGCCATAGGGCTGTCCATAGGGTGGATCTTTGCCCTTGGTTTGTTTAGCATCTCCAGGCCTTTCCTATGAGAGTAATAGCTGGAAGAGTGAATTTCCATGCCTCAGAACTGATTGCCGGAGCACATGCACTTCTAGGACCAGTGGAAAAAGGCACCAAGTTCCATCCCTTGTAGCTGCAAACCCTGCCTCCTTCTCATTACAAGGTTCTCCTGTGGGAATTTGAAGGTCCCTGCATGCCTCCTGGTTAGGAGTAGAGCTGTGGGGCCGCAAGGCCCTTCTCTTTCACCTCCATGCACAGGGGCAGGTTTCGCTCCTGCCTGGGCTAGTTCTGCTTCTGGAGCAGACAGGGGACCATCTGATGAGCTGTTTGGATGTTTGAATCCAAAGCCTGGTCCCGGGCCACAGCTTTCCCAGGTCTGAGCCGCTTTTGAGACATCTGCCTCCCAGGGCTGGGGAGAGGTTCTCAGGCCTGCTCAAGAAAACCGTCGCTGCCTGCTTGGCACTGGAGCTTGGACGGGAATTCTCTTGTTTTTCACAAGCCGGCTGAGCGGTCAGCACATACCACGAGCAACAGTCAGAGGAGCAATAAATAGCCTACCCAGACCAGAAGGAGACAACCTGTTCAGACTGCACCGCTCATCCCCTGAGCAGGGCGGAATGACTCCTGCTCTGCGTCAAGGTCTCATGTGAGAGGGGGAATGAAAGCCTCCAGCCCAGCCCAGCCCGCACCGAGTGGGTCCTTCAAGAGCAGCCACGCTCACTTGCTCCCATCGGCACGTCCCAAGGACGTGGTAGGCAGCCATTGCGGTTGTCCTTGTTCCCGTGGGATGTCTCACTCCTGCTCCCAAAGCTATGCCAAGAGGCAGATGCCACCACTGCAGGCTGGCTGTGGACTGCTCCTCCAGGGCTGGTTCACATTTGGGATCACACCCAACCATATTCCTGTGTCCCAGTGTAAGTCCCAGTTTTGCTCATTCTCCAGGAAAAGGAGCACTTTGAAAATGTTAAGGTTCAGTAACTCATCCTAGGAAAATCCTGTTTTCCCAAATGATGTTCCTTTGTGGTCTTACACCAGCCTATGACTGTGGAGTATGGGATAGGTCCCAAACAGTCAGTGAAAGCCCATCTCTCGGCATTTTCCCTTCTGCTGTTTAAGATCTGCAAGAGAAGCAGGCGTGAAAGTTGTTCCTGCCACAGGCCAGCATTTCCTCCAAGCCACCTCGTGTCGAGCATCAAATATGGAATAGCCGGGGGTTGTAAAGTGCTCTGAACCTGAAAAGTGCTAACTAAGAAAATGAAGCCCAACACGAGTGTTATTAATAAATGCCAGCCGCTGTTATATAACTCCTAATCATGAGCCGCGTCTTTCGGCCCCCATTGTTCCATTGTCAGGCTGCATTATCTGGGAACTCTTACCCACCAACCACAAGAAATAGCCTGGGCTCTGTGGGTTTGCAAACTTTGTTGTTGGAAAGCTTTTCATGCAATTGTTTTTGCTCTGCGCTGTTGCCTTCCTCATTGTACAGATGTGGGTGTGTATCACAGCCCACACCCTCTGCTTCTTGCCTCAGGACAACTTTGAAAATGAGCTGATCCGTCTCAACCAGTGTTTTTCCTAAGAATTCTCTTTAAAAACAACAAGATTCAAACCAAAAAAAAAACCCCTCCTCATTTTCCTGAAGTGAAGCTTGTGCTGGAGAAAGATGCTGGTCTGCAATCCCAGCAGAATAAAGACTGTGCTTTATCCTCAGAACAGACTCCCCGCAGGACTAGCAGCGCCTGAGCCCAGGCCTGAAGGAAGGAGGGAGCATGGGGTAAGTGGGTCTCTGGGACTCATTCGGGGCAGGGAGTTTTGGGGGCTGGGCTGTCAGTCCTCCTCAACCACCCCACTTCAGTGCTTCTCGTCCTCACAGCCCACCTCAGGACGGGCTTCTGCATGGTGGTTCTGCCTGGCAGACCACATGAAGCTCATCTGGCACCGGTACAAACTTGTGAGGAAGTCTCAGCTCTCCTTTCAGGCTAATTCAGGCCTCTGCAAAACCTCCCATGCCCCAAGAAGGGGTTTGTGGATCTTTGAGGCACTTTCACGCTGGTCATTGTAAGGTACACCAGCGTGGGAAGCTCTGCAGGCTGGCCATGGCTCTCCAGGTTGGAAGCACTGTCATTTCCCAGGGCTCAAGCTAGAATTGACCACATTGAAAAATGACTTTCTGGTCAAAATGTAACATTTTACTGAACTATGTCTGGGTTTGGAAGAGAAATTATAAATCAAAACCAGAATAAGCCAGGCAAAAAGCTTTTGGTGTCCAGTTTCGGAGGCCTGTATTTTCTCTACCAACAACATGTTTTAAAAATCAGTGAGTTTTTTTTTTCCTTCCTTTCACTGGAAAACCTGAAATGACACATGAAGCTAAAAATAGTAACAATACCCAACCAAGTCATTGGTGTTTTTCAATAAGTTCCAACGCAAACTTTGATGTTGGCTCGGGCAGGTTTTGTTATTTTTCTGAACAGGTTGTGAATATTCCCAACCAAAATGGTCTGGAAGCCACCAACCCACTCCTGAATGGTTTTCTCTGGAGTTCATCCAGTGCCTCACACCTTTGAGCAGCAACAACCTGTAAGTGCAGTGGTGTTCTTGGGATGGGGACAGAGGTGCTGCAGTGTGACCCTGGCAGAGTCCTCAAGCCTGGGACTGTGACCTTGGGGTCATACTCCCTCACCATCCAGAGAGATGGGCTCTCACAGGACCATCCTTGGTGGCTGCATGTCCTCCCCACGAGTCTGAGCTCTCCCAGGTGTCCATTCTCTGGCCCATCCCACAGTGAAGGGTGGGTGCAGAACATATGTGGCCACCTCCAGGCACCTTCTCATCTCCCTCTGCCTGACCATTTCCAGTGCTTTAAGTGGGAGCAAGACATGAGGCACAGAGGTTGTGTGTGCTGGGGCAGCACAGGAGACCACTCTACAGGGATCTCTGCATGGCACAGAGACGTCTACCTAACAATTGAGGGAATATTTTCCACCCAAAGAATCCATCTCATGGTCCCCTCTTCATTTGTGACACAAGGGAAAATGTGAAGCAGCCAAGAAGCGTGAATCACTGTCCCAAACAACATATAATGAACTCATAAAATCAAAGGCAGGGTTAGTTTCAACCCGTGCTGCCAGGGCTCCTTGGACATTGTCTGGAATGAATTTAAGTTGTTACAAAACTCTCTGTGTTTCTCTTTCCCCCAACCCGTCTTTCTTCTCTCCCTCTTCACGCTCTGCTTTCCTATGAGCTTCTTCCCCTTCCCTTCCCTCGCACCTTTCCTCTCCCTCTCTTGCTTTCCTTCTCTCACTCTCCACCCTGCTTTCTCCTTCCCAGGTCTTTGTCCCAGTCCTTCCCTTCATATTCCTGCTCCTTTGGCCATCCCTGTGGCTGCCAGCCAGGTACCCCCATCACCTCCCAGACAGACTCACTTTCAGGACACCTTCAGCCAAAGACCTGTAGTTGATTCAGCAGTGCCACCTGCTCAGTGTGACATGGCCACACCAAGGGATGCGCTGGGCTCCTCCCCCAGCGAGAGCTCAGCCCCAGACCATCGGCAGAAGCAGTGAAGGGGTGACCTCCCCCAGCAGTCTGGAGGACTGGAGAAGTGTGGCCACACGCATTTGACGAGGTGCTCACACTTCTCCTGCCTCACAGGAATTCATAGAATCACAGAATCTCCTGAGCTGGAAGGAATCCCCAAGGATCATGCAGCCCAACTCCTGGCCCTGCACAGGACACCCCAACAATCCCATCATGTGCCTGAGAGCATTGTCCAAACACTCCTTGAGCTCTGGCAGCCTTGGGGCTGTGAATTGCCTTCATCCCTACAGGCCTGCATTGTGCCAGCACTCCCGAAGAGGGTAAGGAAGCAGGCACTTAAATCCCACCAACACTTCGAAAATAGGGATTTGTTTATAACACGGTACCTGCTGCTGCTTGAAACTGAGAGGCCTCTGGAGCCACAGGAGCTGCTCGAGGCAAGTTTGAGCAGCAAACAGGTCCTGCTGCCTTGGAGAGCTGGGCTGGTGTCTCCGTGCTGTGACTTGTGGTCCCAGCAGCGGGCTGGGAGCAAACCAAGGGCCCCCTGTGCCATGCCCAACCAAGAAGCAAAGGCATGGCTTGAGCTGCTGAGGTTCTCTGGAATGCCAGCCCAAACCCACCCAAACGCTAAGGCTGAATTAGTTTGGAGCAAACAAGATACAAGTCAACCCACAGAGCCAGCCTAGGGAGCTGCTCCTGGCTCACAAGGACACCCTCTATCTGCCAGGCAGGTTTATGGACCTCTTCCCTTGGTGTCTGTCTGGGAACACCCCTGGGGCACCGTGAGCACTCTGTGCTCTGATTGCAACATCGGCAGACACATTCTGCAGTGGACACCCACTCCTCCAACGCTCCAGACGAGGTGTTACCCACCAACCAGCACCTCTCACGTTCCCCCGGTGTGTGAAGACATTTCCCAGCTCCTTCAGATCCCTGCAGCAAGCACAAGGATTGGAGCAGGAAATGGAGAGCAGACAGGAGCAGGCTCCCCAGCACCTGAAGCTGTGGAGAAACCTGATGAGGTTTATTAAAAGAACTGCTTGTGCTAAAGGTTCCTTCTGACTTCAGGTGGGAGAAACCCCCACTCTGTATCCATATAATCCAGATACTGCTGGCGGGTGGCTGTGCTTCCTTGAGAGGTCCCTGGGAGCAGCCGAGGCTCCTGCAGTCACACAAGGTGTGCAAGACACACACAGCATCCCCCCACCTGTGGAAATAGAACACATGCAGCATCCTCCCACTCATGGAAATGGCACACACACAGAGTACCCTCCCACAGCATCCTCCCACTGATGGAAACAGGACACACAGAGTACTCTCTCATCTGTGGAAACAAGACATATGCACTCATCCTCCCATCTGTGGAAAAAGCCTCCCACTAATGGAAACGGGACAGGCACAGTGTCTTCCCACTAATGGAAACGGGACAGGCACAGCGTCTTCCCACTAATGGGAAAGGGACAGGCACAGCGTCCTCCCACTAATGGGAACGGGACAGGCACAGCATCCTCCTGCCGATGGGAACACACACTCAGTGCCCCCTGCGACCGGCTTATCCCGAATCCGCTGTACCTATCCACCCGCTCCCGGCTGCTGGAGCCTCTCCCCGGCCAAGCCCGAAGAGCAGGGGCCGCTCCCAGGATGCAGGATCGCAGCTGCGGGGGAACGGCTCCACCTCGCGGCCGCCGGGCCGGCGTCGGGCTGGGCTCGCACCCGCCGCTCCCCACGGGGGCTGGAGGGTCCCGCGGCCGCGCCCCTGGGGACACTCGTGTCCCTTTTCTTGCCGTGGGGAAGGGACACGCCGGTGCCGTAGCGGTCACTGCAGAGCAGGGGGACACTGACAGGACTGTAAGGTGTAGGGGTGACTTTCTTGAGCAGTGTACTCACAGCCACAGCAGTGATATGGGAATGGGAGTAGTTAAAGATGAACAAGTGAGGCTGGAAAGGCCCAAACTCAGGTCTTGCAGCTCAGGAAACTGATGTGAGAGAGAAAGAGAAATAAAATTGACTCCTGACCCCACTAACAGCTGCTTGCTGGGTGTGGGGACCTAGGACACGCTCATTGCATTCAGCATTGTCCAGGGATTTCTTCACTGTAAGCAGAGACGTGCAAGTCCCTTTGTCATGGGCTGAAAGCAGCCACGGGGGGATAACACAGAGTTGGAGACATGCTGGAAGAGCAGGACCTGGAGTGCCTGTGGAGCTGCAACTTCCTGGGGGCACAGAGGGTGTTTGAGGGCAGTGTTGCACATCATTCCTGGCTTCTGCACCATCTTTCCATAGCATGCCCCCAGTCCAAGGCTGGGAAGGGCAAGGGCACCAGGGCACAGCCTCAACACAGGCTGCTGCAGGTTCAACATCTCTCCAGCTTGCTGGGGCACTGCAGTCCCTTGGGCTGCCCCAGCTTGGCCTTGGGCTGCTAATTAAAGCTCCAGCACCGTGCCCAATCTGTGTGATGTTAATGCTGGGGTGAGCAGGGGCAGGGCAGGGCACAAATGTGACTGCTGTTATATGCTGGATATGTCAGAAATGGTCACTGTGTTCCTTTTCCCGAAGCCACACTCATGGCATACCCTTCAACCAACAATCCCTGTCTCCACCAAGGTCTGGCTCTCATGTCTGCCTATGCCTGGAAATGGGTATTTATGTCAGTGGTGAAATGGCTCATGCATAAATGAGACTCGAGCCCCAGATGCTCAGCTTTCCCCTGGGATGTGGAGGCAATAGCGTGTTTCTGCCCATGGCAATGTTATGCTGATATTATACGGACTTGTAGGGGCACCCAGACCTGAAATCCCCACAGTGAGCTGCCTCCATCAACCTTCCTGGGTGGCAAAGAAGAGCTGTTATAGCCCAGAGCAGTGTTGCTGGCCCCCAGGAAAGGCCCATTTGGGCTGTCTTCATACCCCCAAGGTGCTCAAATCTTGGGTGCTGCCAGCACCTGTACTCCAGGCTGGGCAGGCAGCCCAGGTCTCTGTTCTCCAGCCGTGCAGAGTGAGAGAAAGGACCCAAATTAACTGTGGGTGTGCTGGGCCTGCAGGAAGGCTGGTGGTGAGCAGGAGGGTCAGGGTGGAGGGGGAAGACCCCCAAGAGCTGCTGAGCCTCCGGAGAGCCCTGAGCTGCTGGTGTGATAAACCATGGCAGGATGCCTTGGGCAAAGCACACCCCATGAGGAGGGTGTCTGTACCTCTCTGCATACCCTGGCAAGGTCACATTTCAGGTCCTGGGGACAGCTTATGTGATCTGCACTCCAGAAGAAACTGGGTGTGCGCACAGACTCTGAACACAAGGTGGGAAGGAAGAAGTGTCTACCAGGAGACTGGGAGTCCAGAAAGAAAGGCAGATGAGGTGCCCTCAGAAGAGTAAATGGCACAGAAAGAAGGGAAACATGAGAATCATGGAATCACCCTGAAGATGACCTAGTGGCTGAAATGGGACCCTCCTCTCTCACTGCACTGGGAGAGGGGCCTGTGGGACCAGCCAAAGAGTCCTCCTTCTGGCAGCGAACCTCTTCCTCCTCCAGTGAGGAGGTCAAAGAAGGACGTGGGGGAGCAGTAAGTAGGGTGTCTTCCCTGCTCACCTGGAAACATGAGCTTGCAGCCCTCGGAGCGATTCCGACACGATGGGATGGGGCTGGCGCTGCCCGCTGTGACAGGTTCTCCTTCCTCGGCGGGGCTGGGCCCTGGGTTACAGTCGGGCTCAGCTGCCAAGCGGCCCAGCCTTGGGGTGCGTGGCCTCCTGCGCCCACTGCCGGTGCCCTGCCCTGCCCCGGGACAGGCGCGGGGGGACCCGGGCGGGGACGGGGCCGCGCTCCCGTTACTCGGCGGGGCCGGCAGGGGGAGCGCGAGCGCCGCGCACCGATCACCGACCACCGCGGGGACCGGGGGGATCGGG
>VZRE01002154.1:306195-425612 GCA_013396775.1 Cephalopterus ornatus
CATCCCGGGCTTGGGGCTATCGCCGGTCCCTTCCCAGCACACGGAGAGACCCCGTGGTGGCTCAGAGGGTGGGTTTCCTCTGCAAACAGCCCCTGCACAATGGGCTTGGCCGCTCTGCAGTGCTGGGCCGAGACCCTCGGCACCCCCTGCCCTGGGCGACAGCCGGAGTGAGAGCAACCCTCGGCAGGGCACGCGTGAGTGGGCAGCGGCGTGGGGAGAAGGGGAGCTGGGCTGCATTTGATGGGTTTGCGTCTGCTTTTCTCTCTTGGAGCTGCTGAACCCTCATTTCCTCAAAACACCGTCCTACCCGTAGCTTCCCTGGCCCACTGGAGAGTGGGTGGGTGGAAATACCTTTCTTGGGATAAGGAATAACTGGTGTGATGGGGGACGTGGTGCTTGGCAGCTTGCTGCCTCACCAAGCACGGTGGGTGAAGAAGGCCCAGTGGGCACGAGTGGGAGCTCCTCTGGTGGTGCAGTGGTCCTGCTGGCTTGCTGCTCATCTGGGCAGCAGTTGGGCATGGATTCTCCTTTCTCAGGGAGCTCACCCCATGAGTGTATGGGATGTGAGCCGGGCTGAGCATCCCCACCTCCATCTGTGCCGTTTGTGTTGGACTTGTAGCTGGGCTGAGATGATACTGAGTGTAGACCAGGATGTGCAAACCCCACGTGGCTGGAAATCCCACAGGTCCTTCTTCCCTGGCCAAGTTTGCGGTTGCTTGTCTCTCAGCCACGAGAGGCTGGAGTTCCCTGTAACCAGTGCAGAGGGATGTGGCTTCAGCTGTGCTCTGAAAACACCCTCCAAAGTGTTTGGGTGGATGGAGGACAACTTTTTTTCCTCTCTGCAGTATCCCATTTACAAAACAGAGGGAGCTGCTGTGCTGCTCTACTCACCTGGTTGGAGCAGGCTGGTGAAGGGACAGGAGGTCCAGCAGTCCATGAGAAGGGGGTCTCAACACCCCTTCCTCCTCCACCTGAGTGTGGAAGGAGGAGGGCAAGGTGGGTCTCTGCAGAGAAGAGAGCAGGTGTAATGCCAGGTTGTGAAAGACCTGAGGTGTGTCTGCAGTCTGTGGAAAAGAGAAGCCAGGCCTGTGGATGCAGCTGAGCACGAGGAGCTCACGAAAAATGCAAGCTGCTAGGTGTCGAGGTTGAGGAGCATTTCCACTGCTCCCTGAGCACCAGAACATAATGCCTTCAGCCTGGGTAGGCCAGGACAGAGCTCCCACCTTGGCTGGCAGAGGTGTGGGTCCAAGAGGAGTTTCCCAGCCCTGAAGAAGGAGTTGAGCACCAGTGCAGACCTTGGGGCGTGTGTAGAGATGCCTTCAGCAGGGAAGCAGCCTGCCACGCCGAGGGTGTCCGCAGCACCTCTGCCTCCTGTTCCCCCACCCTGTTAGTCAGGCCCTGCTCCATAAGGAAGCAATTATTTTGTGCCCCTTCGAGCCCCTCCCTGAGCCTGCGCAGGCCACTCGTGCTCTGTATGGAAACGCAACAGATTTTCCATATTCCGCTTTGCCCCGTGATGTTTAAAAACGTACGTGACAGCTTCTTCCAAATGCTGCAGGCTTGGCTGGCCCTCAAGCAATAACAGGCTGTGGGACACCAGGGGCATGAAATGTTGTACCAATAGCCAGAGAAGGGGTAAAAAAAAAAAAAAGAGATGTCAAAGTGCAGCGTGTTTCCTGCCTGTTGTCGTGAGCCATCCTCTGCCCGATGTGAGAGATCTTTCAAAGCTGGCCAAATGTTGTCATCTCTGAATACCATTTCAAATATTCATCCAGACTATTTTCAACATCTGTGCCCGGCATGTCGTGAAAAGGCAATGAGGGACGTTATGGAAACCAGATCACTTTATTCCCATAAGGAGTGGAAAGGGGTTGAAGCAATGACTTCTAGACTGGGACTGCATGAATTCCATGCATCCACTGGAAGCAGTGGGAGGAAAATCCTCTCCACCTTGAAGGAATGTTGCTGGGAACGCTCGACAGAGCCAAGCACTGTGGCAGGAGTGTGTGAAGGGGTTCAGGGAGCTGGGCTGCAATTAGAGTTGGGTAAAACAACTGGTCAAGCTGTAGTAGAGGTCAATAAATAGGGTAGAATAGAATCATAGAATAGCCTGAGTTGGAAGGGATCCACAAGGATTATCAAGTCCAAGTGCATCCAAACAGTGCTTGCTGCCCCTGCAAGGTCAGGGGCTCCAGATGCCTCCTTGAGCTGCTGTTGCACTGCAAGCATTAAGGAGATTTCCAGCTTGCACTGGCTGGGGGTGCAAGAGTGTTGCAGCAAAATGGTTTCAGCTCTGCATCATATAGGTGATACCGTGCTGAAGTCTCCCCTTCTGGTAGCAGGACCACCTCTACCCAGGGCCAGTGGTGAGCAGAGCAGGGATGGAGGACTCATTAGGGCACCCATGCTGGGTGCTGGTCCCTCCTTCCTGTGGTCAGTGTGGCTTATGAGTTACCAAAACTGATGAGCAGGGATGTGTCCGAGCATCCCACCTTTGACAGCTCCGTGCACATGACTGAGTAGCCTGGGGACTGTTTGCTTCATGGTGGAATTCTTTTTTTTATTATTTTTTTGGTTGTTTTCAATAACCTTGGAAATCTGGGCTCTGTTTCTGCCTTTTGTAACATCAGGCTGCAACTAATTCAAGCCAGGCCAGATCCTGACCACAGGTATGCCAGTGTAAATTTGAATGGAGTCGCTTACGTCTTGGTTTGGCCCGATGTGAATGGAGTTACTTCGGGCTGATGCCAAAGGGCTGAGGTCAGAATCTGGCCCATCCTTTCCTGAAGTGTAATTTGTATGCGTCTCCTGGCACCACCGGGGTATCGTATGGCTTGTGTCATTCTGTCTCCGGCCTGCCAGAGTGTGTTGCAGGATCTATCACCCCAAGTGTCTGCTGCAGGAAGACGCTGCCGTGTAATTGCCCCCGTGAGCTGTGCCTTCGGGGGGGCTGAAAGCCCGAGGGGCTGTGCAGATTGGCCAACTCCATGGATGTGGATCTGTGAGCGCTCAGGAGCTTCTGATGCTTAAATATCAGAAGAGAGGAGGGAGCCTGTAAAGGAAAGTGAGGCATCTCCTCAGTGCCATTAGCCATGTCCCAGGTGGGCACTGGTTGCTCCATTAGCGGCTGGGAGGGCGATTAGCACTACCAGCTGCACTGCATCCTCCAGCCTCTCCCTGCCTCCAGAAAGCTGAGCCTGGACCCAGCACCTTGGCTGCATGGGGTTTTTCGTTTCACTTTAAATACTTCTCAATTGTGTTTTTATGTCCCAGAGACACATGGAATGATTTATCCATGGCTGAAGCACAGTTTGGTCCTGATGCATTCTGCTTGTTGGGTGTGGGAATGAAGCTTCCCCCAGCTGGCACTGGCATGGTGGGTGAGGGACCTGGGTACCCAGGGACCCCATCAGCCCCCCAAGATGGGTCTTGTTCATGGTCTGGGGCAGATCTGCAGGGGATCACTGCCACAGTATGTGTGGCAAGGGAGTGCAGATGCCCTCATTGGGAAGGGCCCATAATGAGTTGGAAAGTGCAGAGTGTGGTAGCAGATACATCCTGGTTAAGGGACATGCTCTGGTCATTTGTGCCTGGTTACAGCTTCTCCGAGCACATCATTCCTCTTCTGCTTTGGGTCGCACCCCATCCTCCCAGTGCCCTCCTGCTCAGATGGCACCTGAGGTGCTGGTGGGCTTTACTGGGTATGCCACATCTCAAGGAGGCTACAAGCACTAGTTGTTGGACCACCTTAAGTAGTCAGGTCCTTTGGTCCTTGCCCAGGAATCTCTGCCTGCTGCTCCACAGCTCTGCTGTGCCGTGAGGAGCACGTTCATGCCCTGTGTGCGTGTGTGGCTCTGTCCGTGCCCCACACTGGCACACAGGATCTCATCCCTGTGCGCAGGGTGATGCAGCAGCTTGTGGGGATCAGTCATTCCCATCTTGGCCAGTTCCAAGTGAGGCCGCATGCTTTCCTCAGGTGATGCAAGTACCCCATGCACTGCACTGTCCTGGCCCAGAGCAGAAACCCATCCAGCTGGACCATGTCAGCAGTACTGGTGAGAACCAGGGGGAGCAGTGTAGGTCCCTGGGAGGAAGGAAGCACCATTCCCCTGTCATCCCTTGGGGCATTCCCCTCCCTTCCCAGGCAGTGCTGGCTGCTCATCTTTAGCCACTGCCTGGCCTCTAAGCCCACATTTTTCCAACAGCAGAGCACCATTCACGTCTTCACCTCCGCTTTAATTAAAGAAGGCTGCTCCGGTGCAGCAAAGGTCCTGGGATCAAATCTGGCAAATAACCCCCTTCCCTCCCTGCTTCGTGTTGTTCCTCTTAATCCTGTAATTACCTCGGCAAAGCTGCCATGGCCCCTGGTCTGCTGGGTGGTGACCCTGGGCCTGCCATAGGCACCAGCATCTGTGTTGTGGGAAGTTTGCTCTCCTTGCCCTGCCCCTCACCTGCTGCACTTGCCTCCTGCATTCTATTTTGGGGACCAAGCACCCACCTCATGGCTCAGCGTCAAGAGAGCTGGAGCTCCAGACATGCGTCTGTGCCTGGCATCACCCTCAGCAGCCCTGCCTCCCGGAAAGACGATGGGAAAGGAACCCACAGTGGGCTGGAGCATCGCCCTGACGAGTCTCCCACAAGGCAGGGAAACGCTGCTGGTCGCTCTGGGAAGCGTGTGGCTGTAGGGAGAAGGGGTGTGGAGGCGTTGGATGTGGTAGCTAATTTTTTTAAAGCACTTCTGAAGCACTCCGGCGGCGTGACTTCCTTCCAAGCCGCACGGCTGTTAGCATTCCCCGAGCGGAGGAGTGAGGAAATCGCCCACCTCAAATATGCAGGCGCTTCTCCGGAGGAGCTGGGAGGGCGGCCGCTTCCTCGGGAAGGGTGAGCCCCGGCCCGCGGGTGCTGCTGGTGGCAGCGACCCGGCAGCCACCCAAGAGCCTCGCTGGGAACACCTTCGGGATGCTGTCACTGCAAAAGGCACTCCATCTCTTATGTCCCTCCTCGTGCCAGATCCAGGCATATACTGGGCTGGATTCGGCACCAAGGGGTCATTCCATTTCTCTCTGCTTAGTCAGCAGCGTCTCCATTTGATCTGAACTGGGGCCAGCAAAAATGGGAAGTGGAAAAGGGGGCACAGGGGGGCTGGGGAGAGAAATACTCACTCCCAGGCCTCTCTGGCAGCTTGCCGGCAGTCCCGGGGTCATGCTGAATATGCATAAAAGGGAGCAGATTGCAGCTTGCCCTCCTCCCTGATACGGAGGTGAGGCCCACGGAGACCACCGGCCCCGGCTCTCTTTCAGCAGGATAATGGGGTGAGCTGAGCGCGGAGCGTGCGTGCCTGTGTGTGGTCCTGGGGATGATAATGATTTCCATTCATGCCCTGCCTCTGCAGCGCCGATGCACTGCTGGGCGAGCCTTGGCTCCCCAAGGGCTGCTCCCCGGCAGCAGAGCCCCCAGAAGTTTGGCACTGAATCACAGGGACCTGGTAAGACTGGCGGGAGGGACAGAGCTTCCCATCAGGGCAGGGAGGATGGGCAGCAGAGGCCCCCACACAACCCAAAAACAGGGGTAACCCTGTCCTGGGTCCTAGACCTGCTGCCCCAGTGCATGTAGTGGCTTCACCTCTGGACTCTCCCCTGGCCACCAAAGGTGCTGCTGCTGTCACTCTCCTCCAGGCAGGGGTTTCCCCACACCTTTGTGTCTTACCAGACAGGGAATTAGAAGGCCTTTATAGGTGGTATGCTTGAGCATGTCCCTACCCCTGTCACCTTACTGCCGCATAGCAGAGAGGTGAAGGGTGTAGGACGCTCCTCCTTGGCAGGGTTTAGTAGATGCCTTGTTCTATAAACCCTGTCACCCAGAAGTGGACAAATGAAGTTGCTGAGGCGCCTCTGGAGGTTTCACCTCTCTCTTCCTGGTGCAGATATTTTCTTACAGGGTTGTCCCACACTACATGTTGCCCTAGGAATGGTGGGATGGGAGATGGTGGCAGCAGCACCCAGTTGGGTCCCCTCTGTGGGGTACGCTGTGGGATGGGGGTGATGGGGGAGGGGCACTTGCAGCATCACAGGGCTGAAGGTGCTGTGCTGGCCTCTGCAGGAATGTGCATGGTCAGGTCTTGCTGGGCACTGAGGGGTGGTCCATCAGCACTCTGCAGCCCCCTTTGCTGGGTGTGGGTACAGGAGCAGGGCTCTCCCAGTGGGCTGGCAGGGGCTCTGGCTCACTGCCCACTGGTCCAGTTGGGATTGCGCTGGGGGATTAACCAGCTGCAGCCTTCGCTCAAGAGTCCCTCGACAGGCAGCAATCATGGCTTCATCTCCTGCCCAGGAGGCAGCTGCCTGCAGTGGGGCTGAGAGTCCTTGTGGACTGCCTGCACCAGGGGATGCTCCTCACAGCCTGGTGCTTGTGGCACAATGCCTCTTCTGCTGTGGTGACTGCTGTGTCCCTGCAGTCTCCAATCCTGCAGCCACACTCCTCAAGTAGGTTCTCAGTGCTCTAGGGACTCCAGGGACAACATGCTTTGTCTTGCTGGCTGCTGAATCACCGAGCCATGGGCTGACATGCCCCCAAAATGCCCTGCAGCACTGCCGTAAAGCGGGGACTGTGCTTCTGGGGGGATGCAGGGACCACCGAGGGAGCTGCTGTTTATTCACCAGTGAGCATCAACTTTTCCATCAACAGAGGATTAATCAGTGAGGAAATGGCATGGAAGTGGCAGAAGCAGGTTTTGTCTTGGGGGAAATGTCCTAGGACAGGCTAAGACCCCTGTCCCTACTGGCTTCTTGTCAGGCTCTGGCTGCTGGGCTGAGTGTGGCTGCACAAGGAGGAGCTTCCTCTCATTAGTGGTTTGGCAGCCTGGAGAGGCAGTTTTCTTCCACAATCGTAGATCCTTTTTCTTTGCAAAATGGAGTAACAAACACAAAAGTCCCAAATCATTTGAAATGGGCTGGGCCTTGCAGCCTCCTTTGGCCAGAGTGGGCAGCTGGACAGGCAGGAGCAGCATTGGGGCTGTAGGTGTGGGGCAGAGCTGGGGATGCTGGGCTGGGTTGTGCTGTGGGCACAGACCTTCATTCCTCAAAGTGAAACACAAAACCCAAGTAAAGTCATCCTGTAAGGATTTAGTAGTGGAAGAGGGGACGATGAGAGGATCCCCTCCTCCTGCCTGACTATGGCATGGGCTGGTAGAGGGTGAAGAACTTGGCTTTGGCTCAGCATAACCCTGTAGGATGGCAGGACTGATGCCACCCCCCCATCTGGGCAGCTCAGGTGTCTGCCACCAGCTGCAGCACTCAGGGCCATTCTCTGGTGATTGTGTGAGCTGTGGCCACTCACAGGATGGGATGTGGCCAGTCTGCATCATGTGACATGTTCCTGCTGCAGCCAGAGCTGGCAGGAGGGAATGTGACCTCCCATCCCACTTCCACTCTTCGAGCCAGTGACACAGGAGATGAGCCACATCCCCTGGGAGCCACTCAGCTCCCTGGTCCTGTGCTGCAGCTGCTGGGAGAGGAGCCCAGCCACGCCCTGCATTTGGTCCTGGTCTTTCCTTCCATCAACTGACAGGCCAGACCCAGACCTGGATTTCTTGGGGGTGAGGCCAGAATAACTTCCTTTTGCCCCTGGGATTACACAGGTAGTGTGGCAGAGGAACTTGGAGGGGATCCAGCCCCTGGCTTGGAGAAGCCAATGTGCCATGGCCAGCAAGGAAAGTGGTGCTGTGCCTAGGAGCCCCAGGGCTTCATCCCAATGAGCTCCTCCTGCCCGTTGCAAAATGTGCCTACAAGGTGTTTTTACTGCTGTTCCTCTCTCCTGCACTGTCAGGAGCTGTTTTGTGCTGCAGCTGGATAACTCGGAGTTTGCAGCTCCTACTGCAGCTAGAAGGTCTGCCCAGCTCCTCCCAGCCACCAGCCCTTGTCAGCTATACAGTGACAGGGGTCTCTGAAACTGCGTGTGACAACCAGGGCTGCTGGCAGGCAGGAACATACCTGTCACCCAAGGACAGTTTGTAAGAGGCCAGAGAAGAGCTGTACCCTGATTTCAACCTCTTCCATCCAAAGCTCAGCTCCTTTTGCCATTTCCTGGGATATTGCACTCCTGCTGATGAGCAGTGAGGTATTGATGTGGATAAGGCAGCATAACAGGATTGCCTCCGTGCTCCACTCCCAGCACGCTGTACCAGTGGATGTGGGGCGGGAAGGTGGGCACAGGTGAAGGACCAAACATGGGGGTGTTTCCCATCCCTCACCAGTCCCCCCAACATGCGATCCTGACACTGCCAGTGCTATTCACTCTTGTTGCTCTTCCTTCAGGGAGGAGCCACTTCCCCCACCCCAGGAGGATGGAGATCCTGCAGCTCCTGCGCCTGTTCCTCACCACCGCCATGCTGGGCCTCTCCCAAACAGTGAACCCCTTTGTGGCCCAGCAGATCCCCCCAGATCCTTGCTACGATGAGAGCGGTGCTCCTCGCCGCTGCATCCCTGAATTTGTCAATGCTGCTTTCGGGAAGGAGGTCCAAGCCTCCAGCACATGTGGGAAGCCCCCGACACGGCACTGCAATGCCTCAGACCCCCGCCGAGCCCACCCACCTGCCTACCTGACCGACCTCAACACTGCCTCCAACATGACATGTTGGCGCTCAGAGACCCTCCACCACTCGCCCCAGAATGTCACCCTCACCCTCTCCCTTGGTAAGAAGTTTGAGGTGGTCTACGTCAGCCTCCAGTTCTGCTCACCCCGGCCCGAGTCCACTGCCATCCTCAAGTCCATGGACTATGGCAAGACCTGGGTGCCGTACCAGTACTACTCCTCCCAGTGCCGCAAGATCTACGGCAAGCCTAGCAAAGCCACTGTCACCAAGCAGAACGAGCAGGAGGCCCTGTGCACCGATGGCCTCACCGACCTGTACCCTCTCACTGGTGGGCTCATTGCCTTCAGCACCCTCGACGGGCGACCCTCCGCCCAGGACTTTGACAGCAGCCCCGTGCTCCAGGACTGGGTGACAGCCACCGACATTCGTGTGGTCTTCAGCCGCCCACACCTCTTCCGTGACCTGGGCAGCCGGGATGCCGGGGAGGAGGAGGGCGGGGGCACCGGCTCAACCCCTTACTACTATGCGGTGGGGGAGCTGCAGGTGGGCGGGCGCTGCAAGTGCAATGGACACGCAGCGCGCTGCGTGAAGGACAAGGAGCAGAAGCTGGTGTGCGACTGCAAGCACAACACGGAGGGCCCCGAGTGCGACCGCTGCAAGCCCTTCCACTACGACCGGCCCTGGCAGCGCGCCAGTGCCCGCGAGGCCAACGAGTGTCTGGGTAAGGAGCTTTCAAGTATGTTTTGTTTCCTGGGGCTCAAATGCTACAACAGGTCGTTGCGGGAGGAATTGATGGGTGCTGAGCCGGAGCGATTGTGCTTGTCTGGAGAGACTGGGGAGCACCCCCCTTGCCAGAGGATTGGGAAAGACTCAGGGAGACCTCATTGCAGTTACAACTTCCTTGGGAGGGGCAGAGGAGGGGCAGGACTGAGCTCTGCTCTGGGGGGACCAGGGACAGGACTCCAGGGAGTAACCTGGAGTTGTGTCAGGGCAGGGTCAGGTTGGTTATTAGAAAAGGGTTCTTCCCCCAGAGGGTGGTTGGGCACTGAACAGGCTCACTGGGGCAGTGGGCACAGCACCAAGGCTGCCAGAGCTCCAGGAGTGTTTGGATGATCCTCTGCAGCACAGGGTGTGCCTCCTGCAGATGGTCCTATGCAGGGCTGAGGGCTGGACTTGATGATCCTGGTGGGTCCCTTCCAGCTCGGCACGTTCTGTGACTCTGTGATTCTTGCCAGAAACTGGTGTTGCTTGGCTGTCCCACTTCTGAATCTTTGTGGGATTTTGGTGGAGATTTTTGCATTTTTTCCCAGTTTTGAATGGGGCAGGGGGATGCCCCCTGTGAAGGTCTGGGAGAGGGAGGAACAGCCTCTCACTCCTCCTGGACTGGAGCCCAGGTCTCAGGGGGTGGTGGGAGGATGGAGACAAGGGAAAGCTGTACCATTAATCAGCCTCTGAAAGACTCAGTGATGTGCCAAAGGTCAGAAGGACTTGTTAGTATTTGTGATCGATGTCTTGTTGAGATCTCAGCTGTCTGCTTCAATATATACATGTTACAGCAGATTTCTTCTCAGAATGGCTAAAAAGGCAGTGGATTCAAAGCAAATGCTGGAGCTGATGCTTTAAACCACCTCACACCCTGTGGGAATGTGTCAGCCCTTGTGTTTTCCCACTTTTCTCTGAAAGATGAGAGCTCAGAAAAAATCCTCCCCTCTGCACCCTGCCCAGGTGCTGCAGGTCAGGCAGGGGAGGCCTCCAGCAGGTGCATGACCCCATGGAGACCCCTGGGACAGAAGGAGGACCCCAATGCGCTGGCTGCCTCCCTTGTGCCATCCCACATCACATCTGCCTCAGCACCACATCCTCCAGTAAAGCAGTGGAGGTGGCTCTGCCGGCACATAACGGGTTAAACCGGTGTGGGGTTGTTTTGGGGGAGCATCCGCAGCTTTTCTGTCCATCTTGTCCATGGCAGGTGAGAGACTCGCGTTGCAGAGTGTTGCTCTGAGCATCCTGCCCCCAGCTGCAGATCCCGTCCCCCCTCTGGCAGATGGGGCTGAAAAGATAAACGAGGGAGGGAAGAGGAGGCGGGAGCGCCGTGCGGTCCCTTCAAGCCCCCCCTTGACAGCCCCGCACACAAAGACCCTTCCCCGAGCTGCGTGTGAAAGTAGTTTTTTCCTGTTGATTCGCTCCCCTCTTTCTCCCTTTCCACTCTCGGGCTTTGTACCCTCTCTGACGGGACCTGAAAGAGCTTCTCCGCCACCCGCCTCCGAAGGGCTTAGCGGCTGAAAGCTGGATTAGCTCCCCAAGCCTTCCCCTCTGTGCCTTTCAACAATGACATCTCCCCAGCCAGCACGAACAGACGCAGCAATTAGCACCAATTAAAGGGAGAGGCTGCCCGGGAAGTTCCCTTTGCTCATCCTGGAGGCTGTTTCGGACTCTGTCCTGCGGTCGGGCATCGGTGATGTTGGCTCTCGGTGGTGGATGTCAGGCGAGGCTGGGGAGTGGGGAGGAGGAGAAGGAGAGTGGGTGGATGCAGGAGCTTGGCAGCTCAGTGACAGCTGAGAGGCAGGGTAGGGAGTCGCAACACCCTGAAAATGAGTGAACATGGAGCTGTGGAGCTGGTACAGCTTCAGGTCATGTTGGGATGTTGACTCTGTGCTCCCCAGCACCCTGCCTGGGGGTTTGTCTCCCTCCAGGGCACGGGAGTCTGCCTGCTGCAGCATGGGGACAAACAGATGTCCTATAGAATGCCATGATGCTGGACGTCCATTTCTTATTTCATCAGAATTTCTGTCTCTGGGAAATGTAGAAGTGAAACAGCCCAGTGCCACCTGAGACTTGAGCATCAGCACAGGACACAACCCCACTGTGGCTGTGGCAGTTGTGGGGACATGGCTGTGTTAAGGGGGTCAGCGGGCCTTTGGCAAGCAGGAAGGTTTGGAGATGTCACAGCCAGGACAGTGGTGGTGGATTTGCTGTGCTGCAGGCTTGCCAAGAGGGCACAGTGCTGCAGGGTGCATGGCCCTGTGCCTGGTGGTTACAGGATGTGGCCATTGGGCCAAAGGCACAGGGGCTCTCCTGATACCCCATAAGGGCTGTATGTCCCACCGGGAGCTTGTCCTGCTAATATTGGGATGCTCTGTGTGCTCTCTGGTGTGCCCAGGGCAGGGAAGAGGGACATGTGTCCCCCTCCGTGCGTCCCCCCCAGCTTTTAGCCCAGGACAGGCTCAGTGAAGGATAATCCCAGCAGGGAGGCTGGCAGGAGCAGGATCGCCAAATCCCGGGGAGCCCCATGTGATGCAGCAGCTTTATCCTTGCAGACTGTTGCCTCCTCCTCCCCACCGCTGCTGCCGGTCCCAGCCTGCACCCATGAGCTGCTAGGGGCAGCCCGGTCACCCCCTCGGCAGCCCGGCCCCCAAACACCCGGCCTGGGAAAGGAGGGGAAGTGGATTAGCACGAGGCAGCCACTGGAAGTAATTGATGCACTCGCTGGTGATGCGGGAGCTCTTGTTCCCTTTGTGGCCGCCGCGGCGGGAGCACTCCCCGGAGCACCAGGATAATGCACGGGGCTTGCTTTGATCCGGGGCCTCGGTGAGGAAGGGGCTGCACTCTCCTGGGAAGACCTCGCTGGCTAGTGCTCCCTCCACTTTGGGCCGGGGGGATGTGGTGATCCAGCCGGGGTGCCAGTGTCTGAAAACACCAATTCCCAGAGCAGTGGTGGGATTTGGAGACTCACATGTAATTCCCCTGTGTCCTCTGCCCCTTCCTTTGCAAGTTCCCCCAACAGGGTTCTCCGTACCTACTCCCCAGTAGATGTACTGGAAAACCAGTGTATTCCTAGCACCACCAGCCATGGTCCTTCTCTGGGGAGAGCAAGGGGAAGGCAATGACTTTAGGAGGTGGGCGAGCGGACATGCCACCCCTGCCTGGACACCTGCGCCCCATGGGGTGCAGTATCCCAGCAGATCTGTGGTGCAGGGGAAGGCAGCCACCCTGGCAGATGGGATTAACACTTGTCTGACCATCCTGAGTCCTGCTCCTCCTGGGATGGGGCAGGAGTGGCTCAGCCTTACCCCTCGCAGCCCTTGGGTAGAGCTCTCTCCTTCTGCTTCTGCTTCCTGGCAGTAGCAGAACGAGCCCCAGCCCCTTTCTCCCAACATCTTCCTCAGGATCGAGGGGCAGAGTGGGTGGGAGGGAAGGGGCTCCTCTGGTCTGGGCTCCCGTGCCCAGGGCGGAGGTGTAGCCTCATCCTGCCCCATGTCCCAGCCGGGCTCTCCTCCAGCCAAAGCAGGGGCGTAGCTCAAATCCACTGCGGGTTGGCAGCAGCAACCGGTCTACGGTTTCGCTGATCCAGCTGCCTTCCCTAATTATTCCCAGGAAACTTGTAGGGGCGGTGAGCCCCACTGCTGCCCTGCAGGCTCCATCGCCTGCCACATGTGTGCCGCAGTGAATGGCACTGCCTGTTCCATGCCAGGGTCAGTCCCAAAGCGCCTCGTGCCATCATTCCAGGCTCCTCCATCCACAGCAGCCCAGAGGAGGAGAGGTTTTAGGGTGGCCATGGCCTGGGCAGGGGTTCAAACACCATCAAAAGGGAGACAGAAGGTTGCTCCATTGCAAGGTGTCAATGTTTAATTAGTCTATTATTGCAAATTATTAGATCTTGTGATTGTTTAATTGATCATATGATTGTTTAATTGGGCATACTGTACAAGGGTGGAAGCGGGCTACCATGTAATGTAATTAGCCCCAAACTGTGCAATTAAATTCTTATTAATACCCCAAACAGCAGGGAACATTCAAGCCTTTAATTAGTGATTAACGGGAGACAGACAGAGCTTGCAACTGCCTCAGCTTGAGGAACAGTGAGAGTATTTAGCCGGGTAAGGGGGACCTGTCTGCCCCGATTAGCGCTGGATGGCTGCGCCAGGGGGTGAGGGGACGGTCACGTGTGCTACTGTGACCCTGTCCCTGGGTGGGGACAGCCACCCAACCCAGCATGGCCAAGCCCGGCCAAGTCCCCATGTTGGCTGGCCAGTATGGCTCCAGAATCCCAGTGTGGCTCCTGCTCAGCCGGTGGCAGTTTGCTAACACCTGGCCCAGAGCTGCGTGAAGGAGAGGGGATGATGCTGGGCAGCAAGAGGAAGTTTCTTCTCTGAAACCCAGGTCCTGGTACGATCAGAGGATATGCAGCATGTTCCCAGGGAAAGGTGGCCCCGGGGCTGCCCATGACGTGCTGGGATCAGTGATGCCAGGAAAAGGCCCTGGCCAGTTACTCCCTCACCAATTAAACTGGAGGCAGAGAGGGACTTGCACCGAAGGTGGTGAATCATTCACCCAACTGTTCTCCTCCACTGCCCATCGCCTCCCCTCTGGGCTGCCAGCCCCTCTCCTTCCCCAGAGGATGCTGGGGTCATTCCCAGAGGGACACAAAGCTGCCTTTTGGTGTGACCCAACTTGCCTTTCAGGGCTACAAAGGGATAACTCCCAAAAATTGCTCCTTTGCTGTAGTTCTGCACAGCTGCCTCAGTTCAGCAGCAAAAACCACCTTGGCTTGTTCCTGTCCTGTTATCTGGAGAGTGCAAAAGCAGCGTGGGTCTTGGGATACTTCGCCGTGTCTCTTTTGGCCCTGGCAAAGCCTGTCTGAGTGTCAGCATCCCCAGCTCAACAGCATCCTGAACTGCCTGAGACCTTGGGCAGTATTTGCTTCTCTCCCTCAACCTACCACAACCCAGAACTTGCCTCAAAAATCTGTTTTCCTCTAGCACCAGGGGAAAAAAAAAATATCTCAAAAGGGACAAGTCCCCAAAGGCACCTAAGGCTGTGCCGGGTGTTATTTTGATGCTTGCCATGTGATTTCTCACTAATCTCATACCATGGGGGAGCTCCAGGGGCAGCCGAGGTTTGAGCGCGTGGTGCTGGCACCAACCTTATGCTTAACTCAAGCCTCCAGAAAAGCTCTTTTTTACAGCTGGGGTTTGCTCCGACTTTCTTCCCGCGGCACCTCTGTGTGGAGGGAAGCCGAAGTGGGCAAGGGAGTGTTTGAACTTTGCGGGGCAAAGCTCCCACTAGCACTGCCAGCCGTGGGGAGGCAACTTCACACGGCCGCCAAGCCAGGCCCAGGCAGTTAAATCCGGGCTGACACATTAATGAATTTCACAGTACGCCTGGAAAAACTCTCACCCAACCTCAATTTACCGGTACGGGGAGGAGACTGGGGCAGGGGGAGTAGGGCGCCGCGTTTTGCCAAAGGAAATCTTGTTCCCATTATCTTTTTGCAAGAGTGTTAAGTGGGAACGAGCAGTGCTTTGCCTTTTTATCTCGCACACGTGGAATCGGCCGGGGGGGCCTTGTGCTTCCTGGGGCTAATTTGTGTGTGCACATGTAACGGTGTGCAGATGTTTCTGTGCACAGCTGTACGTGTGGATGACTGGGGCTGTTTTGGTGCACGTCTGTGTGCATGCGCATCCACGTGTGCACGTTTGTGTGTGCACACACGTGTGTGTGAGCACACATGGGTTGGTACATGGGTTTCTTTGTGTGTGTGCTCATGCACACAGAGCAGAGCCTTAAACATAAAGAATTCGGGGGAAATGCTGTCACACACACTGGCATGAGGTGGGTGGTCCTGCTGGAAGGCTGGGTGGGCTCTGTCACCAAAGCCGGCTGCCAGGGAAGGGGCAGGGGGAACAGCAGGGCTGCAAGTGCCCAGCTGGCACTGCCAGAGCCCCCGGCTGCACCCCTCCATCCCACACCTGCCTGCCTTCAGCCAAATGGTTCCCTGTCCCTACAGGTGCCCTTTCTCTTCTGCCTGACCTCCTGGCACCAGCCCTGTGGGGTGGTGGATGCTGCACATCTGGACGGCTCGTTGGGACTGTGCTGTGCTGTGCCGTGCTGTGCCCATTGCGCTACCCAGCACAGCCCCCACCTGCTGTGGGGGGCACCAGGGCAGCTCCAGCCCGCTCAGGGTTTCACCTCCAGCCCTCACCCTCTGCCCTTCCCTTGCAGCCTGCAACTGCAACCTGCACGCCCGGCGCTGCCGCTTCAACATGGAGCTGTACAAGCTGTCGGGGCGCAAGAGCGGCGGCGTCTGCCTCAACTGCCGGCACAACACGGCGGGGAGGCACTGCCACTACTGCAAGGAGGGCTTCTACCGTGACCTCAGCAAGTCCATCACCGACCGCAAGGCCTGCAAAGGTGAGATGGGGTGGTCTCCATCTGGGCAGCAAGGGTGAGAGAATCTCTCCTGGCCTCTTTGTTCTCCCTTCCCATCCTTGAGATATCTCTCTGCCTGTAGCCTGGCCCGTCACTCTGGCAGCTGCAGGTCGACTCCATCCTCCACCACCCTGATGACTTCTGCCACCCCAAGGGCACCAGGCAGAGATGTTGCTTTGAGCGCAGCATTTCCTCGAGGGATGGGGAGGATGACAGGCAAGGAGCTGCCAGGAGCCCGTCCATCCTGGGAGGGTCCTGGTATGGTGGCAGTTTCCGTCTCTCCATGGTCAGTGTTTGGAGAGAACGCTGGGCAGGTGCTGAAGTTGACGTCAATCTGAGTAAATATGCTGGAATCCTGCGTCTGATATGGATGTTGTCTGGGACATAGCCATGCTTGGAATGTGAGTCCTCTGCTCTGAAGGCCTGGGGATGTTGGTGGAGATTCCATTGGACCCCACAGGGTGCTTTTCAGCTATGAGGTGGCTCCTAGGACCTGTTTGGGGGGGATGCTGAGCACCATGGTTCCTGGTAGCTGTCCTTGAGCTGGCCAGGAGCCACACTGGCTCCAAGCCATCAAGCTGCAGCTTGACCTCACAAGGTCCCCAGTCCAAGCCAAACATCATGGGACCTGCACCTCTCTCCTCTAATGCCTGGTCAAGCCTGCCCAGTTCCTCTTCCCTGTCCCTGCTCAGCCTATCTGCAGAGCCTTTTTCAAAACAGTAGTTTTATGAAAGAATTTGAGGTAAGGAGACACTTTGCCTGTCCCCAAGGACTGGTGGGATCCAGACAAACATCAGAGTTGGCAGGAAGTCAGCCATGGCTGTTTAGAGGCTGGGATTTCATCCCTGATCCTTATTTTTCCATCTTAGATTGCTAGTCCCTCCTGGAAGTGAGCACAGTGCTCCCCTCTGATCCCTCTCCAATGCATTTTGCAGCTGTGTGGGCACTGGGCACCTTCGCTGCTGCAAGAACACGATGCTCATGTGTTTATGTAGAGTCTACTGGTACTACTGGAGCTGGTTGCAGACCATTAACACTGTGGCTGCAGACCTGAATGGAAGGATTTGACTCTTGGGGTTCCCCTGGCAGGTGCAGTAGTGCTGTTGGAGGTCTGGCTTAGTTGGGTTGGGATGTAATAGGTGAAGTCCCTCTGTCGCTTGTGCTGTGTGAGCCACCCCAGGCTCTCTGCATCCTTGCTCATCCCAGGAATACGGGGCTGAGCAGGCAGGAGGGGCCCTGCCTGCAGCCAGCTCATTAGCAAACAGTGAGCTAATCATTTTCAATCACCTGAGCAGCTGACCTGACAAGTCCCTCCTCACAGCCCATGTGCCCGGGGACCACGTGCTGTTTCCACCCTCATAGCCCCAGCCAAGGCATGTCACAGGGGCGTGGCAACCCCTGGAAGCACTGAGGGTTTCACCTCCATGAAGCTTGTGTCAGGTGGCGGCCAGGCCCCAGAGCCATGCTAGGTGCCAGTATTCTTTGGGTGACACTCAGAGGGACTTGGAGAGAGAAAGAGGAGGAGACAGGACAGGGTATGCATCCTGACAATCTATGGCACAGCATCCAAGATCATGTCCCATTCCTGGGAGGGGTCCTGGCTCTGACTGAGGCCTGGGATGGATGGCAGAAGCCCTCAGCTCCTGCTGCAGCACCACCAGACTGGGGCAACTGCAGCAAAACTCCCTTTGCCATGAGTGCTCAAGTGCTGGGGACTTGTGAACTCACCCCCAATGGCACCAGGGCTTGGGAGGCACTGGAGTGGCTGTGCCTCACCCTTCAGCATCTGTGGGCAGCACCTAACCTCCCACTCTTTCCCAAGCAGGAGTCTCTGCTCCTCTTTGGATTAGGGAGGTTTAGGTTGGATCTCAGAGGGTGGTTGGGCACTGAACAGGCTCCCCAGGGCAGTGGTGATGGCTCCAAGGCTGACAGAGCTCAAGGAGCACTAGGACAATGCTCTCAGGCACATGGGGAGATTGTTGAGGTTTTCCTATATAGAGTCAGGAGTTAGACTCAATGATCCTATTGGGTCCCTTCCAGCTCAGGATATTCTGTGATTTCTTCTACTTGTGCTACAAAACTACCTGATACAATACCAGCCAAAGTGTAAGCCCTGCAGGCATTTGCCTTCCCAGGGCCCCCAGTGCCACCTCCCTGGGTATTGAGGGCTCAGTTTCTGCACCAGATGGGAAAGAGAGCACTCACCAAAAACTAATAATAGAAAAAACCCCAAAAATTAATAAAGCAAGCTGGATTTGTCTGGGAGCAGGGAGGATTACTGGATACAGCACAGGTGTGTGGGACCAGGGACACTGCAGGCTCAGCATTTCCTACTCGGCTGCGGCTCAGGTCCCTCTGCTTGCAGGGCTGAGGATGGAGGAAGCATCCTCCACCCATGGCTGCTTCCATCTGCCTGTATCCACCATTTGTCAGCACAAGTCCTGCTCCACCACCCTCTCAGGGCAGGAATTGTGTAGCATTAAGGTGATGGAAAGCATCTCTGATCTGAGGTGGCTCTTCTGGATGCGACAGGGAGGGGATAGCATCCCAGGATACCCAGGAGTTAATGGAATGGGGTGAAGGCAGATGCCACAGTGCAGAAGAAATGCCAGCGAGCACTGCCTGGGCTGGGGAGTGGCGGGGGAGTGGGAATGCTGCAGCAGGTCCCCCCTCACGGACAAGCCTCCATCCCTGTGCCAAGCCACAGGCAGGTCTCTGCCAGCCCAGGCAAGGGGTGCTGTTTCCAGAGGGCTGGCAGGGTTTGCCCGTGGTTTGGAAGTGCTGCAAAGGCTCAGCCGAGCCAGATGAACATGTGCACCAGGCCAACCCCTGCCACGGTGCATATGTTGAGGAGGATCTGGCACTGAAGGCGGTACCCTGGGTCTGGGGAGCCAATTCCTGGCTCTGCCTCAGGGAACTGAGTTCATAATAAAATCTCTGATGCTTCTGCTCCTTTGGCTGCCCCTCCTTCAGTAAAGCAGAGAACACTTCCACCTCTTCCTTGTACTTACCCAGTGGTGGATCTGTTGGGACTTGGAGCTCCTTGGAGCTGGAGCAGGGTCCCAGGTCCTGGGAAGGGAGAGCTGTCACTGAGAAGTATAGAAATACAGAGTGACAGAGATGTGACAACACAGTCTGGGCTTGGTTTCTCCAAAGATGTGTCCCATACATACAACTCAAGTATCTACACTCCTGCAAGAAAAAAAAGAAAGTAAAGAAAAAGCAAGGATCCTGACAACGGATGTTTAAAGCAGGTGTGGAACAGGTTGATGGAAATGGGGGGCTGTGGCTTTGAATGAAGGCTTTTGCACCTACCACAGTGCTGGTCCAGGGCAGAAGGTGAGCATAACTGCAAAGGTGGATGCTCATAGAATCGCAGACTGGTTTGGGTTGGAAAGGACCTTGAAGATCATCTGGTTTCAAACCCCTGCCATGGGCAGGAACACCTTCCACTAGACCAGGTTGCAGATGCTCAGCTCATAACCAGGAGGAAATCCCTAGGCCAGAGGCCAGGAACTGTTGCATCTTATTTCTACAAACCCTAATTCACGTTACTAAATCCCTCTCCAGTCGTCGTTTGTCTCTCTTGGGATGCAGCATCTTTGAAATAGGCACAAAAATACCAACTGCAGCTTGCCCAAGCCTGAGTTTACCTGAGCTGAGCCCTCAGCCACCAGCAAGTGCTTCCCTCCCACCACTGGATGCTGTGAGACAGAAAAGCTGGGAGGGTGGAAAAGGCAGAACAACCTACAGGATTAATTCAATGGCGGTAATTGAAAAGTCAGATAAAGAATGGCTGTGCATTAATCCCAGTAATTTAAACAAAGCCGTAAACCATGAGCTTTCTCCAGTGAAAACTGGTGAAGCAGTAGCAGCTAAGCCTCAAGATGCAGAAACACCCTGAATATGAGGTGCAAGACATGCTTTCTGGCAAGCACGGCTTGATGAGTTAAGCTCTAAGCTAGTGACTTAATCCACCATTCAAGCTCCACGGGCCAGATCCTGGCAGCCAGAGGGCTGGGAGCAGCAGGGCTCGGTGTGTGGGCAGTGGTGTGGAGCTGCGCCGTGGCCCCTGTACCTGCTTTTCCCAGGGCCAGAGTGGGATCCCTGGGCTAGCCCCCCTGCACAAGGCATGTCAGGATGAGGAAGGGTGGAGATGCTACGGTCAGAACAGTGTGATGGGCCACACTGCAATGCAGGACTGTCATGGTTTCACCCTGCCAGCCCCCATGCCCCAGCAGCAGGATCAGGGAGAAAACTGGAAGGGTAAAAGCTAGAAAACTTGTGGTTTGATATATAAACAGCTTAATAGGGAAAGCAAAAGAGGCATGCACAAGCAAAGAAAACCAAGGAATTCTGCTTCCCATGGGCAGCAAGTGTTCAGCCATCTCCAGGAGGGCTGGGCCTCATCCTGCATAACACTGACTTGGGAAGACAAACACCATCACTCCAAACCTCTCCTTCACCCTTCTTCCCCCTAGCATCCTTCTTTTTCCCCTGACCATGATGTCATATAGTCTGGAATACCCCTTTGCTCAGTTTGGGTCACCTGTCCTGCATGTGTCTCCTCCCAGCCTCCCACTTGCTCACCAGCATGGCAGTATGAGCAGTAGAAAAGGCCTCAGCTCTGTGTAAGCCCTGCCCAGCAATATCAAAAACATCTCTCTATTATCAACTCCATGCTCAGCACAAATCTAAAACATAGCCCCATACCAGCCACTGTGAAGAAAGTTAACTGTACCCCAGCCAAAACCAGCACAGGGACCCATTGGTGTAAGCACTGCCACCTGGGATGCTCTTCCCGTAGGAGCAGGAGGGAGCAATGTATTTTTCTGGGACTATGGGGAATCTCTGCTCTACGGCAGGGCAAAGGGGCAGAGATTGGTCTGGCAGAGACCAAACTCATCCCCCAAGAACACTAATCTGTTGTGGACTTAGGATGAGCAAAGCTGCCTTAATTACTGATCCAGGTAAAACATACAGAGTCACTGAAATCCTCCTTCCACTGCATGGAGGGAGATCAGCTTAGATGAACTGGATCCTGATTGGGCTCAATTTATGTCCCATCCGTAAGCTTTGCACCAGGAACACACCACTGGGGCACAAGAAAGCCCCCCTGTTTCCAACAGCCCTGCGTCGTGCCAAGACTCCCTCACTCGCTGCCATTTGTTATCACAGCTGAGCCCCCAAAATATCCCTGTCAGAAAGACGTTCACTTCCAGTCCCAGCCAAGATCTGATAAGGATGGAGCATCTGGTCCCCATTAGAGGCTGCTCGCTCTGGTTTCTGGCTGTGCAGGAGGGGGCTCGAGTGCCATGGTGCTCCCACCAGTCCCATCTGGTGAAAGTTAGGGAAACAATAACACCGGGGGGCTGCGGGGGCGGGCGGGGGCGATGTTTTTGTTTTGCTTTGAAATCACGTTCAACTCTTACACTGATGGAGGCTGAGATAACCTCCTCCAGCTCGTAGCCAGCTCAGCTCCAAGAGAGCAGATGGGAAGGTCCTCTCCTGAGGGAGCATCTCCTTCCCACATCCCTCCACTGACAACCTCAGTGTGTCCGTCATCCAGTGTGGTGTGATGGAGAGCCACTTCGGCATTCTTCTGAGGGTGGAGACCCAACTTCACCCACCTCAGGCATGGCTTGTCCCTAGAAAGGCTGTGTTAGAAAGGCATGGGGTCATCCTTTGCCCAGGTTCTCCAGGAGTCAGGTGGGCATTGAGGCTCATGAGCTTGGGAAGCATTGAGAAGACCCACTTCATCCTAAACCCGAGACAAGGTCAAAGTTTGTGTAAAAGCTCAATGTTGGTTCAGCTCCATGAACTGAAAAGCTCAGAGGTCACGGAGCAAGTGGAGAAAACAGTTTTTACTGCTGCAACAGGAGCATTTCTCTGGGGTTGAGGATGGGGGAAGATTTTAAATGAGAGCTGGTGGCTGCAGGCCCCAATGGGAGTTGCTGGGTCTCCAGGGACTCATCCTGAGCATCCCTGTCAGCAAGGCCGTACCCTGGCCAACCCCTTTGTCTGCTCACACTCCTGCCTGTGCTGCTCACAGTACATGTGGGACCATGGTTGGTCCAGACCCAGGGGGTCTGTGCCAGCTCCAGCAGCTGCTTTCCAGTGGTGCACCACCACCTCCAGTGGTGCGTCCTCCTCACCTCTCTGGGGGTTGCACCTTGGGTCCAACTGGGGGGTTGTGTTTTGCATCCCCTCTCACATAACCTTTTCTCTCTCTCCCACCCAGCTTGTGACTGCCACCCTGTTGGTGCAGCCGGCAAGACCTGCAACCAGACCACGGGGCAGTGCCCGTGCAAGGACGGCGTGACCGGCCTCACCTGCAACCGCTGTGCCAAGGGCTACCAGCAGAGCCGCTCACCTGTGGCACCCTGCATCAGTGAGTGCCCCACACCCTGCCCTGCGCTCAGGGACCCCCACAAGCACCAGAGGATGCCCCTTGGTCCCCCACCCACATTGGATGGCTTGCAGTGGGTGGGAGGCTCAGAAAGAGGGGGTCCGTCCTTATGGTTGTTCTCCAGGAGGTGGTTGAGGAGGACGGTTGGGTCACTTTGTGGGGTGGCCTATGCTTCACATTCCCTAGTGCAGGAGGCTCTGGAAGACCCCTTGGGTCAGTGCTTCCAGATGGCTGAAGCAGCTCTACTGGGTCCCATCCTCCGCCATGGCAAGTGCCGTCCTCACCCCACTGCGCCCGGAGCGCAGTCACATCTTGGGCAAGGCCAGAGCCCACGGGCAGCACAAAACCTTGTTTATCGTTGCAGTGGGTTTGAATTTGACCCAAGTGGCAAAGGAACAACTTCCCGCCTGCAGCATTCACTGGGGCTGCTGGAGCAGTGGCAGTGCGGGTGAGCTGGTGGAGCTGGCTCCTCTCCCTCTCTTCTTCCCCAGATTTAGGGTTAGGAGAGAATTTCCGCCAGGTTTTATTTCCAAGACTCCTCAGAAAGTGTTATCTTTGCCCACATTTATCCCTGTGCTGGGCAGCCTGGAGCATGCTGAGATCAGCCAAGCATCTATCTGATGTATCCAAACTGAGTTCAGGTGAGCTGAGCATCTGGGGAACATCCATCCCTGGAACATACACCTCCACAGAGGGAGTTGCAGCATCTCAGCCTGTCCAAATTTACGGAACTCACTTTGGACATCTCCAGGACTATTTGGTGGCCTCTGCTATTCAGGTCAGACTCATCCCATTAGCTTTCATTTGTGACCCACAAAATCCCTTTGTAGTCTGTTTTCAGAGGGCTTTTTCCCAGTTGTCACCCCTAGAGCTGGGGACCTCTTTCCTTAAGACACCTCTCCCTTTCTTTTCCAGAGATCCCTGCCATCAACCCCACCTCCCTGGTCACCAGCACGGAGGCACCTGCAGGTAAGTGCTCCATGTCCCTGGCCAAGTCCATGGCCCCAGCCCTGCCCAGAGACCTGGGGGCCCATCCCAGTTCCTGTCCCCGGCACACCAGGGGGAAGGGCTGAGCTCTGGCAAACCATTTGGCAAAACACAAATAGTGAAAAATTTCAGTGAAAGTAGCGACTGAGATTTGAAATCCTATGTATTTCTGGGAAAGAGACGACTAAGATTGATGGATTTTATTGGGAAAGGCCTTCTCCATCCCCTCCAAGGAGGAGAGCAGGGATGCAGCCCACTGGGGCCTTGCCATCCCTCGGCAGGTTATGGCAGGGGTTGTGGCATATGGCACAGGTGGCTTTGTTTAACCTCTTCTATTAGTGCCAGTGCCAGAGGTTTCTCCTCAGTGCCCTTTTTCTCTGCAGGTCCCCAGCACTCTGGGAGGTGCTGAGACAACTGGGGATCTGGCAGGTTGTCAGCTGCAGGCAGGCTCCAGAGCCCCTGTGCTGGGGCACAGGCTGCCAGGTCTCCCCTGGCACATGGGTGACACGAGGCTCACCTCATCCAGCTCTGGAGGAGTGAAAGGTCTGAGTATGAGCTGCTCGCCCTGGCTGCACAGGGTGATGGCACCATGGCATGATAGGGCAATGGGAGGATCAATGTCACTGCTGTGGTCACCCAGTGAGAGGGGACAGATCCACTGAGGGGCTGCAGGCTTTGCACAGGTGAGGGAAGCACTGGTACCATGGTCCTCAGAGCTCCAGAAGAGCTGCTCTTGTTCCCCAAGCTGGAGCAAGGTTGGCATCTCTGTGCATGCTGCAGGTTTACTCCTGCTCCTGCAGAGGCTCAGCTGGGGCTGGGCACTGCTGGGTATGCGTGGATGCTACCTGAACTGGGGCATTAGGGTCCCCCTTCCAGCCCAGCCGTGGCCCAAGGTCCCACCAAATTGCCCTGAGCTCCCACCATGTCACAGCACATGCCGGTAGAAGGGCTGTGCTGGCCCCTGGACCCTGCGCCACCATGGCAGGATGCACCCAGCAGAGTAAGGAGGGCTCTAGCAGGGATTTTCTCTCTCCCCTCCTCTCCTTTCACAGTCCCATCAGCACTGAAGTGTGGCTGTTCCCAGCCATTCCAATTCTATCCTTCTGTAGGGATTCCAAGCCAGAGGAGGGGAAGAACCTATGGAAAGAAGCTGCCCCCTCCCTCCTCAGGCCACCCTTCTTCCTGCTGTCCCCAAGACCTCAGTCTTCTCCCGCATACCAGTGTGGTGGAATAGACATCCTGAACCATCCTCCACTTTATCCCATGGCAAATGGTCCTGTGAAGAGAGCGGGTGCACTTCCATCTCCCCAGACCCATATCTAATGAGCAGTTTCCCCCTGCCCCGTTTGGGGTACATCTATCCCAGGGAAGCCTACATGCTTCTTGGAGAGCCAATGCTCTGTTTGTAACCTTCTCCCTAGCTGCCCTTCCCCTGGCCACCTTGCCCTGGTGGTGGAAAATACCAACAGCCGCCTCCCAGGCTGGTGTGTGCCTGGGATGTACTCCCCAGCATTCAGGGAACATCTCCCAGCACAGCCCTCAGTGGAGAGGGGCAGGGACAAGGTGTGTTGAAGGTATGGAGTTCTGGGCCCCTCACTCAACTAGACCAACACTGAGGGGCTGGAGCGTGTCCAGGGAAGGGAACGGAACTGGGGAAGGGGCTGGAGCAGCAGGAGCAGCTGAGGGACCTGGGGGGGCTCAGCCTGGAGAAAAGGAGGCTCAGGGGGGACCTTCTTGCTCTCTGCAACTCCCTGATGGGAGGGGGGAGACGAGGAGGGATCGGGCTCTGCTCCCAGGGAATAAGGGATAGGACAAGAGGAAAAGACCTCAAGTTGTGCCAGGTGAGGTTTTTATTGGATATTGGGGAAAATTTCTTTCCTGAAACGGTGGTCAGGCACTGGCACAGCTGCCCAGGGCAGTGGTGGAGTCACCATCTCTGGAAGTGTTCAAAAAGCGAGTAGACGTGGCATTTCACCATATGGTTTAGTGGGTATTTGGTCAAAGCTTGGACTTGATGATTTGGAGGTATCTTCCAACCTTAATGATTCTGTGATTCTACGGCAGGAGTAAAGCATGTGGATGGGGGTGGAGAGGGGAGATGCACAGGAGGAGGTTGGTAGCTCAGCTCCTTGCACGTGGCTCAGACTGGGAGCCCTGCACAGCCCGGCACCCATCCAGCACCCAGGGGCACTGCTCAGTCCTCACAGACCTGCTCCACAGAGGCTCTGAAAATGGGAGGTATTTTCAGGACATGAGTTTAGCAGCCCTGCCTGGACCTGGCAGAGGTTTCACTCCATGCTGTGGCAGCAGAGGAGGGCTGCGACCTGGAGTATACATCTTGCCCAACAGGGAGATGCTGAGCTGAAGTGATGGTACCACTACTCAGGGGGGCTGTGACCACCACAACCTCTACTCCTTCCTGCCCTGCCTGCCTTGCCTGCTGTGAGGAGGGAGCTGGGAACACCAGGCTTTGGGAAAAGGAAAACAACACAGGGAGGGAAAGGGGGATTTGAGCAGTTTTGTTGCCAACAGGGAGTGTCTTGTGGAGCAGAGTTAATCAAGGTGATTCCCCTCCAGTGCTTTATAGGAACAGTCTCACAGTGATGTCTGAGCTGTTCAGCTGAGCAAAAATAAACCATGCTGGTGAAGAGCTGCGTTGTTTGTTTTGTTTTAGCGGAGCAGGTCTGCCTCAAACTGCCTCCAGATTAGCTGTGGGTTTGTTAGTTTAAGATTTCTGGCTTCTAGCTCGAATATCTTTAATTCAAAGTAGTTGCCTCTGCCCAGAGTCTGTGCCACTGGGGGAGCAGGGCACAGGGATCCTACTGCCCCTTCACTGCGGGGGCTCAGAGATGGGGAGGGTGATCCTGTCCTGCTCAGCATTGCCTGGGTTACCTGACTCCAGTGTGCTTGTGCCACAGGCAGGGCTGGCCACAGCAGTGCACCCTGCCTCCTGCCTGCACCCTGCCTGCAGCTTGCCTGCTTCCAGGACCCTGCCTGTACCCTGCACCCTGCCTGCTGCCAGCACCTTGCTACCACCCTACCCGACGCCCCTCTGCCTGCATCCCTCTTCCCCAGGAGCCCCCAGCTCCCCCTAAACAGGGCACTCCCCAAGGGGCCCTCAGCCCTTCAATGCCACACAGTCCTCCCACCCCAGGCAGCCTCCAAGCCCCTTCTCCCCCCATTTCCCCACCTCCCACCCTGCCTCTGGCAGCAGGTGCCGGCTGCAGGAACAGGGGAACATTGTTTGGGGCTGCTGTGCTCAGGTGCTGGGCTTCCCCCCTCTCCTCATCCTCCTCCCTGCTGGGGTCCCATCCCCGGGTGTGTCCAGGCTTTTCACTGACACTGCCATCTTCTGCATCACTCTTCCCAGCTTTCTCCTGCCTTTCCGATCTCCCAAAAGCCTTTGAGGTCCAGCTTTGATCTCTGTGCCTGAGCAGCTGACTGGCTTGGTGATGAAACGTCCTGGGTCTACTTCTCATAATTTTTATTATTATCTTAAAATATTTTCCACTTAGTGGAAAAAAATAAATCCATGTTCCCTGTTAGCAGAATTAACGAAACTCGTGGAGCGCAAAACAGGGCTTTAAAGGAATTCAAAGTAAGCAGTAAAAGATTTGCAGCCATAACACCTAATTAAGTTACATCTCTCTTAAAACAAAATATTCCTTTTTTTTTTCCAAGGAGAGGAGAAGTAAACCAGATGTGCAAACTTGCTGCCTCTCACACACACTCCCCGCACAGGGAGCCAGGCCAGTGGCTCTGGTTGCCAGCAGCCTCCTCCCACTCTGTCCCTGCAGCATCTCCCAGCGATGCAGCAGTGTCAGGAACAGGTTGTAGCCCATCCCAGGGATGTCTCAGTCTCAGAGATCAGTCTGTATCTTATCCCAGGGATGCATCAGTGCCTGAGATGGGGTTGTAGCATATTCCAGGGATGCAGCAGTGTCAAGGGCGGGGCTGTAGTGGATCCCAGGGATGCAGCAGTGTCAGGGAGGGGACTGTAGTGGATCCCAGGGGTGCAACAGCATTTCGGGGTTTGTGGGTGCACTTTCACACCCTCAGACTGTGTCAGGTCTCTGCTGTCCTCCAGCCCTTCCGTGGGGCTCAGCTGCCCCATCCAGCTGCACAGACAATTCCTAGCCACAGCACTCATGTCTGCCCACACGTGGTGTGGAGCATGGAGGAACACGGAGGCCATGTTCTCGGGGGCAAGGGAGGGAAACGCTTCCAGTTCCATGGACTGTTTTTTCTCTTCCCAAGCTTCTTATATAAACAGAACAGGAATTGATTTTACATTTGAGTTATGTTCCTCAGCACAAAGCCGTGGTTAAAAAAAATCCCCAAATTAATCCCAAATTGTTAATTTCCAAACCCATTTTCTACCTCTTTTGGACCAAGTGTTATGTTGTTAAACATGAGCAGGAGGCCAGGGCAGTTACTGGATTTCTTTCTGTTTTCCTTTTGTCCTCGTCACCGAGGGGGGGAGTGGCAGGTTGGCTGAGGCTGCCCCGCAGCCTGGTTCCACCACCCATCCCCTGCCGGCCGCAGGATGGGTTTTGTGCTCCTTTGCTCGGGGAGGAAAAGGTCTCCTGTCCTGACAAGTGCTCCCCAAAAGAAGGTGGAAGCTCTCTTTTAGAGTCCCTTTCACGAAGCAGAAAGGGACAGAGCAGTGTGTCAGGGATGGGCCTGTGCACATCTCAGAGGATGCAACAGTGTCTGGGATGGGACAGTAGCATATCCCAGGGAATACAGCAATGTCCAGGCTGAGGCTTTAGCACATCCTGGGGATGCAGTGGTGTCTGGAATGGGGCTATAGCATATCCCAGGGGATACAGCAGGCTGAGGCTGTAGCACTTCCCATGGGTGCAGTGGATGAGGGCACCAAGCACTCCAAGTGCACTCAGCAACCACCCTGCATGGGGAGGGCCCGAGTCCCTCTGCAGCTACCACTGCTCTCCCATGGGATCCTATATCCCCTGAACAGCCACCACCGCTGTCCCAGGGGATGCAGCAGGGCCAAGGCAGCTCTCTCAGCCCAGGCAGAGGGGCAGTGTGGCAGCACAGGGTGGGCTGAGCTGAAAATCAGGGCTCATCGCCCTCTGCCAAAAATTAGCTTCGTGCTGTGCTGCTTCTGTCACTGACAAATTTGGAACAGGCAGCACGAAGTCCCAGATAAAAAGGAGCTGGGCAGAGAGGAGAACAGCAGAGCCCAGGGTGAGTTTGTGCTCCCGGGCTTCTTTCATTCCTCATTTCTCCTCCTCCCCTTGGCACAGGGTGCTGTTATTCCTCATCTTGCCCCAGACCCTCGCCTCCATCCCCAGTGATCACTGTGGCAACCCACAAACAAAGACAACTTCAGAGGCTCTGGCTCAGTCCAGGGACACAGGGCCAAGCCAGAGGGAGAACCTGAAAAAGGGAGAGAAAAGAAGAAAGATGGGCTTAGAAAAAACATGCCATTTGCAAAGAGACAAATTGAGATGTTCAAAGGAAGATGGCAGGGGAAAGAAAGGAGAAGAACAGGGCTGCTTCGGGCAATTGTTGGGATCAAAGCCTTTGGGGAGAAGGAAAGAGGCATTCCCTGCCCTCCCTCTGCTTGAGATGCAAATCTAGAGGCTTTAGAAATGCACAGAAAAAAGCCTCCTGGAGGACAGGAGCCTTGGGGGACAGCAAGGAGGGATGTGTGTGTAGTGGGGGACAGCCTGGTGGCCTCCTCAGCCCTTCTGGAGCAGTCTGGGCAGCAGGAGTGATCTGGTGGAGCAGAGCCACTTCCCTCTCCCACCTCCTTCCTCCAGCCTGACTCCCCTTCCCTGCTTATAGGAACCAAAGAGGCACAGGTCTCTAAGGGCTGCCCCTGAGGATGCTTCCCACCACTCTGGCCCCTGAGGGATGAGTTGCCCTGAGGATCACAACCCTTTTGGTCTGCTGTCAGACCCACTGGAGAGGTGCCAAATCCTCTCTTGCCACATCACCCGGGTCTGTAGGGCCACAGCTGTTCTACTTTATTCTCCTTGTCCATGGCCCCTGCCTGCTCTCCACAGTGGCCACCCTCACCTTACCTGCATTCCTCCCATCCATCCCTTTCTCCTTAACCCTCTGCTCTTGCCCCGCAGACTGTGACTCGTACTGCAAGCCAGCCAAGGGCAACTACAAGATTAACATGAAGAAGTACTGCAAAAAGGACTATGGTAAGGACCTCCAGCCTCCCTGGGCCATGCTGGGCTTTGCCCCAGAGGCAGACGAGGGCTGACTGTGGGTGGGGCAGATGCAGGCACCCAGGGGATGGGGAGCACTCTGTACGGAGAGAGGTCCCCAAATTAGCCCTCCGAAAGTCGTGGTGGATGAGGCAGCGGGGCTACTGGGGACAGGCAGCTCCTGTCACCAAAGCTTCCTTTGTGGAGGAAGGCAAAGTATGCCCCATCACTATGCCTCCCCCTTTTTTCTCTCAGTGGTCCAGGTGAACATCCTAGAAATGGAGACGGTGGCCAACTGGGCCAAGTTCACCATCAACATCCTCTCTGTCTACAAGTGCCGTGACGAGCGGGTCAAGCGCGGCGACAACTTCTTGTGGATTCACCTGAAAGACCTGTCCTGCAAATGCCCCAAGATCCAGATCAGCAAGAAGTACTTGGTCATGGGGATCAGTGAAAACTCCGCTGACCGGCCTGGACTAATGGCCGACAAGAACAGCCTGGTCATCCAGTGGCGGGATGCCTGGACACGCCGCCTTCGGAAACTGCAGCGGCGCGAGAAGAAGGGGAAGTGTGTGAAGCCCTGAGGTGTTTCCACCCATCCTGTCCCCAACTCATGCTCAGCCCCAGCCTGGCTGGGCACTGTCAGACTGTGCCCACAGACTCTGTACATATATATAGTGTGAACGGACTCTCTGTCTATAGTGTATATTTTGGCAATGGTTTCCCTTTGTGTGTGCGTGTGCACAGCCGGGTGTGCGTGTCAGTCTTTTTCTTTAAGTGTGTATTAAAAATAATGCAGTAATGACAAACCTTTAATGAGGAGCAACGTGGAGCAAGGTCCTGTGGGTGCCTGTTGCTGGAGGGAATTCAGAGGGGATTGGTGTCCACAGCACTCGTTTTATAGGTTTTTATATTGCCTTTAACACAATTGTCTTTGGCCCAGTGTTGACATCTCAGTTGAGAGATCTCCCTTCTCGAGCATCTTCCTCACTCTGAAAATGTGCTGCTGTCAGACCTCTGTATGCCTTTCTCCTTGCCCAGGAGGAACAGGAGGTCAGAGTCTCCTGTCCTTCACCCTGATGTGCGTGCAGGGAGGCTGAGTGGAAACTATCCAGCACTGCAGAGCCACCAGCCCCAGGAGCTCCACCAGGAAGGACAAACGAACTTTTGCAAGGCCTGATTCCCCAGTGACCTTGGGTTCACATGGACCAGCACTGCTGGCTGGGGCTGGACCCATGCTGTGCTGCAGTGCCGTGGGGAGGAGCCAGGCCCTGGCAGTGTGCTTGTGGCCACCAGGGAGAAAGGGACAGACTGCTCAACCCTTCATTTTTACCTGTCCTGGGGCATAGTCCAGACAACCCAGTGGGAAAGACCTGGAGACACCCATTTTCCCCTCCCACATCCACCTGCTCCCCCTGAACCTGGGCTGAGCAGAGCCATCATGTATCATCATCCATCCAGCCAGATCTATGCCCCTATATTCTCACCTGCTGCCAACTGACATAATTCCACCTGCTTCTGTTGAGATGGCACCAAGTGACAATCTGCCTTGGTGTGCATCTTTCAGAGCCAGCCGGACTGCGTGCTTTCCTGGGAAGTGTTTCTGTGGCCAAGGTTGTCTGAGGAGATGCACAAGGCAGAGGTAGCAGGAAAAGAGAAGAGCTTTCATTGATCCACCTCTAGTCTTTTTTATCTTCTTCATAATGTATAAGTCTCTGGTTAAACAGACACCAGTATCTTCCCATGTTGAGATTGTAGCGGTCTTGGCTTAATAAATACGAGTAGAAATAGTAGGTGTTCTAACAACAGATATTCCTTTCCCTACAAACCTTGCCTTGGTTATTGAATGGTTCAGTGAGGTGTTGCAGCCCACATCACAGTCTTTCAGTTCTTTAGGATGAAGCTTTGCCCTTTTCAGACCGCGGCAGCTTGTGTGGACTCCCCACCTCATGGGTGGTCTGGTGCTTCTGGGCTTCAGCATCCCAGGATGGTGCTGGAGCATCCAGGTGAAGAGACTGGTGGAGCACTGTTGGGTTTCAGGACAAGGGAGTTTGGGGAATGAGGATCTAGGTCCTGGGGGATGTCTGTGTGGACATGCAGGTTCATTGGTGAAGCTGCTGGACATGCTGGAGGTGACCTTTCAGAGACTTGAAGGGCCTGCAGTGCCATCATTCAGGTCCTGTGTATGCTGGGGTGCCTACAAAAGGCACGTGCAGAGCTGGGGGGAGGCCAGAAACTGAGGGGCAATGGGTATGTGGGACCACATGGGCTTGGATGAGCTGGTCCTATCCACACTCCCGACACAGACCCTCTTCCCTCCTCCAGCTGAGCTGAGGAAACCCTCCCATCCCTGGCTCCTCTTCTTTTGATTGTCATAGACTACTGGCCTCCACTATGAGATGGCTCTCCAAGTATTTGGGCCGCCCAGTTCTCCTCTTCCTCCCACCAGACTTGCCCTTGCCCCAGGCTCACTGCAACCCCATGCACCCAACTGTCAAAGAATCACAAAATGGTTTGGGTTGGAAGGGACCTTAAAACTAATCTCATTCCAACTTTCTGCCACTACACCAGGTTGCTCCAAGTCCTGGCCTTGAACACTTCCAGTGATGCAGCAGCCACAGCTTCTCTGGATAAACACAAAGAGTGCTCACACAGGAGTCAGTGGTGAAGCACCCTTTGGGTGTGCGAGGACAAGACTCTCATCAGCATCATCCCCACTGACCCCGGGGCTGCTCAGCATCACCCCATGGGCTGTGGGGACTCTCTGGCCCCTTTTCTCAGCAGCCACAGCCCAGGAAAGAGCAGGGCAGCAGCACTGTTCCATGGCATGGATACTCATCAGGGCAGGGCTTCAGCAGCACATGCTCTCTAAAAGCAAGTACAGCCTTCAGGAGAGGCACAATGTGTCTCTGTTCCCCAAAAGTGCTGTGCACAGCCTTCTGGGGTAGAGGACCCCAGGGTTTCCTTTGGCATCTGATTTCTCCTCCACTGAACTGGGGCACCTAAAACTCTTTGAGGAACCTGGAGTTGGTGATTGATGTTCTCCATTTATCCTCCCTGGTGGCTCTTGCCTCTTGTTTCATCTCTGCCATCTGGGACTGCTGAGAAGGGATGGCTCCCAGCTGACATCCCAGTGTCCTGCTGGGGAGGATCAGAGACCACCACATACCCCATGGTCTGCACTGAGATGAAGAGCTCCCCCACTTCGGCTGAGGAACGTCCTAAAATCCTGGCCAAAGGACTAGAGGAGGCCACTCTGCAACTTCACTGAGGCTGATGCCTGCAGGACTTTTCCTGACTTGCCTTGCTTGTGTCACCTCAGCATCCAAAGCAAGAATTCACCTTTGTTATTTCTCTCCCACTGCCTGGCACAGCCAGCTGGAAACCAGGGACTGCACACAGGTTCCGCTGTCCCTGAGACGCTGCAGCAGGGCCACCCTGAGCTGATGCCAGGGCACTAAGGGGGTGGTGGAGGCACCACGGGGTTGCTCAGCGATGCTGGTCATCCTGCCCTGCAGCTCTGGGCAGGGCTTGGTGACAAAGGCATAGTTTGGGGGAGGGCTGCAAATCCAGGGGCACTGCCACGTCCATCCACACACACCCAGCCCTGGCCACCCTTTGGAAGTGGGGAGCGCTTGACACCACTGGGTGCTGTGACAGCCCATGGGTGACACAGGGCAGGGGGACTCAGATGGCAGTAGGCGATGTCCTGGTGGCTACAGCCAACAGCTTTGCAGGGGCAAGAAAGAGATCCTGCAGTGCAAACTCGCCTTGCCACTACAAAGGCATATGTTTTCCAAAATAGCTCTTCAAGGAAAAAAATATGAATTCAGCAAAGGGTCTGAAAGGACTTTGGCACGCTGCAGTGCACTCCCATTTCCTAGAGCGCGGCTCTCACCCCATACAGCAGCTGGATGAGCCCAGAGAGCTGGGAAACACCGTGCTGGGACCGGCTGCTGCAGGCAGAGGATGCTTCGTCCCCATGCAGGAAGGGCCAAAACGACCACGCACATCTCAATCGGTGTTTTTTTATTTAACAGGCCTTTTCCCTGTATTCAGCTGGGCCAAAATGTTTGAGACTCAATGGCAGCTGAGAGAGAGGCCAGGTTTGCAAGTTCCCTCCCCGCTTTGGGATTGAATTTTGCAGCTGGTTGAAATTTTTCTCATTTCAATACGCCAGTGAACGTTTTTCATGAAAACCCAGAATTTGGCCAAGGAAAGACACAAAATGTGAGAATACTACAGAAAACTCAATGCTGTTTTTCTGTGTTGTCCAGCCAGCTCCACTCACAAGAGACCACAGGAGCTTGGACAGCTGAACCCCGGAGTGGACAGATGGATTCATATGTAGAGTATTTTCCATCATTTTGCTCTTGGCAACCGAAGTCCACATAAATAAAAGTTGACTGAATCCCACAGGAAAACACCTCCCTTAGGTGCAGCATGGTCAAGCAAAAAGCATTCTACTTGGCCAGTGGGGCACAGCTCAGTGCTGGGCTTTGGGAACAAGCTGCCTGGTCAGGAGCTGAGCCTCTAAGAAGGGGCAACACCTGCTTAGAGAGACAAGACCTACTTATGTGGCCCCTTGTCATGGTCTGCCCTGGTGTCCTGGCTCTCCTTATTCCCCTGATGCTCCCTGGTACACAGAGCAACTCCTCTCCATTCTGCAGTGCCGATCCATGTGGCTCTTAGTAGTGGTTCCAGATGTTGGGGAGCAGTGATGGTGGTTCTGCAAAACCGTACTCTCTGTATTTCTGTGGAAATGTCATGGAAAAGTCATACTTTGCCTCCTGTGGACATGGCGTACTAGGGAACAGTGGCCTGTTGTCACTCCTCAAGGTTTGGTGACCTGTCCAACCAACCTGCTCAGTGCCCCATCCTCTGTCCCAGCTCTGCCATGCCCTTGGTACTGCAGCACCCTGTCCACCACCCCTTGCCCAAGCATGGTGTTTTACTTGGCACTTTACAACCCCCACAAGCCTTGTTAACATCCTAAATTTTGCTTTCTAAGCAAAGCTCGGCCTCTGCATTTCCCAGCCCTTCTCCTGGTCTCCCAGTCCCAATCAGGGCTCTTCCACCCACCCAGAGAGGCTGCAGGACCAGGGCAGCGTGCACTTTTCCCACTCATGACCATGTCAAACAAGTGTTTGGGATTGTAGCTGCTCCAGCCCCTCTTGCCCTTGCAAAGCGGTGAAAAATGTGCTGCTCTTCCCAGTGCCAAGTGTATTTTTTATATTTATTTTAAGGGGGCACTTACTGCATCAGAGTTAATCACTGTGTCATTCATTCATTTGTTCATTTATTCCTTTATCCAACCTGTCTATCTCCCTGTTCATCTTTACAAGGGCACCATTCCCTGGTTACACACGAGCTCCCTCTGTGCGCAGGATATCCGGCACCCGCGAGGGGTGTGGGGTCATGGGGAGGGAGGGGCTCGCTTCAGCAGGGCCTGGGGAACAGGGAGACAGCTTCCCATGTCGGCTGTGTGGGGAGAACATGAGGAAACCATTAATTGATGGGCTGGCCTGCGCCGTGTTTTCCTAAGGAAGAGCTGAAGACAGGGAATGGCTGGGGTCAGCGGGGCACCATCTGGAGAAACCCGTCAGCTCCCTCCTGCCGGGTTTTTCCCACCTCAGCGGTGATGGAGAGGATGAGGCAGAAGGGAAGAGCGGTCCCCACCAGCGCCTTGGGGATGGGGGCACCCTGCCCTAGCCCATGACCTGCACATGCACCGTGTTGGCTCTACGGCATGTGCCAGGAGCTTTGCCTGTTTTGCATGAGCCACGGCACAAAGAGAATATCCTGCCCAGGGATGTTGCTGCCCCGGCAGAGCTGCGCTTCTCCCCCTGCAATGGGCTCAGGCTTCACTGCTCAGCTGCCACCACAGTCTCACCCCTCCCAGTTCATCCTCTGCTCGTTGTGTCCCAACCCATGGGGCACAGGACCCACTGGGATTGCTTTTTCAAAGGAATGCTACATTTCCCTAAACCAAAGATTTCTCTGTGTGGGGCAGAATCAGTCCCTCAGCATCCACTCAGCATCCATCAAAGCCAGTCCTCTGTTTACACAGCCACTGTGAGACTCAATAAACGGACAATGTTTTCATCTTGGACAAGATGCTCTACCCCAAAAGCTTGGAGAACCATCCTCTCCACTGTCAAAATAAACACCAGACGCTGCTTCCCCCCGGCGCACCCACGTGATGAGAAATAGTCGGCTGTGGTTTACTGGGAGGAGCAGGGAGACATGGCACTCCCAGAAGACGGCTGGCACTGGGGGAGCTCCAAGGAGGGATTGCCTGTCAGTGAGCAGGCAGTGGCCAGCCTGGGCACACACAGCTACCAGCTGACCCCTGGGTTGGCCACAGAAGGGACCACTGTCCTGCTTACAGCACAGGGAGAGAGGGAATGGAGACTGGGCAGCTCAGCACATCCAAGTCTGGAGGAGCCTGGATTGGGTCTCTCCCTGGCACTGGCATCCCCACAGAGATCTCTGCAGCAGCAGTGGTTAAAGCCAAGTGCTGCATCCCGCCAGTCCCCTGCTTGCGTCCTGCCTGTGTCCTGCCAGACAGTGGGAGAAAAGCTTCTCCAATGCTTAAAGCTCCGGGGCTGTGCGATGGGTCACTAACCCGACCTCACGGCCATTTGAGGCTTTTGGTATGTGATGACTCTTGAATGTCCCTTCCCAGCCCGCTGGCCACCCATGCTGTGATCCCCGTGGCCCTGGACAGTGTTGGGGCTGCTCAGGTCGGTGCCCTGGGAGCCCTGGGTGCTCCCCACGCTGTAGCAGCCAGGATTTGCTCATCTATCAGGAAATCCAGCAGACCCCGGCAGCCTCTGGCTGGCATCTTGAGCCAGAAAGCAGGTGTCTTTGGCCAGCACACACATATGGAGTGTCCCACTATCCCTTTTCCAGGAAAACCAGACAGCACCTGGAGCTAGGAAAGAGGTAGGGTGGCCAAAGGGGGCCTGAGGGTTGGCCAGACAGTGCTGTCCACAGCACCAGCAGGGCTCAGCCATTCCCCTGCCCTGCCCGGGTCTGAGCCACTGGCAGCAGCTCCAGGATGTTGATCCCCACCTCCACCTCCATCCCCATCTGTTGCTCCAGCACTCAGCTCCTCACTTCCTGAGCAATCCCTTCCCATCAACCTGTTGGCTGTGCAGGGAAGTTCCTGGTCCTGGCTGTTCTGCAAAATTAGCTCTCAGGGAACGCCTGGTGAAACCGTGGGGCCTTCGTCTGCTCCGGGTTCTTTCAGACTTTTCCCTGGCATCCAGTGGGACAGTCATAAATCTCCGCTACTGCCTCGGAGTCGAACATTTCCTCCGAGCCCCATTATTAATTTTCTGAAAGATCCCATAAACCCCCAGATGGAAAAATATGGAGATATTTGCACATGTGCCGTAAAACACATTGCCCATCTATTTCAAATGGATGTGGCAATATATAAAACATACTTAGGGCATGAGCCAGGTTTCACGGTATTTAAACAAGGCAGCATGATGTAATTGGAATTTACAGTGTAAGAGCAGATTGAAGCTGGGCCGCGGGTGTATACCATATATCTTGGATCTCCTGAAGATTTGGCCTGCTTTAGAATACCAAATGCCTTTTGTACTTGTCACCTATATTTTAAGTGGATGAACAGCTCCTTTCATGAAATATAATGGTTGGAAAATATATATTTTTTTCCATCTGAATTTCGCAGCCTCTCTGGAGAGGAGAGACCTGCCCTGTTCCCTGCAAACAGCGTGGTTCCTAGGGGTGCAGGTGTCTCAGGGCTCTGCTTACCTCGTCCCCCTGCCCAGATGGCTGCTGCCCCTGAGAAGAACAGAGCCACCATCTCTCCTACTATATGGCCTCGATGCGGGGGTCACAACCTCAGAGGCTCCGTGGGGTGGGGTGGGTGGGAGGACCTGGTGCCAGGTTCGATGCCAAGTCGGATGAGGCTCTGAGCAACATGGTCTAGTGGAAGGTGTCCCTGCCTATGGCAGGGGGTTGGAATGAGATGCTCTTTAAGGTCCCTTCCAACCCAAACCATTCTATGATTCCTTGGAGCAGGAGAGGGTGGTGAGCCTCCAGCACTGCTCCCTAATGCTGGGAAGAGCAGTCAAAGCTCCAGGTGCTGCTGGCAGGGGCACGGGCAGGAGCTGCTACAGGAGAGAGCAGCCCATGGAAGAGGTGTCACCATCAGGTCCCCAGAGAAGATGTTCTGGGGAAGCCTGTCAGATGCCCCCACCCTCCTGTAGCCCCCAAACCAGCATCAGGGAGAGTGGTGGGCATCACTCCACAGCCAGGTGATGGGAGGATGATGGGAGAACAGGAAATGCTCAGAGGCCTCCACCAACAAGGCTGTCCCCAAGCTGTCCCCATGACCAGTGCAAACACCCCTCTGCTACCCCTCCCAGGAGAGGTGGGCACATGTGCACAGCAAAGCTGGGAACTTTCCAGTTCCAGCATTCCAATTCCTCCCAGCAAGGTCCTGATTTCTCACCTCTCCTCACACCACTCAGACTCCATGGTGCTTGCCAATGTTGGGAATTTTGGGAAGGTGAGGATCACCAGGGGGGCTGCAGACAAGCTAGTTCTTGCCTGCTGCTCCCCCTCTGCCTCACCTGTGCCCTTTCCACAATGCCCATCCACCCTGGGGGAACCCACTAGCACAGACTAGGGTCTTGGCATAGGAGGATGGTGCAGCCCCGTGGTTGAGGGTAGGGAGAGAGCTACACCTGTCTGAGGGATAGGTGTACCCCATGGCCTGGAAATCCCCCAGAGCTCCCCCAGTGTAAGGGAAAAGAAAAAAAAATGGAAAGACATAAGACAACAATGCATGAAAACCTGAATTTTACTCATAAAAGAACTGGTGGCTCCATCCTAGCCAGTGCCACTGGTGGGCTGTGGGCACCCTGATCACCAAGAGTGCCAGGGTGCCGCAGGGAACTGAGGTGGCTATGGACACTCAGGGGTAGCCCATTTGCAAGCCTAGGACAGCGAGGACAGAGCTGGGAGCCAGAGCCCCCCATGCCTGCCAGCTTCAGGCAGGGCTGGGGCACCTGGTCTGCCCAAACTCACTGTCCCACTCTCCACCCTCATTTGAGCATCCAGGAGGTTTGCATAAAGACATTTTTGAAAAATTAATAAATCAAGTCCTTCCCTTCCGGCAGGAGGAAAAACCCTCCAAAAAATGTCAGTTAGAAATAATCCAAGTGATTTGTTTGGAAAATTTTGAAGTGCAGGTCCTCCGAGAGCCAGAATGGTCTCTTGGCCTCACTCTGCAGAGCCAGGAACCAAGAGCCAAGATCCAGCTCCAGGGCAGGAAGCCTAGAAGCTCTCACAGCCATGGCTCAAGCTGGAGCCCAAAGGGACTGCAAGCCACCTGCATCCAGGACAGCACTGGGACCCCACAAGCCCACCTGGAGCCTCCCCAGGGCTCTTCAAATGCAGACTCCAGGGGACTGGGCCACATGCTGAGGAGGGGGACAGTCAGCTGGCTCAGTTCAGGCAAACTGGCTTTTTTCAGAGCGTAAAACCAGTTGGGTTGGGGATTTTCTAACCAACTCTTTGACCATCAAGCGTGGTGTTGATCGTGGATAAGACATGGGACTGGTGCATGCCAGCTGCTGGTATGGAAAACAGGTTCCTGCTTCTTGGCAGCCCCTGAACTGTCATCCCTTGGGATCTTTTCCTGCTCCAAAGCTCCAGACTTAATTCTGGCTATGAATGAGCTGAACTGCTCTGCAGAACTGTGTGAGCAGCCATCAGCTGGACAGTACTTGAGGTTTCTCAAGATCTCCTCTATCATTTTCTGAGGGGCTCTTACTGCCAGACAGAAGGTCTCTGAGGGTTTCTCGTGAGATTCAAGTGTGTACAGCACAGAGGAAACTCCTCAGCAAGACTCTGCGTGTGTGTATGTACCTCCAGACCTCAGACCTCTTGGAGACTCAGATATCAGAGGATGTTGAGCATCAGCCCTCTGAAAGCTGGGAGCCTTTCCATCATCGCCACAAGGGAGGCATCTGGAACCACTTCCCAGGCTGGACAGCTTGGACCTCACCAGGCCAAAGCATCAGCCTCACCTACTGCTGAATTTTTGGCCTTCAGCTAATAATGGGATGTGTCCTGCGAACGGCTCTGTCGGCACCACCTGCTGAGTGCTGGTTGGAGGTGTTTGGCTCCTCGGGTGCTCTGGAGCCACTGGCAGATTTCTGGAGTGGGTTTAAATGACTTTGAGCTGCGTTCAGCCATCCAAACTGCCCCTCTCTGAGATGAGCTCTCCCAGGCTTGCTGGTGGCCATACACAGGTTGTGATCAGGTTTTTCTCTAAGCTGACTGCAGTGGTCACCCCTGTTTGGGTTTCTTAACTAGAAGTGGAATGGAAAGGAAACAAAAAGAGCTTTTCTTGTGCTACCCTTGTGGAGCTATTTCTCAGGGTACCATCAGAGACGCAGGAAGAGAAGAAAGCAAATGGTTTAAGTCTTCAGCTTTACCTAAGAAGTCTGCAAACTACCCTCCCACCACAGGAAGGGTGGGATTGCCAGAGGTTGGGAGCATTCAAACTCAGGCACAGCAGCTCTGACAAATGGATAGAGATGGAAGTGATGGCTCAGGCTGGTCATCCTCTGCCTGAAGAGACTGCAGAGGTAGCACCTCTAGGACATCAGAGCTCTGTGAGGGCCTTGCCTCACACAGAGGCCACTGAGGCTGCAGGCCTGACCAGGATAGATAGATCTTCAGCAGGAGCCAAGCAACATGACAGAGAAATCACGTTTCCTTATCTCTGGATCTTCCTTTCACGTTCTCACCACCCTCCTCCATCTTTCTCTCATTCATCTCTCTCGCCTTTGACCTCTCCCCTCCTCCTGCCAAACTTTCTCTTTTCCCAAGTTTCTTGCTGTTTGGCTGCTCCTTCTCCCACTCCTGTCTGGGATGATAAATCACCTCTACAGATGAACATCATCAACATACCAAACTCATCCTTCTTTTGACCTCCTCGGCTCTGAGCCACTTCCAGGAGGTAAGAACTGGACCCAATTACCCTGAAGAGGAGATCACCATCAACACATAGAAGCAGGAACTGGTTCATTTCCCTTTCTCCCTCCAGTCACAAATCCTGCCCTCTCCAGTCCTGCGTCAGCAGTGAAGACTGCCCATACCTCCAGCCATCATGCTGTGCATCCAGCTGGGTCACCTCATGATGAAAAGATGTCCATGTACACATGCCCCTCTCTTTCCCTTGATCTCCCTCACCTTTCTGCCCCTTCCCCTTCCCCTACATACATCTGCTCACACAGTTCCAGAGAATTCGTTTCATATCACCATTGAGCCGTTTATTTCTTTCCAGAGAGTTAAAAGCCTGTCTTCCCTTGATTTAGTGAGTCAAGAGTGGCTGGGAGGGAGGGGGGAGAAGAAAAGAATGAAAGAAAGAAATAAAATAATGAAAAAAAGGTCTTGGGAACATCTGGAGTTGCTCTTAAGCAAGATGCAATATTCTGGGCCAGATGTTGAGTGACTTGCTTCTACTTGGGAAACATCAACATGTCAGACATTGAAATCCTCACTCGACACCACCTTCCTTCCCACCCTGCCCCTCTTCACCTCCTCCTCGTCCTGCTGTGGTTGTGCTGCCCACACTAGGAGGAAGGGGCAGCTTGTCCGGGACCTTGGTGGGTGTCGCAATGAGGCATCAATGGGCCAAGCTTGTGACTTGGAAAACACTGAATCACCAAGCAGAGGACTATGGAGAGGCTGGGAGAGCTCATGGTGGTGCTGCTTGTTGTTAGACGAGGCAAAGCCAGGCACCAGAGGATGTGCCTACAAGAGGGTCCAAGGAGCTGGGAATAGGGCTGCAGAAGGACAATCTGAGTGGGGGAGCCATCTGGGATCTCTGGCAGCAAGGTTTTCCCAGCAAGGCAAAAAAAGACCTTTCAACCCCTTGGTGAACACAGCTGAGCAGACAGGCAGGAAGGGCACTGGCGTGCTGGAGGCCTTGGAGCTGCTGCCCCAGGGAAAGGAGATCCTGGACACACCAGTCCTACTGAATCCTCAGCGTCATTGTAAATGGACCATGAGGATTTATAGCAGCTCCAGGGCTGGCTGGGCAAGCAGTGCGAGCACATCAACAAGAGCTGGTGTAGCCAAGGGGGTGACATCCGTCCTGAGCCGGACATGCTCCATGTACTGTGACATCCCACTGCAACAGCTGGAGGTGTCATCCCTCACGGGCTGGACACGGCACATCTGTTCGAGCTCTTGAGGGGTGTCCCTCTGTGGCACCCTGGACATGGTCCATCGCTCCCCACCCTGTGGTGCCCATCCATCACTGAACTGGCGCATCCAGGGATCCCACACAGGGATGCTTGGGAATTAAATATTCCTTCTGCCCGTGACTGGTATATAAATTATGAGCCATGATATGAAAAAACAGAATGGGGAGTTGATCAGAGGAAAATGCCCAGAGGCTGCTCAGAAGGAGGATTGGCACCCCAGGACAATAGTGGTGCCATGCCAGGGCAGCTCCTTTCCCATGCTGGATGGGTCCTGCAGAGGCTGAGACCCATTCATCTGAGCCTGACCAACTCATTGACATCTCCAGTCTCAGCTCCCAGTGCTGTTACTCCAGGGCCAAGCCATGGCCTCTTCTAACCTGCTGCTCTTCAGCATCCTACAACCCAGGATGTGGGCCTGGGGAAGTCACCAGAGTCACAGAATGTGCTGAGTTGGAAGAGACACACAAGCATCATCAAGTCCAACTCAGCCCTGCGCAGAATACCCCAAGAGTCACACCATGTGCCTGAGAGCATTGCCCAAACAACCTTGTCCAAATGTTTCTTGGACTCAGACAGCCTTGGTGCTGTGCCCACTGCCCAGGGGAGCCTGTTCAGTGCCTAGCCACCTTCTTGGGGAGGAACCTTTTTCTAATGTCCAATCTAAACCTCCCCTGACACAACTATGACCAGAACTATCCTCTTCCCTCATTCATATTGTCATGAGAATCGACAAGGAAAGAGAAGCTGTGGCTGCCCCATCCCTGGAAGTGTTCAGCCCAGGTTGGAAGGGGTTCTGAGCAACCTGGTCTAGTGAAACGTGTCCATGCCCATGGTCTTTAAGGTTACTTCAACCTAAACCTTTCCATGATTTGACCATACTGCTGTCAGTCCAACCCCACTGCTGTCTAGGGTCTTGTAGGTGGCTTTCTGCTCCCACATCGCCTTATTATGGGTACCAGGAACCCAGGGTTTATGGCCCACTGTATGGGTTTTTTGGGAGCTGGAATCTGTCCTCATGCCTCAGCACTGCCCAAGTACAGGAGAAGCTCTGCAGGGCTCATCCAGGGTCCCCCACATCAGTGGTTACACTTGGTGCACAAAGCACCACTCAGGTTTTCTTACTGAGCTGGAGCAGGTTGAACAGAGATCCCCCTCCCTCCCAGTGAGAGTGGGAAATGAAGGATGAAGGCGTAAAGCACAGCTAACCCAACCCTCCCACTGCTAGACTGCCTGCAGGTGGTCATCTCACAGGCAGTGCATGGTGATGGCCAGGATCTGCCCCTGAGAGGCTCCAAGTCACAGCAGCAGTGCCCATTCCCAGGCAGACATACCTGCTCTCCCCAACTTCCTGCTAGTGGAGGGTCCCAAAGCCCAATCAGCCTCTTCGTTAATGCTTGAAGTAGCTGAGGAACCGCAGCCAGAAGGAGATCTTCTGCCTCTTCAGAGCTAGGGGCAGGGACCACCTTAACCAGCAGATCAAGGCACACGTCCAGGTCTGCCTGAAGCCTTCCCTGCATTTGTTTCCTTTTCCTGGACCAAAAAAAAAATAGCTGGAAGGCTGAGAGCACAGTCACAATCCACTCTTGACAGCTGTCCATGTCCCCATGGCCCAACAGCCCCTGGTCTCCCAGCACAGGCAGCAAAAGGACACACAGTCCTGCCATCTCTGCTGGTCCCAGCCCTGTGTGTCCCAGGCTGGGCTCCCCATGGCCAGGAGAGCAGGGACCTGCTGAGGAGGTGTCAGCTGTCCCAGTTGATCAGTAGAGGTCTGTAGCAGGAGGGCTTGATCCTCGCCACGACCTGGTGTACCAGCAGGGAAAGTCTGGGATGACCACTGCTCAGGGGTCACCTTCTCTGGGTGCCCACAGCCTTCAGACCCATGTGACAGCAAAGCTTTGTGCTCCCTCCTGCTGTTCAGGAGGACATTTACAGTCCTTAATCCAGGGGAGGATGGCCAGGACATGATCTGTATGGAAACAGAAGCATCTCTGAGGAGTAAACCAAGCTCTGGTCCCCTTTCTGGAGGAGCATCCTCTCCACTGCCTGGGGAAGCCTCTGACCCTCCACCCCTGCACAGGGGTGGAATTAGTGGGGTCCAGCCCCACTTCACGTAGTAGTCCTTCTCCCTTGGAGACAGCTGCCCTCCAGAGACGGAGGAGGGGTGGGGTGGGGTGACAGAGGCAAGAACGAGCACCAGACAAGTAGGATCCTCCGTGAAACCCGCGCTCCTACTCCAGGGCAGGGGTCGGGGTGCCCGGTGGGATGGGGGGCAGTGCCCGGAATCAGGTGGCCGCAGCGGGGTCGCGGGGCCGGGGCCGTGGTAATGACAACCAGGTGAGCGGGTGGCGATAAGCCCCCAGGAATGCGGCAGCGGCAGCTGCCGGCCCGCGGCTCGCTCAGCCCTTGGATGGACCAATTAAGTAAATAGAATATTTGGAGAGCGGGATCAAAGCCGGAGCGCGCGGACTTTATTTATATGGAAAAGGTCAGATTATATTGGCAGATGTGTTAAAGGAGCGAGGAGGAAAAAAACCTTTCAAAAATATTGGCCCTGATTTGAGGTTTCCTGACGGGCGGGACGGGTTTTTTTCTTTCTTCGGTGCGTTGGAGTGCTGGCAGCGCGCAGGGGGCGGCTGGGAAGGGCACGGCCGGCGCCGGGCTCGCTGCCCGTGCCCACCCAGCTCCTGGCCCCCTCTGCCAGCAGCACTGGCCCTAGAAACGGAGTCCCTCTGGCTCAGGGCCTGTGCTCCACCTCGTCTTTCTCTGTGGTCTCCCCAGCAGCCGGGAAGGTGGTCTCTAAAGTGGACCTGGTGGGCTCTGGCCACTGCTTCCCTTCCCTATTCTCCCCAGCACCTCCATCAGCGCCGGACTCTGTATTCCGACGTGATGTCCCCATCCACCGGTGCCACCCTGCTGTCCCTGGCTATCCCAGGCCACTGTCCCACCACTACTCTGCTGCCCTTTTGGTTTTCCCAGCTTGCAGAGGTAGGAACCCACTTTTGTAGTGCCCCCAGGCAGGGGCAGAAGAGTGCCTGACATCGCCTTGCTCTGCCCGTCCCGCTCCTGAGGGGCAGGGGTGACCCCAGGGGCAGCTCTCATCGGTGAGCCTGGGGACGTTCCCACTGCCACCAGCACTGCCAGCAGTGTTTTGGAGCTGATGGCCAGGCTGCAGCTGGGATGGGTCCCCCAGGCTCCCACTCCAGATCACCACCTCCCCACTGGTGCTTGGCCAGCCCCCCAGCACTGCAAATGGGGACAAACATCACCTCCTTCAGCACCCCAAAACTGTGGAAGCATCATGCAAACCTCAGCATCTGGCATCTCCAGGCTTCCCAGAAGCAGCGTGGGGGTCCCAGCTGGGGAAACTGAGGCAGGGGCAGTGGGAGGGGAGAAGGGGAATGTGGTACGGGCAGTGGAGGGCGGCAGCATCCAGCACCAAGGTGGGGAGGCGGCAGGAGGGACCTGTGATGGGGGAATAGAAGAATGTGTTCGCCCGGGCAGGAAATTGTTGGGCTCGGCGAGCACGGGACCCGCCTGCTAAGAAAACAAGCGGAGACCGTGAGGCAGCGGGGGCGCAGCGCCGGCGGGGGGGCAGGAAGGGGGCTCCGGGGGCAGGAATGCCGGCTATGCTCCCGCTCTGGGCAGGTGTGCTGGACCCGCTGTTGGACCTGCTGCCGGACCCTCTGCCGGCCACACCAACGCTGCAGCTCAGCCGTGGGACCCCGATTTCCTCTGCAGGGGCAGGCGTGGAGCAGAACAGCAGCCCCGAGGTGCAGTCAGTGCATCTCCTACTCTGCCTCAGTTTCCCCAACCCTAAAATCCCACTGCACATCGGTCACAGGTGGTGGTGAGCCCCATTCCGGGGTTGCTTGAGTGTGCACGAGCTGTCAGTGGGGCTGAGAGCTCCAGGGCTCTGCTGTGCTGTGTCCACGGTTGTGGAGAAGGAAACCCCTGCATCACCACTGATCTGCCAGGTCTCCACCCGCACACCGGGTTGCCACGGAGGTGAGCGGAGCCCACAGAGGGGCAGGTCAGACTAAAAGCAGAGGGAGAAGCCTGAAATGGTCCTGCTGAACAGGGGTGGTGTGAGGGTGTAAAGCCACAGTGGCGTCTAGGGTCCCCCGTGTTGGCAGCTGCCACTGCCTGGTCCCCTACCCCAACCACCTGCCCCGCCTTGTCCACACCAAGGGATCCCCAGAGAAGTCCTTGGGGTGAGGACATCTGTTCCCTTTATGGGACAGCAGGGCACGAAATGCCACCTGGATCACAGCACCATTTGGAAAGTCTGCTGGAGTGTAACACAATATCTGGCAGGGGCGTCTACAGCTTTATCTGCAACAGATCAGGTTGGAGCAAAACCTTCTGAGACAGCATCTGGAAGCGGTTTAACCTTCGCCAAGTTTTGCATGAAATACCAATTTTCCACCCCTTTCATTTAGTTTATTGAAATTAGGAGGGGAAACTCCCCCTCCTCCCTTCTCCTGCTGCCCCCACCCCAGGGTGTCCTCTGGGGCTTTTCAGCTTCTCACAGCTCTTCTGGAAAAGCTGAAGACGTCATGGAGCTGCATGTTCAGTTAGGAGCATCTCCCCATGCTGTGCCAGGCAGCGAGGCTGCACCTGCTCGGCGTCATCGGAGGGGCCTGAGGTGAAGGGAGTCGCACTGGCCCACAGGCAGGGTGCAGGCAGCAACCGGAGCGGGATGGTGTGGAGGAGGTCCATGGTGGCCAGCACTGAGCGTGTCAGAGCAGGGATGGGTGCAGCACTCCAGAGCAATGACCTGGGGGAAGGTCTCAGTGTGCTGAGTGAGGACACAACTCATCACATGAAAGCTGAGCAGGAGCTATGCAGAGTAGCCCGTGGCACCAAAAGCTGCCTGTGCCAAGCTGCTCCGAGTGCTGAGGTTTCAGAGAAGGGATGTTTTAACCAAATCTGTTGTTTTTCCCCCAAGCTCCATCTGCAGGGCCTCGCTGCAGAGCCAGGAGACTTGAGCTGCTGAGGGATCATCGCACACAGTGGAAAATCAGCCAAGTTCTGTACTCGGCTTCAAACTCTTCCAGCAGCTCCACAGCCTCTCCCTGAAACTTTCCTTTAAAATTTATCACCAGAGGCAGAGGAACAGAAAGGGAGAGCTTTAGGAAGGGCAGTGTCAGCCTTGCCACGGGCTCTGCCTGCCAGGAGCCGTCAGCTGGGTCGCGGGGGGCCTGGAGGGGCTGGCTAGCGCATGAGCTATGTTTGCAGGATCCCAGCAGGTGTTTTTAGGAGGAAGCTGACACCTCGACTTTTGGGACAGATTTGCATGTGTTTGCACACGCAAGGTGGGGGCTTGCAGAGGGATTGTGTCGCTCCTGGCACAGGGCAGCAGCAGTATGTTGTCCCAGGCGAGAGCTGGCAGGGCACAGGGAACTGGCTCTCCTCCCACTGTGGGGATGAGAGGCAGGGTACAGGGACATGCCAGGCCCCTGGCCAGAGGGGATGTGGTGGAAAACTAGGAGCTGCACTGCCTCAGAAAGAGAGTTGGGCACTAAAATAACTTGCATCTTCCAGGCTGATAGCATACCCCAGATCTTGCCTGGCGGGAGGCGATGCGGGCAGACACCCAGCTGCCTGCATCTCCCTCTGGCACAGGTCCATCACACCACGGGGACAGTCCTTGCAAGCTCCGCCTTGGACATCTGAGGAGCATGGGGAGTGTGCCTGGAGGCGGCACCGACCCGGTCTGTGTTACACAGCCTGGACATCCCCCTCCAGGAATGGGATGGAGAGTTATGAGGCTGCTCGTCCCCTCGCTGGTCCTGGGGTAGAAGTGGACAGCACAGCACAGCTCAGTGAGCCAGACTGAGGGTTTGTTCCCCTGAGGCAGGAGGTCTGTGCTGGTTGCCCCTCACTGTACAGTTCCAGCTCTGGATGTGCTGCAGGTCCCACGGGGCTCCAGTGCCAGTGGGACCACATGGCAGGGAGCAATGCCACCACGGTGCTGCCGAGGCAGAGCATTGTTCCCCGCCACTCCTGCTCCTGCAAAATGGGGATGGAGGAAAAGGGGCCCAGTGTGCACATACTTAGGGTGCAGTGGGGCAGGAAGTGGGGGCTTTAGCTCCCCCGTGGCCCAGGGACCCACTGCAGGAGGGGTGGAGGAGTCATCTCCTGCACCATGGTGGGGGCTTCAGGGGTCCTCCTGTCCTGCACAGGCCCCCAAATCCTGGTCCCCTGCCCTCATGCCTCCCTGCCCTCTGTGAGGGGCTGGAAGGCATTTGTTTTGTGCTGGCATCGGTCCATGCAGCTCCCGGCTGCCAGGCGGGAAGAGAAGCAAGGCGAAGCCAAGATCTATAGAGTGAGGCGTGTGAAGCTCAAGGTTTATCTGTCTTCGTCCCTGTCCTTCTCCTCCTACCCCCATCCCCAGGGGACTCTGCCTTCCCCATATGGTGGGAGCAGGGCCAGAGCACAGCAGTGCCTGCAGCGGCCTCTGGCTTAGGAGCTGCACCAAAGCCCCTCTGCTCTGGGGAGAAAGGGAGGGTTGTTGGGGACTCCAGGAGCCTTCCCAAGCCCAGGCACTCCCCAACATGTGCTGCTGCCTCAGCATCCAGCTGTGTCCCCATTCAGACCCAACAGGCTGGGGCTGGACCGTGGTGCAGAACACCACCTGTGCGGGTGAGCCCATCCTGGGCACTGTGACCACAGGACATGGCTGTCACTGCTGCCGGTGTCAGAGGGATGGCACCCATGCCCACTTGCAAGGTGAAGGCAGAAGAACCTTTAGGGACCCTTGGGAAACCCACACTGCAACTGGGTGGGGGGGTGGAGGTGGAGAAGAGGAGGTTATAAGAAGAGTCAGATGCTCTGTCCAGCTGGATTTCAGCTCCTCCATCTGCCTCCTCCCAGTGTGTCTCAGGTGTCCCAGCCTGCATGCCATAGCTGGGGAAACTGGGGTCACCAGCATCCTCCCAGGGATCTGGGGATCTCCTGCCCTCACTGGGGGCTGTCCATCCCTGCTGCATGCCAGCGTGGGGGTAGGATGTGACAGTCCTTTACATACGAACAACCTCTCTGGGGTTACTTCCATGCACTCGGTGATGGCTCCATTTCCCTAAGCTGGAGCCAGCAAATGCATCCGCAGAAACCAGCCCTTCTCCTCCATCCCCAAGTCCTCCATCCTGCAAACTCCCGTGGTGTCCCAGGGCCCACAGCCTCCTCCCTGCACAGAGTTGCACCTATTTAATTAAAAGTGTGAAATGATCTCATTAAACCCATGCTGGGCTCTTTGTCCAAAGTGCTCCCATGGCTCACAAATGGCTCAATTCCACTCTGCTTCATCCTTTCTTTTTTCAGTTTTTCCTTTCTTTTTTGGCTTGGTTTCCAAAGCACTCGAGGTTTCTACAGTCATGGTATGTGTGGGTATGTCTCTCTGTCCAGCTCTATAACTGTCAAAGCCACCAGCCAATTTCAACCGGAGTCAGTGGAGGGATGGAGAGCTCAGGGTTGTTCCATCCCCACATGTCCTGTGGGAAGGGAAGGAGATGCTCCATCCCCAGCCATGTTTTCACTGGACTCAGCAGGAGCCAGGTGGGAAAAGAGCCCTAAGATACAAATCCCAACATCAGGGCTCACCCCCACCAGCCCCAAGAATAATTTGCTCTTTCTTACTGGAAATTTTGCCTTTATGCTGCTGAAGTTAATTTGCTGCAGAAGTCATTTTGACTGAAACTTCAGTTTTAAAACACTCCTCCCATCAGAATATCCTGAGTTGGAAAGGATGCACAAGGATCATCCGGTCCAATTCCTGGTCCTGCCCAGGACACCCAAACAATCCCACCTCTGGTCTGTGGGGACCAGTGACAGGACCCTGGGAACAGCCTGGAGCTGTGTCAGGGCAGGGTTAGGTTGGATGTTAGAAACAGATTCTTCTGCCAAAGGTTGGTTGAGCACTGAACAGGCTCCCCAGGGCAGTGGGCACAGCACCATAGAGCTCAAGGAACATTTGGATGATCCTCTGGGGAATGTGGTGTGACTGTTGGGAATGGGCCTGTGTCAGGCCAGGACCTGGACTCAATGACCCTTGTGGATCTCTTCCAACTCGGCGTATTCTGGGATTGCAGGGGGGTGAAGGCAACCTGAGCACAGCTGCAAAGGCCCTGCACCATCATGGTGCGACTAGGCAGGGTCTGCCTGGCACAACTGGCTGGCAGCAGCAACGCCACAGGGTCTCAGAGGTGCTGACCCATCCCAGTCCTTGCTCTTCTGCCACCGCCCTCCACTGCAGTCCCTTTACCCCCTCCTCGCTCCCTCTCCCCACTTGGGCCCTCACTCCCCCCTTTCTTGGCCGGGTGTTTGCCGGCACAGGTGCACTCCAGTCTCCCCCACTGCTGCCCTTTTTTAATTAGCCAATAAAGAAAGCGTCCTTTTGAAGCAGGCAGGGGATTCCTCGCATCCCTGGCATTGCTGGGCTGCCTGGCTGTAACCCTATTCCAGTTAAAAGCTTTCTGCACCCATCCACAACCCCACACCTGCAGTCAGATCCTCGCGGGCTGCCCGCTCGGCCACTCGTGCAATTACCCAACGTGATGATTAACTGAGGGAGCGACAAGGATTTCTCCCTGCCAGCCTCCACTGCCCTCACCCCTGATGGGGGCAGATGGGTCCCCTCCACCCTAGCCAGCCCAGCACCCAGTGCTGCCTCTGGAGAGATGTACTGATGGTGGGTGCTGGGGGGACCTGGGACTCAGTGTAATTGTCCTCTTGCCAGCATCTCCGTACCCATCTCAGGAACCAGGTGCCTTGGGCATATGTTTGGATGGATGCTTTTTGTGCCATGCATGTTTGGCACAAAGCCTGAAGCTGGGCTTGTGTCTCTGCTCTTCCCAGCCCCCAGGCAAGGAGATGGGTGACATGGAGAGAGAAAACCACGCAATGGGGCTTGGAGTCCTCTTCTGGGCAGGAACTCCACTCTCTGGCCTCAGGCAGCCTGGAGCCCTCAGGAGCACATCCTCCTGCACCCAACACAAGTCACTTCCCTAATGCACATTCTCACTGCCACCCCATGAATGGCCTCCTGTAGCCCAATGCACGTCCCCCACAATGCACGTTCCACCAGCCCATGTCCCCACAGTGAGTGTCTCTTCGGTGCATGTCCCCACAGTGAGTGTCCCCTCGGTGTGTGTCACCCCTGCCCCGGCAGGCCCCAGGATGTGCCAAGGCTGCCCACCAGCACTGCTCAGCTCCTGGCCCCATGTGCTGCCCGCTACATTACGGAACCAGTAAAAATAACCCCAGCATGTGCCTGTGTGGTCTGCAGCAGTGCTCCAGCCGGACATAACCCAAGCAGAGGGAGCCTCAGGCTGGGCTTTAAATCTTCTTGCCCTTTGCCAGCCAGCCCCGGGTGCCCAACCCCCTGTCCCCTGGCCAACATTTTTGCTCTGTGTTGGAAAAGTGGCTCGGGGACCCCAGCATCCATCCCGTGGGGTGAGCCTGCGCTCCACGGCAGTGACGGCATTCAGACTCTGCTGTAAATCAATTGCTGCGCCCTGGCAGCTTTATTTCCACGCTCCCATGTTATTCTTTCACTCAGTCATGGGGAGAATGACTCTGTTTTCCTTTGGCAGTTTTGGTTCTTTTTCCTCTTTTCTTTCTTTCTTCCTTTCTTTCTCAGGGCGAAGGATGGGGTCACAGCGAATATTCATTTCCACGGTTCCAGCTCATTGAGAACAATAAGGGCAGTAAACAGAGGGCAGCATTGCTCAGGAATGTGAAGCATTCGCCTGCGGTTTAAAATTACTAATTTTTTTACAGGCAAGAATATACATATATTTTTAGAGACCTATTAAGGACAGACCAAATTCTGCTCCCCCACATCGGTCCCCCCCAGCACCCCCAAATCTCCTCCCATCACTGAGTTTGCTGCAAATTGGCACTAAGTGTGAGAGGTAATGGAGGGCTATGTGAGCCCAGAGTCCCGGGGCAACCTGGCCATGGAGCAGGAGTGGAAGGGAGAGACACAAAGTCACTGTTTGAAGCTGCAGAAGTTCCACCTGGAGCTTGAAGGTTTTGGGAATGGGCACCAAACAAAAGTGCTGCTGCATGTGCAGAAATGAAAATGAAATGTGTCTGGTGGTAGCACTGGAGAGAGGATGCCACCTTGGGCATTGCTGGTGGCGGTCTGGGCTGTGCGCAGGGGAAACTATGGGACACCCATGCCCTTCCCAGGGTGCTGCAGGGCAGGACCACACTGTGCCCACACAAGGGTCACATGCTGCTCTCAGGGCTGCTGGGCCCATCAGGAGAGAGGGCACAGGACAGTAGGATGCAGAGAGGGAGTGGGGATGCCCTGAGGTGCCCCCATGACAGCCACAGTCAGCTGCTCCTCTGCCTTGGGCCCAGTACCTTCCCAATGCAACTGCAATAATTCCAACCTTCAGGAGTGGAGCAGGCACTCAGAAAGGCTGTGCCCCAGCACTGCCCACAGGCGAGAGCCACTGCCCATCCACCCCCAGAGCCATCCCATCCCTGCCCCCTCACCGTGATGCAAGCCCTACCACTGCTCCTCCTGCAACAGGAGCTGCTGTGAGAAGGCCAAAGCTAAGGGATGTCTGCACTTCCCAACCTCAGAGGGATCACTGCACCTGAGAGGCCCCAGCTTTAGACCTACTCAGCTGCCCAGAGCCACAGCCAGCAACCCAGAGCTGTGGGGCTTGGCCTAGGGGCACCGCATCGGGTGATGAGAAAGCACACGTGCTCCAACGCAGCTGTACCCGTCCCCACATTTCCATCAATTCTTCCCCCCCGCAGGAGGCAAAAGGACCAGGAGAGTCAGCTGAGGACGTTTGGGCTCACAGCTTCACTTCCGAACGGAACAGAGGAGGGAAGCATTGTTTTATTGAGAGCAACTGCTTTCATAGCCCGGCCCCAGCAGACACCCTTGCATCCTGTCTCAGACTGATTAGCTCCAGATCCGCACATGCTGGCTGTGTGGGGACGGCTGCCTCCTACTCCCTGCCTCCCCAGCCCCAGGGCTGCCCCCCACCAACCTTCCACTCCACATCCCCAAAGACATCCAGGCTCCACTCACAGGGAGCAGCTGTGGTTCTCCCCATCTGGATCCTCTTTGCAGATCCAGCTTCCAAACGTTTTGCTGCTCACCCAGAGGCTGAATGGAAACATTTGGGCCCTTTCTCTTTGCTCGCCTTTTCCTCTTTGTGGCCACAAAACCCTCCCTGTGGCTTCTGCCAGGGCACTAGGTCTCACCCCAAGCTTCTCTACCCTGTGGGACATCAGGCAAAGGCCATTGCAGACCCCAAGCTGGACCCTACAACGGAATCATCCCGGACTAAGGGATGGTTGGAGTCCCCCAGCTGATGTAGTTTGCTTCCACAGGCCTTTTACAACAGCTGAACAACTTGAAGAGTCACAAAGCATGAAGGATTATAGCAAAAAGCCCATAAATCAAGTAAAAAGGCATGTACATAAAGCTGGGGAGACATTTGCCTTTTATTGTCTCTTTGGACAGGCTTAGCATTTAAAGGCTTTTATCTCCTTCCTATGGCTTTTCAGGTGGGCTCCAAGCCAATAGGTACCTCGTGTCCTTATTCTGCATTAATTACGTCAGGGGGAAGGAGCCGCCTGGGGAGCAGAGCCCAGAGGATACAGCCAATGCATCCACTCACCTCTGCCTGGGCTCTCCTCCCCACAGTTATGACAGCTCTCCTACCCTACCCTCCTTAGCCTGTTGGCCAGCCTCAGCTGGTGGGAGGAACTGCCCTATCCAGGACTTAGGTGATGCTTTGGAACAAGCCATAGGAATTGCAACCCATCTGGAATTAGTCTGGATGAGAGAAATGCCCACACTAAAAACCTGGGTTCCAGTGCTCGGATGATGGAGAGAACTCCCAAAACCTTGAGGGCTTGTACGAACAGCTGGGAAAATCCCGTCTTCCTTCCTAACAGACATCCTCCCTGCTCCCACCTGCCAGCAGAGCCCCCACACCTGCAGTGAGCCCGAGGCACCCAGCTGACAGGACTGTGGGAGCCCCAAATACCCCTAGGACCCCTGACCACTAGGTATGGTCAGGAGAGGGCAAAATGCCAGAGTGAAGGAGTGGACTTTTTGAAGGAGAATCCCCGGGAAAACCCTGCCTTGGCCAAATCACCCCCCAAACCAGATGAGAGGCAGGAGCTTGCGGTGAGCTCGCAGCAGAGGGGAGGTCGGTGATGGAGAGGGTGCACAACCTCCCCAGTCTGGCAAAGCAGACCCCTCAGCAGGGTGACTGGCCCAGCTGTGGTGACCCACAGTTTCAGGACAGACTGTTCGTGCCACAGAGCTGGGTTTGCTTAATAACAGGCATTGAATTGAATGCGCTTTTAGCACGGTTCCCTGCTGACACCAGACATTGGCTGTGTGATGAAAGACCTCTGCTCCCCCAGGCCAGCACCCCACGACTTCCTCCCCAGACCTTCCCCTGGAAAGGTTACTGTCCCCCAAAGAATTTCCTGGGGGCTATCAGGGCATAGAAAGAGTGAAGGTGCCTGTTGGACCCCTCTCTCACCCATCCCTGCAAGAGCTCTCCCCAAAACAGGGTCGTGGTCCCCAGAGGATCATGGCACTATAGATGGAGTCATGAGAGGGATGTGTAGCAGGTAGTTACCATTCCAGGAGTGGGGCTGTGAGTGCTTGGTTGGCAGTGTTCCAGCAGATCCCTGCTCCTGCATTCCCTGGGGCCAGGCTGGGTGGGGGATGGGCAGGGAACTCTGCATCTTCAGGTGGCAGATCCCTGAAGAACCACACATACCTGCACCCTGCCACCCTTTGCTCCCCCAGATCTCCATCACATGGGCTCTCTCCCACCACATCTAACAGCCCTGGGGATGGGCTGTCGGTGGGCCAAAGCTCCTTCTTCTTCAGGACTCATGTCTCCCAGGGACATAGGGGAAAAAGACATGGCCAGCACCTCTGTCCCCGCCCTGCTCAGCCTCCTTTCCCAGTCCCAGTGTTTGGCAGTAACTGGGCACCCTAGTTTTCCCTTGCCACGGGTCTGCAACCTCTGCTGAAACCCAGAGGCTGCTGGGGCTGCAAGACGCTCACTTAGATACCCAAGCAGGGTTCTTTTCTTCCCAAAACTTGTCCTGTACTTGTGGCAGCAGGTCACTGTGCAGGCAGGGGTGTAGGGGTCCAGGCATGGCTGTGGCCAGTAGGTCAGGACGGGAGATCCCAGCAGAGCTGAGCTCCCAGTGCCCCCAGAGCAAGGACCACAAGGTCCTTGGTGGAAGAAGGTGGAAGAACAAGCCTCACTGCCCTGTTCAAACCAAACATCTGGCTGGAGGGACAGCCCTGGGCTGGCAAGGAGATGCTGCATGGAGGACACACAAGGAGGAGCAAAGGGAAAGGACATAGCACACAAAGGGTTAAAGGTGTCCTTCCCACCCAGCATACGCTGTGTGCCAATACTCCCAGCCATGTGTTTGAAATCCTTGCTGCTATCTCCTGAAAATATTTACAGTACACGCAGATAAATTAGCTGTAGCGCTTATTACGTCTCCCTGGAAATATATACAGCAGTTAAAGATGTTTAAAAAAAATAGCCGAAAGCCGTCTCTTTACTATATCTGGAAGATATTTCACAGTGCGGGGAATTTACAGGGTTGGGTGGTGGGGAAAGCGCATTTATTTTCACTCGAGTAGAGAAAGTTAAAGGACCCTTCACTGGAGTTTATTTTCATCTCTACTTGTGAGACAAGGAGCCAAGGCTGGCTCGGGAGCGAGCCAGCACGCTGAGGCGGGGGCGCAGGGCAGGTTGGGGTAGAGTGGGGATGGAGACCAGGAGCCTGGTGGCACCACGAGCTGCCTGATACACGTGAGGAGGGAGCTGCCGGACCTCCGGCTGTGCCTCCAGGACAAACAGGTGACGTGGAGGTTGGGGACACCAGCGCCAGGTACTCATGGAGGTTTAGAGGATGGGACACCTCTGGTAGACTGGGCTGCCTGGTCCAGGTGAAGAGCTGTCCTCCTGCCAGGGAGACCTCAGGCACTTTCACACCTCACAGACCTTCTCCCACAAAAGACGTGCCTGTCCCCTTGCCCTGAGCACACATTTCTGAGGACACTGAAAGTGTCCAGAGCCCCCGCACTGCCATCAGGGAGCAACATCCCCCACACACACATCTCCTCAGCTAAACCAACCTGAGAGGTTGCTCCCATTCCCAGTGCCAGACCAAGTCAAGCAGCAATGTCAGGACAAGGTGATGGGACATTGTCACACCCAATGGCTGCTTTGTGGCTTCTTGTCTGACAGAGGAAAGTGATAACTGGAATATTGTCCATACATGACTTTCTTAATAGCTTCCAGGTGAAAAACAAGGTGGTCTTCAAACCCACAGCAGAGGCACCAGCTGTCACAGACTCTTCCCCATCTCCAGGCTTCAAGACTGACTCTCCTCAAATGTCCTTTCCAGAAGCTCCCAGATTTCCATGCCAGGGTAAAAGAGCTGTGGTGGAATATCACTTCTCTGTCAGCTCCTGTAGCTGATGTCATTGTGTCCAGAGAAAGCTCACTGATTGAATCCTTCTCCTGTCTTTTCTGGCTTCTCCCTTGGCTGAGGTTTCCCATGGTGAAGACACCTGCAAGCTCAGAGTCAAAGACCAAGGTCCTCAAATGCACTGGTCAACTTGTGGTCACTGACCCAGCATTAGATGACAACGTCTTCTGGGCCACTGGCATTGGGATCTGGAATCGAGCTGCTGTCCTTGACGTAAAAGTCTTTGAGAAGCCATTTGCTAATTCCCCTGAGTCACCCGCTCCCTCTGGCTGTTTTGAAATTCATATCTAATGAGTGGTTTGGGTGAAGGAATTCTGAAAAGATGCAAACAATTCCTTTGCCAAAATAAATGGAGCCAGAGCTGGGCTTATAAACATATAAATCATTTCTAGTTTTTAGCTTGGAAACAATATACTTGTTTCTCCATACAGATTTGGGGGAGAGTGGGAGGCAGGAGGAGAAGTGGGGGCAGGCCACTGAAGCTCCCCCTCCAAGGCAGCCCATGCCTTCCTTGGGGCACAACACAAGTCAACAGCTACCCTCCAGAAAGCCTCCAGGAGGAAGGAGCTCCAGAAAGTCCTCCAGAAAGTCTCCAGGAGTCTCCAGGAGAGAGGAAAGTCGGGCTTTCCACCAACTTTTTTGGTTATTGGCTCCTGAAAGAATAATCTGCAGCAAATTAACTCAACCAATTCTTAATTTTCTCTCCAAGCGAGGGATGACATGTCCTGGGCCAGCCAGGGAGGAGGAACATCCTTGGGGCTGCAGGACATTGCACAGGGAACAACATGACCGTGCTGGCTAAACGTGTGTGCTCTTCTTCACACGGGATTGCTGCAGGGCAGGAGGAGAACGGTGTAAATCACCCCAGACACCACCAGGCAGAGCACGGCCTGGCACGGCCCACACAGGACGGAGCCCACTGGGCTCAGCTCCCTCGTGCCATTCCTCTGAGCCCTGTGCCACTGGTGGGCACACGGGTGGCCCTTGGCTTTGGCAGCCATTTGCCCAGGAGCTGAGAGGTGGCAAACGTGTGCCTTGGGATGGGAGCTGCTCCCATGGAAGAGGTTTGCACCAAGCTTGTGCTAACCACATTTTTTCCCAAATAAAGTGTTCTAGCGTGGTCAAATTTGAGCATATTCCAGGGACACAAGATGAAGCTCAGCCTCTCTTCCCTCTCTACTTGCCAAATTGCTTCAAAGGCAGAATTTTAAAACAAAATAAGGACAAATCCTTTATTTTTCCCTTATCCCCATTCTTGGAAAGAGCCGTGGTCTGCAGCTGAAATTTTCCCCCAAATTTAAGTGGTGGCTGCAACCCGCCCTGCACAAAATTGCCACCCACCCTGGGATGGCTTGGCAAAGTTGGCAGCAGCTGCAGGCAGAGTTCTCCAGCAGGAAGCATTTAGTATCCTTAAAAGTCGGGGACACCTCCAGCTCCCCATCCTGAGCACATGGAGTCCGTCGGAGACACACTCGGAGCACAGTCACTTTATTTATAGGACGCCGAGGATGTGCCTCGGTCTTCCAGGGGCTCTTTCCCTGTTTTTTTCCCAAGCCTTCAGAAGCCAGGCAGATATCCAAAGCCGTTCCTCACTTTCACAGCAGATAAGCTAATTGTCGGATGTGCCCTTTGAGATAAGCAGAGCCCGGGTTTACGAGGGAACATGTGTTCCTGGGAAAGCCATCACCCAGCTGCAATGCGGGGGATAACCCAAGGTCGGGCAGGCTCCCTCCCCAGGGAATCAGGGTCTCTCAGCCACGGGGGCTTGGGGGCAGTTGCCTTGGGCCTCAGTGGTGTGTTTTTTGGGAGGGGCTCCTCTCCCGCTTCCCTGCTCTGTTGCTGCTGAGCAGGGAAACTTTTCAGTGCAGAGCAGCACCAAGTCCTTGCAGGGAGAGACCTGGCTCTTCAGATGCTTTGCAATTCAGCCAAAAGTTTAATGTTACTGAAAACCACAAAAAAATCACAGTGAGGTTGGGCCAGGCTGGTGGTGATGGGGAGGATTCCCTGGTAGCACTGCTGGGTGCTGAGTCCCTGCCCGAAGCATGAGTGGAAGCAGTAGGGTATGTCCCCCAGTCCCTGAATACCCACATGGCTCCATCACTACGGTGGCACTGTTGTGACACTGGTCTGCACTGGGGGAAGCCAAGGCACTGGGGCTGAGGCTCAGTCCAGACAGAGCTGAGCAAGGGGAAACTGCAGACACTGCAGACGGGTTACTGTGGGCTCCTCTCCTCTACCCAAAAATCTCCACAGGTCCATGCAGAGCCTCCAGAACAAGTCTTGGGCCAGATTTCCCAAATTTCACAGAAGTGTCAAGGCCAGGGGACCCCTTAGAGGTTATTTCACCTACCCCAGCTTGCCCTGACTGCAGCCAGTCTGTCTGGGGGTGGCCAAATCCTTGACTCTCTGCTGACAGGGACAGCAGAGCCTTCCATGGTACAGCAAGGCTCACCCCGATGCCATGCTGAGCTGGGCAGGCTATACTGCCCACGGGATTTGCACCAAAATCTCTCCCATACAGTGGCCCCAGTGTTCCCTGTCATGAGGAGAGAGCTGCCATGCTCCTCCAGGGCCACAGTCACACGCCAGGCGTGAAAGGTACCAGGGGGTGGTGTGAGCCAGCACATCCTCAGCTCCAGAGAAGATGCTCAGAGGGTGTGTGGGACAGGGCTATGGGAGCAGACCTGTTTCTCTGCCCTGCAGGGAGTCTGTGGCATTGACCCTCTGCCTGGCCCCTGACCAGGACCTCCCAGCCTAACTGTGGGGGAGCCAGTGTGGATGGTCCAGCCAGTGTGGCCCCCAGCACTGGGGATGTGCTGATGTTCTGTCCCGTCTTGCTTCCAGCACTGGGGATGGTCCATCCAGACCAGCTCCCAGCACTGGGAGTGCTCCATCTGGTCCGGTTCACAACACTGGGGATGCTCTGGTCAGGCCATCTCCCAGCACTAGGGATGTTCCTTCTAGTCCAGAACTGAGCACTTCGGATGCTCCCTCCAGCCCAGCTCCCAGCACCAGGAATGCTCAGCCCAGTATGGTTCCGTCCAGCCCAGCTCCCAGAGAGCCACCACCCTCAGCCACACCTGCAGGACCTGCCCAGCAAAGGCCCCCACACTCTGTGATCCCACCATCCCCATCCCAGCTGCTCCCCAAGGCCATGGCCAGGCCGTGCTCCCTCACCCCACAACAGGCGAGCCACCCTCTCTCCACTGTCCCTTCCCTCCCTCCCCCCAACCAGCCATCACTCACCAGGCTTTGATTACGGCCACAAAGGAGCCTTGGAGGAGCCACGGGAAGCTGGAGGGAGGCAGGCAGATGATGAAAGAGCTGTCAAATGGGATTAAACAGTAACCATCTCCTCCACTGCTGGGCAGCGGGAAGGGGGACAGATTGTACCGGATTGTAATGCAGGAGAGCCCTCCCGCTGCCAGAGCCTGCCAGCCCTGTCCCCCCACGGGCTGCAGCCACCATGCCTGCCAGCGGGCAGGGACAGCCAGGCAGCGTCCCTGCGAAGCACCCCGGGGAGCACCCACACCCACAGCATCACCCCAAGCCCTGGGTGAGATCCCCTCCATGTCCTCTTGTGGGCCAAGAAACACACCCTCAGAGTTCCCAGGCACTGAGAGCCCCCCGGGGTTTTGGATAGAGGCTCTGCTCACCCCCAGCCTGCAGCTGGTGATGTCCCCTTGTCCCCACTGGCACCTGTTGCTGCCAGCATGGCCCTGTCCTCCCGTGCCAGCCAGTCCCCGAGGGGAGATGGTCTGGCAAGTGACACCTCCCTTGTGTCCTTCTTGCCAGCCCTTGGGTAGAAACTCCCTTTTTCCTTGCCTGGCCTTTGGGCCAAGGATCCCAGAGGTGGGAAACAGGTAGGCAGATGCTTTCTTCAAGAACAGGGACACACCAGAGCTGTCCAGGGACTTTCTGCAGCTCCCCAGGGTCATGGGTGCTACTGATCCCACCATACTGAGCCCTGTGGGAAGGATGGGCATTGGGGATTCTGCCCACCCACACATCCATACCCGCCAACCACGAGAAGCACAGTGAGCAGATCGCAGGTCACCACAAACCCTGGAGCTATCCTGTGCATGGCACAGGTGTCTCCTGGCTTTCCCAGGCGTGCATGAAAACAGGACCTTAGCACTTGCTTGATGAAACACTGGTGTGCTGCCAGGTCCCCTGGGGCACTGAGTCATACTGCTGTCCGTGTCCTGGTGCTCCCACCCCTCCATTCCCTGTTGCTGCTCCGGCTCTACCTTCACCCTGGGACCAAGTGGCATATGTGGGCCTCGGGGTGCTGGGAGCTTGGTGGGGATGCTGATGTCCAAGATCCCAAACAGCCACCCATCCAGGATCTGCAGACCAGCATTTCTGGGGGACTGTCCCAGCAGGTGAACAAGTCAGGGGTCCAGCAAACCACACTCCTCACCAAAACCAGGCTGCCCTGGCCTGGACAGGCATCTCCTTATTCCTTCTGCATCCCCAAGTTTTTGGGTGCTCCATCCCCAGGTCTGCTTTTCACCCCCAGTGGGGTGACCTGAGTAACCCCCAGGGCAGACCTTTCCCTCTTCTGCATGGAGCCCATGATGGGTGTGCTGGGATGGGGACTGCAGGGGGGTCTCCCCACAGGCAGGGAACGGGCAGGGGGACCGGCAGGGGAACCCAATCCTTGGCTTTCCAAGCACCTGGGCAGCAAGGTCCTCGGGATCCCACATCACCCCACTGCTTCCCCATCCCAGCTCCACGTGGGAGCCCCAGCCGGGTGCTCGCAGGCAGACCCCCCCCACGGCCCCAGAGCACCAGGTCCTCACCACCCACTCTGCCAGAGGCAGCTCCAGTTTCTCACAGCACCCTCTTTTCTGAGCCATTCGTCACGGCCCCCGGCACAAAAGCCAAGGAGAGAAAGAAACAAGGAGTAGGAAAAGGAAGGAAGATAAAAAAAAAAAAAAAAAAAAAAAAATTAGAGAAAGGGAGCAAGAAGGAAAGAAAGAGGGAGGACAAGGCATGAAAAGAGCCAGGTCTGTCACCGAGAGGGGAGGAGGGGAAATTATGAAATAAATGAAGCACCTCGGCAGTTCGGGGGGCACTGGAAGACAGCCCGACCGCGTCTGAATTTTAAATGCCTGCTGCACAATCGGTCCCATTTTGCGAAGAGAGGAAGCTGTGTCCAAAGACCCTCATGTTTATTCATGAGGAGCCTCGCTGGCCCCTCCCACCCTATTGTCTGGGGGTATTTATTTGGGGGCATCTGTCTGGCCCGATGAATGGCAGAGGGGTAATAAATGGGCTGGTGGGGCCGGGGAGGGGAACTGGCGCAGCCGAGCTGGGCGGTGGGCAGCTCTATCTCCCAACCCCCTTCCCGCTCCTCCTCTCGGCCCCGTGCCACCTGGGGGGTGTTCCTGCCCCCCATGCTGTCCCCAGCCGCCAAGGACAGCAGGCAGAGCTGCCACAGACCCACGGCTGCTCATAGGTGGCAGGTCTGGAAGGGCAAAGTTGGGTGGTGCTGGAGGCCAGGGGAGTGAAGGGTGGGTGTCCCCAGGGTGCCCAGCAAAGGCAGAAGGGCACAGAGCACGGCATGCCATCGAGAGTGGCTGTGTGGGACCGGGTTCACCTGGCTGGGGGCAGCGACCGGCAGTGCCATGGGCAGTGAGGAAGGGCAGGCAGCCCCTAGGGGCAGGCAGGGATGATTCAGGGAAAGGACGTTCTGATTCATCCACACAAAAGGGCAGGGGAATCAGTGGGGACAGTGAGAAGACCTGCATCCCATGTCTGCAAGGCCAGGCCATCCTCTCCCACCTCTCCTGCTGGTAAGGAGCAGCTTCCTCCAATGGAAACTCCACATCTTCCCATGGTGGGACATGGTCCTCGTGGGGAGCAAAGACGAGCTCAGCATCTAAGCTGGCTTTGGTCACATCAAGGGGCTCAGGCACTTCACAGCCCAGAAGCAAGACACTGGGATGTGCTGGGGATGTGGGGATCTGTGGGGCACAGCAGATGCTGGCCAGCCTGGCTCAGTGGGAAGCACAACGCACCAGAGGAACCCAGCAGCTCTCCTGCCAATGGAGCTGGTGAAGAGTGGGGACAGAGCGACTGAGCTAGTGCAAGGCAGCCTTTCCTTCAGCTTATGCTTGAGGGAGCTGTGTCCAGCCTGACCCTCACTCAGGGAATGCCTGTGGGATGCAGGAGTGAAGCTCGTTTGCAGACAAAGTCGTTACAAGATCATCCGGCTGGAAGATGGAGCTCATCAAATTCAACCTTGGAATAGAAACTGCAGCCTGGCAGCTGCCAAGAAGAGCGGCAAGGAAAGGAGGTGGCTCTTGATGGCACAAGAGACTGCACGCTGTCACCCAGCTGCTGGCAGAGGTGACACGATGCCAGGAGCAGAGCGGGGCTGCTGACTAGCCAGCTCCACCTCAGCAGCAAGAGCCCACATGGATTCTCCTGCCCAGGCTGTCTGGGAGGCGGCAGGCAGGGAGAGCATCCGGGATGAGTGAGCCTGGCTGGCAGCTCAGGGAGCAGATGGTGCCATCGGTAGGGGAGCACAGACCCCTCCCCACATGGGCCGGGAGCCAGGGCGATGGTGCAGCTCCCTGACTGAACCCACGGGTGCTTCTGGGACAGGGAGGTAGCCAGAGAGTGGGCTCCCCACACCCCACCATCCCCCTGGAAAGATGGGTGTCCTCACCCCAGTGTGGAGCAAGCCCTGTGGTGGCCACACACACACCCCAAGCACTGCCTTGAAGGAGGAAGGTGCCAGAACTCTGCCTGCCTCCATCCTGGTCTCTGGCAGAAGCTAGCTCAGCAGTTTGCTTGGAAGCTCTATCCAGGGAAGTATTTTTGGAAGGGCATTAAGTCATTGGCATAGGAGTCACCCCGTAGCCGTGTAAGCCCAGGCACAGCTGCCAGCTGCACTTGCCTGATCTCTCCCATTCCATAACTTTGGCAGAAAACCCCTCTGCAGTTGCAGCTGGCAGTCACTAGAACCCTTTGGATCCTGTCTCGCCTCCTCCCCACATCCTGGCCCCTGTACCAGCTTGTATCACACCTGAGAAAAAGTGTCCAGTGAGTTTCGGGACTGTACAGGCTCCACACAAGTCCCTCTGGCATATAGTCCCTCTGTGAGAGCCACAACAGGGAGCAGATCTGCATGAGGCCAGGTGAGGGATGTCCCCTGGCCACCAGGCTCTTGGGACACAGCACCAGAGACAGATCAGCTCAGTGATGCTGCTGAGGATCCTACTTTCACTGAGGTTATTAAACACTTGTAACCTCCATCTCCAGGACTCTGCTACTAGACCTTCACCTCCTGGCTGGGGGGACACCACATGGCCTGGGAGGAAGGGCAGGAGGAGGTGATGGGGAAAGAAATGGATGGGAAGACCAACCTGTGCTTCAGCCCAGAAAAATCAAACTCCTCTCAAGCCAAAGCAGGAATGGGGAGGTGATGTGATGAGCTGGCAGCCTCCAAAATCCCATCTCCTCTCGGCTCAGGTGCCACAGGAGAGGGCAGATGGGGAAAATTACCGCGGGTGAGAGGAGACGGTGACTAGATAAGCTCCTCACCCTCTTGCAAGCCGGCCAGCCCATATCCCTATGCCTCTGGCAGAGTGTTTTCCACACTCTCTGTGTTTTGGAGACCTCAATTCCCACTAATGAGATGCTTCCTAGGTTGTAATTCGGACAAGTTGGCTTTAGTTGCGAGAAATCCAGAAGGAAAATCCTCCCAGTCCTTCCGGCTTCTGTAGTTGGATGCAAACTGCTCAGTAAATATCTGCAGTCAAACACCCCTCAGAGTGAGGAGAGAATGCCGAGCTCCAGAGGGGATGGATGACCTCTACCCCGGGGTGAGCTTTCTGGCACACAGGATTGGCTCTTCAAGACAAAGGGGCAGAGCTGGGGGGCACATCCCCAGCCTGCATCAGCTTTGCTTCACAGAGGTGACAACAGGTTGGACAGCACATGTGTGGGAGGCTGTGATCTTCCTGCTGCCAGTGGCTGCCAGCACTCCCTGCTTGCCGGGCCTGTGTCCCGGGGGCCTGGGGATCAGTGTGGGGAAGGCGGTGGGGGTGACATAGGAGAATGGCCCAGCCAGGAGGGATGCTTCTCAGGATGGAGCTGGAGGCAGGGAGAGCAGGAGGGAATAGATGAGGAAACAGAAAATGCCACACGGGCACTTCCTTGTCTGTTGCGAGCTGTTTGGACAAGTGGGGTCTGTTGAACCCCAGAGCCACGCGAGATAGAGGAGCCATAGCCAGAGTTGGGGCACCTCCCTGCCCAGGGCCACAGCAGCTGCCAGCAGCCCCTCACAGGGCACCTCACTGCTACATCCAAGCCTCAGGGATGCCCTGTCCCTCTCTCATTGCCTTGGGATGCAGGACAGTGTCCAAGGTTGGGCTCCACTTGCCCTTGGGGAGAGAGAATGGCCCCAGAGCAGCCCTGGTCCCCACTCTCACCCGCCACACATGGGGAAAACCACCCTGTTCTGCACTGACCCAGCTAGTCCTTGGCCACCCATACATCCCTCATCACTCAGCACATCCTGATGATGGAAGAAGCACCTTCAACAGCCTGGTGTGACCCATGGACACTGTGCAAACTCATGGAGAGCTGTGAACACCTCCCTGTGCAGACACCGACACATGAGATAAGATCCACGGCTACACAAACATGCTCCTGGGGAGATATTTAATCAGGCAAGGCGAACAGCCCCAGATGCCCAAACCTGCTAACAGACAGATGCAAACACTGAACGAGACACCCAGAGCCCACGACATGTGCATACACACAACCAGACACATCCATACACAATACCTCATTAAACATGGGCAGTGTACAGCCCCAGATTAGGGCTGCCTGGGCTGTGGGCACCCGGCCAGCCTGGGATCAAGGTTCAACTTCAGCTTTGACAAGTCCTGAAGTCTCACAAGCTGTTCTCGTGGGATTCCTGACATCATGGGTCGTAAGTGGGCACAGAGTGGCAGCCCCAGACTAGAGCAAGGGGGCAGAAATGATGAAGCTCATATGGTCCAAAAGCAGGTTCTGATCCCTGAGCCTGGTACGGGTGTCCCTGGGGAAGCCTCATTCCTGGGAGTGCTCAAGGTCGGGTTGGACAGGGCTAGGAAACGGTTTCCAACATATCCTTCAAAGGTCTCTCCCGACAAAAGCACTTTCTGATGTTACGATCTAAAGATGGATTTGGCTTCAGCGCGAGGTCCCGCTCATGGGAACACGGTGGGAGCAGGACCCGAGGCGGGGGAACGTGCATCCCTCCCGGGCCGGGACCCGGCACCCACGGCTGCGGCGGCAGGTCCCGCGACCCCCGTCCCAGGGCCTTTGCTGCCACCTCTCCGCGCTGCGAGGAAGGACAGCCCGGCCCCGGCCCTGGGGCATGCACAGCCCTGCCCCGGCCCCGTGGACGCACAGCCCTGTCCCGGGGGATCCCAAAGTTTCCTGCTCTCAAAGGTTCCTCCTTGCCCTCGCATCCAGATGCCTCCGATTCAGACACATCAGCCTTGTGGGTACCAGCAAGGTGCCCCCCGTGGAACCTGTGAGGTCCCCCCCTGCTCCTGCTCCCCACGTGTCCCACACCAACCGCACTCCCACTCACCATGTGCCCTCCTGCCCCACATAAGACACATTCCCACTCCCACATGCCCTTCATGGACCATGCCGTCCACGCTCCTTCTCCCACTCCCAGTCCTGTTCTGGCAATATGCCCAAGACCCCCATGCCTGACCCAACTTCCCAGTGCAATGAAGTGTCCCACCTCAAACTGGGAGAGCTCCTGTGCTGCCCCAAGCCCAGTGCCACAGGGAGGTTGCTCTTGCTGTGCAGGGCTTCCAATCTCCAAAGGGCTGGTGGGTGCTGCAATAAGGGGCAGGTCCCACAGAGGACCAGGCAGGGGAGGCTGAGAACGAGCGATGTACCACAGGGGTGCAGCTGCCCAAAGCAGCCTCTGCCCACAGTGCAGCTCTCCACACTCCCACGTGGAACACCACAGCTGCCCAGTCAGCAGCTGGTAGGATGGGACTGGGGCAGGCCATAAGGTGGTTTTTTGGAGTCTGGAGACCAACAGGCCTAGCAGAATGATCAAACAGAGGTGCTGCGCATGCTCATGGACAGGGTCAGGCCACCCTCCACGACCATGGGTGATTGCCCACGCTTTCCTTTTGGAACAGGCAAGTGATCCTCGGAGATACCACAGACATGGAACAGCGTTTCCTTCTCCACGTCACTCTGAGCACAACCATCAGCTTTAAGCAATGTCTCTCCTGCCAAATACCAGATGGACTTCAAACCCCATATGGGCATCCTGGAGAGAAGGGAGGCCAGAGTGTCACCAAAACCAAACTCCCAGAGCCAAGCCTGGGAAAGAGGAACATTTCACATCCTCATTGTGTCACCAAGTCCTCAGCAGTACATAGCAACAGGGAAACACAATTATTGAGACAAATGCAGCTGCCTCCCACATGAAGGAAACAGAACTGGTCAAAGCCGGGGAGCCTGGGAGGAGGGAAGGAGAAAATTTTCATAAAATACTCATTTTTAATGACAGCAGGGCTGAACGCACATCACACACACACCCCCACACACACACACAAAACAAACAAACGAATGAACAAAAGCCCTGACACACACTGAGGTCCTCCAGCAATGCCTTGAACTGGTTGGGGAGTTGGGAGAGCCTCCCTGCAATGCCACCACCTCGATAGATGCCCCTCTCCTGCATTGACAAAAGGGCAGTGTCACACATGCCTGGAGAAGTGGGTCCCAGAGCCCTTTTGCTGTTCTTTCCATTGTTTCCCTTTAATGAGTTGCTAGCGAGGAATGACCTTTCCCTCTCCCTCCTCAACAAAGAAATGAATACAATTTTCAAGATCATGGGGGAAAAGAAAACATGTCAGGAAGCACGATGGCCACAGAGCTCCCAAACGTGCCACTGACAAAGACCAAGAGAACCGCAGTGAGCTGGCACGGCTGAAGAGCCATGAGGACCACAAGGCAGCAGGGGGGCTTCAAGGGAAGGGGACACTCCTGCGAGCCTGGGACTGCAGGTGCAAAGCATTCTGCGGGCTTGGGCTTTCAACAAGACCTGCACAAAGCAGATTTCCAAGAGCTCCTCTGGGGTGGGATTCCATCTCACTGCCATTAAGGGGATTCATGCCCATCCTGAAGAGCTGCCAGGAAGGAGCAAGACCTGCCTGTACCTACACACCAGAGCTTATGGGCTCCAGGTTTACAGAGACCCCCTCAGCCCCTGTGTCCCCATCACCCCAACCCCTCCTTCGGGTACAGCAGCAGGGCTTGGACATCATTGCCCCTGGCCAATTGGGCTTTACCAAGTCTATACCCATCCCTGTGACAGGGATAAGGCAGAATCATTAAACACTGAAGTCAGCACAGCCCTAAATGTGCCTTTCAGTCTAGATTTATCCTGCTGGAGTCCACACAGACCTCCAGAGATGCCTTTTTCACTACAGGGGCAATGCGGCTCCTCACTTTGGCAACAGCGTGCACCACTACTCTCCTCTGGGATACCAGTGCTGAAGCACCATTTTCTGCTGACCAAGTGAGACCAAAACAGGCCTGTGACCCATGCCCAGCATCAGCTAGGCACGCCATCACTTCACCATGCTGTTGTCTCTGTGGCTCAGTTGTCCTTGGCCTGCCCAGGCGGCTGCTCCGGGGGCTCCAATGCAGAGGGACACAGCAGCACTCAGACCCGGCAGGGCTGGTCCATTTTCATAGGCCCCCCGCCCATTTTCCATAGCATGTCTGAGCTTCGAGAGGAGACACAGCCCCAGCCACACACTCACCCACAACACCTACACGAGGAGGGCTCCTTCCAATGCCCACCCATGGGCTTCAGAGAAGGGGCAGGTTTTCGCTGGCACTTCCCACCCGTCCACCTTCTGCAAACCATGTTGTGTATCGGCAGGTCCACCCAAATCCCTGCCAACATCCAAACATCTGCAACTCCTTAGCATGCAGCATTCCCTTTCCTTAGTTCATTGGTGTTGCTGGAGTTAACCTTCCCACTCCCCAGCTGTGGCCTTGCATCCACCACCCAGAGTCTTGTGCGGCTCCGATGGCTGGTCAGGGGTGGGGGTGATGCTCCCAACTCTCCAAGCCAAGCCATGGGCACATGAGCATCAGCTCCTGCCCTCCCCTCAGATGGCTTTTTTTTTTTGTGGGCTGGTTTTCCCTGAATTTTGGAGCTCTTGTAGAATGTTTAAACTGCTGCTGCTTAGCGTGGAGAAGCACAGCCTCCATTGAAACTGGTGGAAAGAGCTGGAGGACCTTCTCCCTGTTTCCTGTGCTTCTCATGGCAGCAGTGATCTCCTTCTCCCATCTTCTTTGCTCCTGATGGCAGCAGCCAGCTCTTCCTCTTCCTGCCATCTTGCTGATGTCCACCCACTCATGGACCCTGGAGATACCCCTTGCAGAAACACAGCCACCAAACCTGCCAGTCCCATGGAAACACCTATCCCTGGCTCCGTATGCCAAGCTGTGCCATGCCCATGGCTAATGTCCTCCTCTCTCTTCTCCGATCTCTTTTTCCTCCACTAAGCAAATCCTCCTTAAGAGCCCCTTCTGCACCATTTACACCTGGGCTGGCTCGGGGAAGGGCAGAGATGCTGCAGGTCACTCAGTCTGCCCTGCCCATGTCCAGGCACAGGGACTAGAGCCTGCCCTCCCCGGCCGCACAGCAAGAGCCCAGAGTCGGAAAAAGTGATGTGGGAGGTTTTCCGTCAGAGGACACTCCTTCCCTGCTCAGTGTTCGGGGCTGGAAAGCTCTTGGAAAGTGAAAGGGTTGACACTTGTGCTGGCAGCGGAGTTCAGCAGGGGTCAGGGCTAATCCAAGCAGAGCCGACGGGAGGGGAGGGAGGTGGCGGGGGAGCCGAGCGTTGACGCGCTGAGAGGTAAAAGCTGTGTCAGGCACTCCCAGGAGGGAGGAAACAAATGTATAATCAAAACAAAACCGGCTGGGGCTCGCGTGGTTGATAGTGGGTCTCTGGGGGGCTCAAATTTTATGCTCGGCTGCTGCAGACGGCGGGAAGGGAGAGCATGGCCCGGGGTGCTGCTGCCAGGGGCCACGATCGATGCAACCACCCGGCAGACAGCTGAGTATCTACCTGGCATCAGAGCCATCAGGATGCCCAGTAGTCCTCAGATCTGGATGCTCAAGGCTTGTCCTAGGTTCCAGCTCCAAGGCATGCTTGGGAGGGTGCTCAGGCTGACAGACATTGTGGGAATCATGTTAGGACGCAAAAACACTCCTGCTCTTTCATCCTGTGTTTGCACAAAGCTCCAGACACTGGAAATACAACCACCAAGTCAAGCTCCCCACCCCAGAAGGTGCAGAGACCAGGAGCAACTCAAATAAACCTGAGCTTTCACCCTGACAGCCACACTACACCACTCCCACCCCATCTGGATATAGTGTTGGAGCATCCCTGCTGAGACCTGGAGGTCCCAGAGGATCCACACTGCTCTGTGCACGGGTCACCATGGATTATCCAGAGCACCAGCATGGATCTAGAGCTCAGCGGAGACCTTTGCCTGCCAGTGCATAATTAACTCGGTGTTGAGCCCTAGGCACAGGTCCAAGCCATGGGATGATACTAAGCAGTGTCTGATAATAAAATCAGCACCAGACAGAAGAGCCCATTTGTTTCAGATCAAGGGGATTACCAAGATTTTTACAGGTTTGCTAACAAACAGTGGGGTATTTGTGTGGAGATGTCCAGGCCAAGTTCATCTTTCAGCCAGAAGTGTCCCCTCAGCTCTGATACAGGGAGCTGTGGGTAGAGAGTCTCTGTTTTTCAGGCATGCCTTTTGTTCATCTAAACAAGGTGCAGGACTGAAAAACACACCAAAATCACCAAAATTCAGGGATTTCTGGTGCTTTTGAATGGTTTGGGGGATTGGTTTTTTTAACTTGAGGGATTGAAATTATTCATTTACCAAAAAAAGGGAGGAATGCATAGGCAAGGTGATGTCAAGGGCACGCAGGTGCAGAAGGGCACAGGGCATGTCCTGTTCCTCCATCCAGGCAGGTTACAGCCCTGGGCAGTTCCCTGGGACAGAGTCTGCCTGTGGTGTTAGATTGATGCTCCTCACCAAGCTCCCAATCCTGATCCACTGGTTATGCTGGTCCCTAGCCTTGAGTTAGGACTGGAAACCCCAGGAACTGAAATCCCAAAGGCAGGATTCCCTTCAGCAGCACCCATGCATGTAAAATTCGCAGTCTGTGCAGGGAAAAAACCTGCACGAGCAATCAGGCTGTTTTTGGTATATCTTAAAACTTCTGAGTGTTCAGGTCAGTATCACATTTTCATGTTTTCTTCACAGTGGTGGCAGCTCAAGTCTTACTTTCCCTTGCCAAACCACCTCAAAAGAGCAAAGTGGAAGCCCTTCAAGCAGTCTGACTCCAAGATCTTGGCTCTTAGGAGGAACATCTGGAACTGGGGAGGACAACCTGGCACAGCTGTGGTGCAAAGTTGTGGCATCCAGCTCTGATGCATCAACTGCAGGAAGCACTGGATGCACTAAGGACTGTCTGAGTCATTCCACCATCCTCTAAACCACTCCCCTTCCCTGTATCCCCAGTGTGGTTGATAAATCCAGGATGAGATGCAATGTGAATGGGTATATTGCCCTGAATCTTCACCAGTGAGGATTCACAACCGCAATTTCTCCACTCAGATTGGCCTGATTTTGAATCCTCCCCGAACCTTTCACTGCTGCTGCCTCCTCCCAGTCACCCAAAGCATCGGGGGGTGACACTGTTTGTTGTACGGGCAGGGAGCGAAGGCACCAGCAGGTCCCGAGCTCAGCAGAGACCTTTGCCCACTCAACAGTAGGATGTGGTGGGGCAGTCGGGGCCCTCCGTGAATCAGAACACAGGCCCAAACACAGGAGCAGCCACCCGCCATGAGGGGGCTGAGATGGGGGTAGAAGGGATCTGAAGCAGAGGGAGACATGATGAGGGGCTGCTCATGCACCAACTTGCTGCCTTGCCGGGTCTCACCACCCTTCCCAGGGCACTTCTGCCCACAGCAGTATAGCCTCTCCCACTTGCCCCACAAACCACTGGTGTGGAGTGTGTGGTGTCCCTGACCCTTCATGCCCAAACGGCCAGAGGGCCCTCCTTCAGAGTCCTTGGGGAAACCCCCAGCCAGCACAATCCCATTCCCCTTCAAGAGTGTGGCAGAACCAAGGCCCTGCCAACTGCACGGCATCGGAGGGGTTAAGAAAACCAAACCTGCCACAAGAGATTTGAGCAGAAACTCCACTAGAGACCTTGAAATCCTGTTAATTGATGCCACACATGTGCTGCATTTAACCTCTGCCCTTTGCTGTAATAGTTTACACAAGTGGCACGAAGGCTGATGCACAAGGGCGGTCTGCACAAGCCCGAACCCGCGGCAATCGCACCGGGCACCCTCCGAGCCAGGGTCATCTCCTCTGCTCCAGGCCCCTCCATCCCAAAGCCACTCCAATGGGAATATGGGCTCATGAGTCAGCAGCTGTTTGCAGGCGAGTCCCAGGCAAAGAAATAGCTGCTGTGTAATTATCCCATTATTTGCAATAAAACCCTTGCCACGGTCTCTGGGGTGAGCACAGTCCTGCCAGCTGGTGCCTGGGCAGGCGGTGTCCCCATCCTGCTGGGTCTCACCCAGGGATGGAGAAAGGAGCTACTGCTGCTTGTGGTTAACAACAAGGGTGTGGAACAGCATTTTCCCAGCCCTTCCAGTGGGATATTTGATCTTTATTGCTCAGGAGAAAAACTGTAGAGTCAATACTGAAAAAAAATATCAGAATTATGGTCATTGTTGGCCCCTATCATAGCCAGGCAAAGGGCAGAGCAAATGAGTCCTCCTGGATTTATCTATCTTAAAATCACCTAAATAGGTGAAAAAGTAAAAAAGAATTTTGTAACTTCTACCTGATACGGATCATGCTTCAAACCAGCTTACTTCCTTCGCTGCCCAGGCTCTGGGGTTGAACACAAGAGGGGTTTGCTCTGACAGCAGGGCACCAGGAGGAATGAGGAGATGGGCATTCTCCAGGCAAGGCAGGAGAAACCAGGATGTGTCACCCCTGGGGAAGCTCCCAGGGCTATGGGCACTTGCAGAGTTACCAGTGATGATGCAATAGCAGCCCTCAGCATTGGGCACTGTGGAGGTAAGATCTTCTGGGTGCAGGATATTATTATCTACACCCCTTCCTATCTCTCCAACTTCCAGGAAAATGCCTTCCGGTAGAGCCATAGGGCCAGGAGAAGCTGCACCCCATGATGCAGATCCAACTGCCAGAGTCACTCCAGCCCACAACTGCCTTTCACAAACTGCTCCACCAAAGACAGCTCCCAAGGTTCCCCTTCTGTCCCAGTTAGTTAAAGCAGCCGGGAGCGGTTCATCACTGTGTGGGTGTAACCCAAACTGTGTATTCTATACCCTTTGTGCCATTCCCCAGAATGTTAACAACAGACCATTTGCAGCAGCTGCCCAGAGCACACCTGACCCCTCAGGCCATAAGCTGGGTGTTAAGAGGCCTGTGAGATAGGAGGATGTTCCTGTCCTCACACCCAGGACTCACAATCACCCATTGTGGGACTCCCCACCCCGGGGGAGGGGCTGAGCATTCCTGCCTGAACCTGGGTGTGTACAATCTGGGAGTCTGGGGACTTCTGACTCCACTCCTGGGAGCCAGGCAGGAGGACCAGAACCTCGACTGGACTGCGACCACCAACCTCGACCGAACTGCAGCTACCATCCTCGACCGGAGTGCAACCACCGCTCTCAACCAGACTGTGAGCCCCAGTCTCACCGACAGGTTTTTCCTATTCTTACTTTGGACTCAGGGGGCCACGTGGGGCTCGGCTGGTGGCCAACGAACACCATTGTGTTCGTGCCCCAGGGTACTGAGTGTTGTGGGTTAAAAAGCCAACTGTCTGCAAAATTGTATTTCTTGTATTATTTTCATTAAATTGTAATTCTGACTTATAATCTCTTAGAGTTGGGTTCATTTCTCCTGCTGGTTTACCTTTAAACCAACACACCTTCAAATTCATATCAAAAGATGCAAACAAAACACCAGTTCAAAACAGTCCATTTCTCTTCCTCCTGGGAAGATTAAAATGAGATTTCAGAGTTCCTTTCAGTGTTTTTGCCTTCCCTCCACAGACTGTGGGGAACTGGCATAGATAATCTTGATGCTGTTGGGAAGGTGTGCTCCGGAAGAGGTATAACCCCTCTGGGTTCTTCCAGGCAGCTGCAGTCTTAAACCCAGTGACACAGGATTTGTCTCTGTTGTATTTCAGAATATTTCTGACCAATCAAGCACCTCTCAATCAAAACATCTGGGGGACAGGTCTGTACTTAGGGAAGCAGTGCTGGGACAGCCCAAGGAGTTACTCAGAGATGCTTTGGGCCACCCCTCTGGTAAACACAGATCTTCAAAAGACCTGCACCCCTACAATTAAAGGTCTCGTAGCTCCTGCTTGGAAGTGTGCAACCCAAGTTTTGGGCAGTGGTGGTGCAGGGGCTGCCAGGGTCCCGCAGACATGGGACCTCTCGCCAGTGATGCCTCTGGGCAGGAAAACCACTGGAGAGCAGCTGGAGCACTGCCTGCCTTTGACATCACGGGAGGGAGGCGAGGCAGGGAACTTCACCCCGTGCTAATCAGCCCTTGTTTTATCTCCAAATGTTCCAGACGCAGCCATTAGAGCTGCCCAGCCAACATCCCAGAGACGATTCCCTTTGAACGGCCGCTTTGTCTGGTAACTTTATTTACACTTTTGATGCCAATGTTTATCCACTCTTTAAAAAGCTATTCAGAGCGTCTCCCAAATTAACTTCAGATGTGAGAGCAAGGGGAACATTCCCTACATCATATTTCATACACTTTCGTGTTATTTAATTCTTGGAAACTCTTTTTTTTTTTCAATATAAAAATATTTTTTAAAAAATCTCCAAGGTTTTGGAGAGTATAACCTCTCCCTGTGTGGTCTGTAAAATCTGGCTGTAAAGCTCTTTCCCAAAGTTCACAAACTGCATTATAAATTGTCTCCTTATCTTGCTTATTGGGTTTCTGCTTTCACTGACACACATCCTGGGTAAGAAACTGCTCCAAGTGGCCTCCAACACCAACAGGCCTGTGCCCCTGGCAAGAGGAGCTCTGTCTGGGGATGGCTGGCATGGATGCCCACAGGAGATGGGGATGGGGTGGGGTGGGGTAGGATAGGGTTGGATGGCATGGGAGGGAAGGGGTATGCAGTGGGAATGGGGTGAGGGGGATGGGATAGGTGAGATGGGGTGAGATAGAGTGGGACGGGATAGGGTAGGATGGGGCAAGAGGAATGAAATATGATGAGTGAAATGGGATGGGTGGGATAGGATGGGATAGAGTAAGATGGAATGAGAAGGATGGGATATAGGGTAAGTGGACTGGGATGGATAGGATGGAATATGATGGGATGGGATAAAGTGATGAGATGAGATGATGAGATGGAGATGAGACCAGATCAGGTCAGACAAGAGCACTTGCTTTACCCTATTTCACCACACACCTTCCCGGAGAGTCCAATCTTTTTTCTCAAGATGCCTCAAAGGAATGAAAGTAACTTTCTGCACAGGAAAAAGGAGCCCAGAGCAGCCTGGTACTCACAGAGCTCACTGGGGACCCACGGCCCAGTCCCTGGAGGGTTGGAGCAGGTCACCAGCTCTGCTCCGCATGGAAGCAGCTGAAGTGGCCCAGCAGACTCGAGCCCCATCCTCCAGACCCCTGAAAGGGGCTGCACCTTCAGTACCTGGAGCCAACCAAGGTGCCCATGGGGATTTTTGCATTGATTCTTCCTGCAGTGACCAGCTGGAACTGGGAGAAGGCATCACCTACAGCCAGGGTAAGTCTTCCCTTTCCCAGCGGGCATCACTCTGGCTCCCAGGCAGAAGGCCTCCAGTCAGCTCTTGGGCTGCGGCTTTCCAGCTCTAAAGCTCTCTTCCCAGGAGAGTAATTTTCAGGAAAAAACCAGTAGGCAGCTTGAGACAACTCCAAAACCATCCGGCAGAGCCCAAACTCGAGAGTAATTTTCAGGAAAAAACCAGTAGGCAGCTTGAGACAACTCCAAAACCATCCGGCAGAGCCCAAACTCCTGCTTGGTTGCAGTATTTCACCACAGCCATTTCACTGTCCCTATATCAGCCAGCTCCTCTTGCCCACAGCTCGGGATGTGCAGTGGACGAAGCCAAGCAGCCGAAGGACCTGGAGGAGATCTGGCCAGGCAGAGTGTTCCCACTGCTGGGCCAAGCCAGAGCGGTGTACGATGAAAACGGCTGCATCTCCTGGGACCCTGCAGCTGTGAACAAACCTCTGAACAGGACTAAGGGGGACCTGACGACAGCAAAGGGCTTGGACAGGCAAGAGGGAATCTGAGATGCTGTATTATTTGGACTCAGCAAAGCAAGACTTCTATGCGGTTAACAGCCTCTGTGCTCCAGGAATGTCCAGGGCCCATTCCTAACAAAAAAAATGGGGTCTGGGGACATGGAGGGTGGCTTTCTGCAGGCCCTGAAGGGGCTTGCCCGGAGGGAAGTGAGGCTACAGACCAGAGCTGCTCATCCCTGAGCACCTCACGCCAGGCATTCCAGCAGGGACAGAGGTGTCCATGGAGGTGGTTGGGCTGAGAGGATAGCCTCACAGAGACGCAGGGGAGGCTGCTGCACTAATCCTGGCACGGTCAGGCATCCAGGTGAGATGTGGGAAGGGTTTATCACCTTCCCTGGGTGGCAGGGGCGGGGAGGGGTGGTACTACGGCCTCCTGGCAGGCTCGGAGACATCCGTTTACAGAGTATTTGGGGATGCTCAGCAGCAAGGCGCCACACAAGCACGAAATGTCATTACAAAGGATATGATTTAAGGCCGGGCAGGGCCAGGAGGGGAGGGGGATCTAGTTTGTGTGGAAGACTATACAAAATAAATCCTGTCCGAAAGGCTTTCCGCCTCCGCAGCACAAAGTGGAGCTGTATCAGCCGGCCCGTCTCTGCCGTGCTCTCCTTCTTCCTTTTACAGGCATAACGAGATTTTTTTTTGCTCATCTTTGCTGCAAGACTTGCTGGGTCCCGCCAGCTGATCCATGGCCAAGGAGAACGTCAGAGGAGGAGGGAAAATGAAGGGATCCAGCTCCCCTCCAAGGTGGGACCTCCACAGCCATGTCTGCCCTCAGCTGGGCAACCTGCAGGGTCACCAGTGGGACACAGCACTGACATCACTGGCCACATGCACTAGGCAGGTGAGGCTGCACGAGAAGGAAAGCTGGTGAGCCAGAAGCCATGTCCCCAGTGTGCCACCACTCCTCTCCTCCCAGCACAGCCAGGCTCAGGGCTCCTCTTCCCTCACCCCAGGTACCCATGGCCACACATCTTCTCCTGCTGCCACTCCCAGTCCAGACTTCTGCTCGAGTGATCACTCTGCTCCAGTGATCCAACCTGCTCTCCCCTTCCCACACTCAACCACGCTGCCGGCACAGTCCACCCACGTGTGCCATCCAACATCCCACCACTGGGAGAAGAGCTCCAGAGGAGACGCAGGAAGAGCTAAAGCCCTCAGATATGCAGACATGGTCAGGAAGAGCTGGGCAGGATCCAGCCATTGGAGAGCAACCCATAAACCACTGTTGGAGGGGAGATGATGGGGAGAGCCGGGCTGGTGCCTCACTCTGCCCTCAGCAATGCTCAGGCAGACCTGGGTGCCTCCCCTGCTCCCCTGCCAGAGGCTGGCAGTCCCAACGTGCCACAGACCATCTGTCCTTCCTCAAGGCTCCATGCTGGCCAGGTGGACAGAAGCAGAGTGCTCAGGGCTCAGCAGCCCATGCCCTGGCCCCACTGCTGCCACTAGAGTAGGAACAAACTGAAATGGGGCTTCAAACAGCAGCAATCCCCCCCGAGACTTCTCTCTGTGGCTGCAGTTGGGACAAAAGGAAATTGTGGCCAGAAGGATCTGCCAAAAGTGCTCCTTCTTTTATTTGTAGGGAAGTTTCAAACTGAGAATTCCTCATTTTCAGCTTTGCTGTGAATTTTTCCTTCTCCTCCCACACAGGCCAGATAAGTAGCCAAATGCTGTTTCCACGGGAAAGGAAACATCCTCCTCTCCCCTTTCCCATGCATTTTCTAGGAAGGAGAAGAAGCTCCAGATAAAGCTAGAGGAAGGGGAAGCCCATTGAAACAAAATAGCCGGCAGCAAAGTCATTGGGAAATGTTAAATGAACAAACAATGGTTTGTTGCTCTTAAATTTCAAACCAAACTGGCTCTGCAGAGCATGGGGATCTCCATTCCCACTGAAGCTCAGGCAGAAGAGGAGGAGGTCCTCTTTGTCTTCTCTTGGTGATGCCACTTAAAGCCCTTCCCGGCTCCTTCATGCAGCTGCCTGGTCTCCACTTTTTTCCAGGGAGAAGGGGAATCCTTTTCCCAGGAAAGCTGCCTCAAGGTCTGAATCATTTTCTTTCTGCCTTGGCTCCAAAGGAGGGCAAGGAGATACAGCTCCAAGCCTGGATACCTCTGTGATTTGGCCTTAAGTCAAGCAAGACAAACTCAGGCCTGCAGGCAGCTTTAATGAGGAATTTGCAACCCTAATTAGAAAAATAAGGGCATATTCACGCAACATATAAATATAAAACAAAGGTTGAGTTGAAAGATTCGAAGTCTAGAGAGGAGAAAAACCAAAGAGGCCCCAAAGTTTCCGAGTTCCTGTTGGCTTTGGAGAGAGGTCCACGCCTGGGGAGGTTCAAGCTTCTCCAGATCTCCAGGGCCTGCAAAACCTGTGCCGAGGCTCTCCAGTGAGCAGCCTTGCTCCCACGGTTTCCGGCATTTCCTAATGAGGGAAGGTCTGGGAAACACTGCGAGAACAGCCTTTTGCAAAGTATTTTGGCACCCTTGCCTCCAACGGGGATGCAGAAAGTACAAAGGCTGGAAAACCTAAAAAAAAAATAGAGGAGGGCTAACTAGAGGTTTCAAGCATTGGCAAGTTTGACTTGGGGGTGGTTCAAGTTGGAGGTGAAAGTTCGGGCGAGGTGCTCATTCTCCATGACTCAGAGCATCCGTATTTATCCTAATGGAGTGGCAGGAAGCTGAGGATCAAGAGGCGGCTATCAGGGCCAGAGACTTAAAGCAGAGCCAAATCCTGGCCAGGGCAGGCTGGGGCTGGGAGCTGAGCTTGGTACGCGTGGTGGGGACAGCCCAGGCAGCACATGTGAGACACCGCGATGTGGGCACAGAGTTCAGCACACCCCGTGGGAGTCCTGCGGTCCAGCAGCTGGAGGTGGGCCCAGGATGACCTTCTGAACCCCGAACAACCTGCCTCCGCCCACCCAGGAGCCAGACACGCTCACTGAGGGGCGACTGATGCCCCCAGCTGACCTCGGCACTGCCTGGATGAGCCGGTGGGGGTACCTGAGCCCCGAGCACGGTGCTCGGACTCACTGGGGAGAGGGGCAGCAGAGCAGGGCAAGGGATAGGGACTGGATGCTGCTCTTGCAGCTGGTATCATCCCCCTCTGAGCCACTCTGGGGAGTTTTGAAATTCTCCAACAATGGAAAACTCCTTCCTCTCCCTAAAAAAAAAAAAAAAAAACAAAACCAAAACAAAACCGTTGCCCCCCACCAAAAAAAAACCACCACCAAAACTCAGTTTGGGCAAACTGAAGCATTTTTGCTCCACTTCTCACTTCCCTTGATTTTGCCTTTCCCGTTTTGCCTTAGACTACACGATGCAACAGCAGTTTATAAAGCTGGAAATGGCCTCTCCTGAATCTGCGGGATGGCGATATGCTGACAATGCCAGAAACAAATACATGAAGTAGGTCTCAGACTGAAATCCATGGAATTTCCGAGAGCTCAGCAACACCATCCTGCTCAACATCTCCTCCTCCCATCAGCATTCGCTCACCGGCCACACGTGTTCTCTGCTGAAACACCGTATCAGCATCTGCTGTTCAGCCACAGCCTGTACTCCAACCTCCTCCACATCGCCTAATATTGGGGGTCCTATGCCTTATGTTCACAGGGTTTTGGGAAACAGGCTTTGTGTATGTGTAAGAGATGCTTGATGGAGCTCAGAGTGTGGTGCAGAACCAATACCCCCATTTTGCAGGCAGCAAGCCAAACCAAGGATGAGGCTGCTGGTGCCCAGTGTGGCTGTCCCGGGTGCCCCATTGCACCTGGGTGGAAATGGCTGGAGAAACAAGGCTGGAGGGTTTCTCAGGTCCCAAGTGGAAGCTGCTGCAGAGTCTGGTAAAGGCCTTCCCCTCAAGGGCCAAGGTGGCCCCAGTATGGTCCAGCCTAAAGCCCATCCTGAAGCCTTGATTTCCACCAGGGCTGAGCCCGATGCAAGCATGAGACACGTCAGCATCCCCTAAAAGACCTGTAAACTGGGAAGGGCCTCTCCTAGGCCCTGCTCATCAAACCCAGTGCCAGTCCCTGCCTGTCCAACAGCACCCATTTCTTGGGAAGGCTTTGAATAGGGAAGAAAACAACATACAAAACCCAATTTACAAAAACAAAGCCCAAACAAAGGCCATAAAATCTAATAATTAACAGAGCAAATAAGATGAAGGCCCATTAGGTTGCACATATTAGGTAATGACAAGTAATTCACAATAACCACTTCTGAATGGACTTCACCAAATATGCATTTAATTAGGGTTTAATAAAGCAACAGCATGTTCTTAAAGGCCAATTAGAAACATATTCACTGAGGTTTAGAAGCTATGTAATAGATGCCTGTAGGAACCAGATACGTGCTGATTACATAGCTATTAATCCTCAATAAAGGGTCTAATAATCATTTTGTGCTTCAGGAGCAGGCAGCTGCTTTATTAAATCTTAATGAAATGCATACTTGGGAGCTTTCCTTCAAAGCCAGTCTGTGTTAGGAAGATGTGCTTAGAAGTGGCAGTCTGCTGAGAGAAAGGACCCCCTCCTCATCACCACCTCTGCCACCGTGGCAGCAGCTCAGAGGCTCCCAGAGCAGCCGGGATGGAGGCCCACAGAGGGGAGAGATCACTTGGTCTGAGAGCACCATGAGACATTTCACCCTGTGCTTAATATTTGCTTGCACAGGGAAATGTCTCCATGAACCAGAATATCCATCCGGTTGATGGCTCCACGTCCAAAGCACCCCTGTGCAACTCATTCCAGGAGGGAAACAAAACCCTGTGCCCAGCTGGGTGGTCCCACATGCCATGAGGATCAGCTTAGCCACCTCTCCAGGAATTCACCTCAAGCCTGTATTCACAACAGTGACTGAAGTGAGCTGCCTCCCACCATCACCCAAAGAGGAGCTGGTCTGAGCCAGGGTCTAGGCCAGCCAGGTGGTAGCTTCTTGCCACGTAATCTGTAGGATCTGTAGGTCTAAAACCTGCCAAGTCATTACTAAGTCCCCATGGACACAACATCCAGACAAGCCACAGCTGGAAGTGGTACCATCAGACAGCGTGAGGCTCTGCACAGCACTGCCCACCAGTTCAGACTGGGGCTGGGAGGTGCAGATTCCAGTGTGGTCCTATCTCAGGCCAAGCCTGGCTCCCAGTCAGCAGCCCCTGTTAGCTCATCAGGACTTCAGCAGTGCTGGAACTGGCAGTCTGGCCACAGAGATGCCCAGGGCTCTGTGGGGGCCCCATCGGCTGCCCCCGGCTCCCCCACTCTGGGTGCAGGTCCTGCCGGGCAGGGGGTGCCTGGTGCTGAATGTCACTGAGGATCAGTCAGGACAAGTCATGGGAAGAGTGGCAGGAGCCACAGGCATGAGCAGCCCAGGAATGGGAATGAGAGAGGGTGGGTGCAGCTCTGAGCTTCAGCACTCGTGGGCTCCCCTGGAGAGGGAATGGGTAAAGCAGGGAAAACACCCCAGATACACATGAGACATCCCAAATATACTGCTCTTTTGAAAGCTTTCAGAGGTCTTAAACTCTAATTAGCCCAATTAAGGGGAGCTCTACCCTGCAGGGATGGCTGCTTAGTGCTCCCATGCTGGGCAGGGGGTCTGGCTCATGCTGCCCTGCCTCCAAGTCCTCCTGGCTGTAGGGTTTTGCAGGCAGGGGAGAAGCTTTGAGAGGCACTGCCCCACCTGTCCATGGTCGTGGGGCACCCAGAGAACCCCCGGCTGTACAGTGGGATTGCTTCCACCTGCTCTCCTGTCCCTGAGGATCATTCACGCCCCATAACTGCAGGGCCCTCAACCCCAGCTCATGCCCAGCACCCTCCACCCCAGGGCTCCCACGTCCCCTCTTTGCCCAGACCCCACACCACCATCCCAGCCCCTGCAACCGGAGCAGGTGTCCCACAAGGACCAGCACCCAAATATCCTTCATTTGATCGCCTGGATCAGGCACACACACCCTCATGGGTGCCTGAACCTCCAGCATCAGTGTTGCCTAAAATGCGGATGCCATCCCCTCTCACATTAATAACTTCCCTGGCCAAAGGTCTCCAATAAAAGGAGCCACCTTGAGCCCAAACAGGGTGCTGGGAGTGCCTAGGCAGCTCTGGGCCAAGGGAGCTGCTGGTTCGCATTATATGCTGTCGGGCCTCAGCACAGATGGACAAAATGACAACATCTCCTGCATTATTAATTAGTGTTTTTTAATGGAAAAGGGTAACTTCTTTCCAACCTCACAGAGAAGTTAATCTGCTGCACAAATCAGCCATGCCATTGCCTGAGCCAGGACAGGAGCCTGCGGGGACAGTCCCAGGGGAAATAAAGGGATGAGGCATTTCATTATTCTTGTTCCTCTCAGTGAAGAAAAGATAGACCTGGCCAGGGTGCGGGACGCTCCCACCTGCCCATCTGTCCCTCTGCTTGCCCTTGCTGCTTGGCATCCCACTGCCTCGAGGGATAGAGAGCCTCAGCAGTGGTTCCTGGGGAGACCCTACACGTGAGATGAAGGAGAAGGATGCTCCCTGTGTCCACCATGGACTCTGATTACCTCCATTAGCACCCTTCAGATGGTCCTTCCCACCCAGCCACAGGTGGCTGAACTCCACAGTGCTCTGCCAACAAGCTCAGAGCAGAGACCCCTTGGCTGGCCAGAGCTGCCCACACCTGTGCAGAGTTGCCTGTCCCCACTTTTGGGACATCCAGCTCTTCTTGTTCAAGTCCTCACTTGCCTACAGTTTTGATGGTCAGCAGTTTTCTGGTGGAACACGCGGCTTCTGCAAGAGTAATGTTTTCCCTCCAAGGCAGTTCTGGTTTTCTCCCAGAGACTAAGTCTCAGGCTCGTTTAGCCAAACCTGAGCAGTTTGACATCAGCTTGACACGAAAACTCCCTGGGATGTATTACAGGTTGCTGTCGTGCATCCCAAGTCCCACCAGGACAGCCCAGGCGCCCGTGGAGCTCGTCCAGGGAGAAAAGTGATGGCCCACCAGCTCTGGAGGGCACAGGCTGGTATGAAGGAACTGAAAATGAAGTTTTCTGAATTCAGCATTTCTGCCTTCTTTTTTTTTTTTTTCTTTTTTCTTTTTGGAACTTTCCATTGCAGGGAAGATTTTAACAAGTTGATTTTTCCAGCCTTTTGAGGACAAGAGCAAATTCTGAAATATCATCATTTTCACAAGGGCAAAACTCCAGATTTTCAGCCAGTTTCTCCCGGGGCCTATCCAGGAGGCCCAAGCCACCCACACAGAAGATGTCCCACATATATAGATAGAGACAGAGAAGGAGATAGAGATAGAGAGATAGAGATGATATAGATAGATACAGATATAGATATAGATATAGATGTAGATATAGAGATTAAGAGATAGAGATATATAGATTGATAAATATAGCTGATATAGAAAGATATGGATATAGATAGATATAGATTAGATATAGATAGATATACAGATAGATATAGATATAGATATATGAGAGATAGAGATAGAGATAGAGATAGAGGTCAAGGTATCTGGTTTGCAGCCGGGGGCTCTTGGGGGTTCCATAAGGCACGAGCCCACAGCATCTCCTCAGGGCCACGACTTGGTCTCCTGTCCCAGCCCAGCCCCAGCACTGGAATTGAACACTGCTGGCACCCCCACCAGCTTTCACTGAGCCACCAAGGAGGAGGAGATGTGGGAATCACGGGGTCCACAAGGAGAGGAATCAGGCAAGTTTGAAAGATCCTGAAGATTGTAACCTCATAAAAAAATTGAGAGGCAACAGGGCTATATTTAATAACAATGCTTAAGGATAAAAATATCCTTACACAGAAGAGCCTCCAAAACACCTGCTTGGCAGTCAAGCTTAAGCTTCAGAAAGGGTGCTCTTGATCGGGGTCTGCCTTGCCTGACATCCCTCCCTTTGCCCGATCTTCTAGTTTGTGGGATCTGCATTCAGAAGGAGTGCCAAGAAAAGGCAAGAAAATAACAGAGGTGCATTTAGAGACACCCCACAAGGTTGCACCAGAAGGACTGGAGTTGTGTGTGTCCAGCACTGCCAGATCATGGATGCTGGACCATAGGAGAACTCAAGAGAGACCTTCCCAGGAGCAGTCAGCTAACTACGGTCATCCAAATCTCTGTCTTCAGCAACTACCAACACACCAAAATTTCTCTAATCCCCTTCCTATGGGTGCTGCTTGCAGAGACAAGAAGGGTTTGTCACATGGCAATTAGCTGCAAGGAATCCCCAAAACCCTCCAAAGCTGCCGCTCGCTGCCTCTGGCCCTTGCAATAAACTTACTGCCACTCCCCATTTCAGCTGGCAGCTGGTCCTCATTTCTAGACCTGTTTCCTTTCTACTAATCAGCTCCAAATGTTTCTCTGCCTGAACATGTGGACAGAAACACAATGTCAGGACACTCTCTTCCAGGCACACTCGTGCTGCATGTGAGGGGCCAGGAGTGCCAGCAGCAGAGCTGGGATGACCCTCTCTGGCCACCCCTGTGGCCACTGTGTGGCTGCACAAAGCCAGATGCTGCCCCGCTGCAGGTCCAGGGCACAGGCAGTTCTGCCTGTTTGGCACGGATGGTGGATGGAGCAGACTGACGTGGATCAGCCCGTTGTGCTGCCTCCTGACCTCAGCACCCCCAGAGGGAGGCAAGAATTGGCCCCATTGTCACGGGTGACTCCAACTCGCCTCTGTGCAGAGCTGGGACTGAAGTCTCAGGGGTAAAACACAGGTCCAGGAGATAAAAGAAAAGCAAAGGGTGGATGAATCACTCCGCAGAGTGGGCCCAGCAAGGTCAGCCTGGCTTATTACCCACAGCTGACATACTCTGAGCAGAGCTCAGCATGGAGCCAGCCATCAGGAAACAAGAACAGGGCTCCCTGTCCAGGGCTCCAGAGCCAGAGGAGCAGGGAGCAGAGACACCACCAACACCCTGGGCTCTGCTGCTTCAACTTGTGGTCAGACTCCCTTCGTCCTGGAAAAATTGAAAGGAACCAAAGTTTTTTTTTTATTATCTTGGATCTGACTTGCACAGTGAAGGTGCTCCAAAGCTGCCTGTGCCAGCACATTCACAGAGTTTCCCCAGCAGAAGAATGAAGCAAAACAAGGGGAAGCTCTTTGATCTTTATGCGCCTGATGTTTGGAGCCAAGGAAGCAGAGAGCATGGAGCTGCCCTTCCCATCCAGGTTTGTGATCTTTCCTCCTGGCCATGGCCTCAGGCAGCAGAACTGAGCCTGAGCACCTTCTCACTGCCAGAGAGGCCTCACTGCAGCAGGGCTGAGCGCAGATGGGTGCTGGGGACCAGAGCTCTGACCTCAATTCTGCTGCTCACCTCAGTGCTTTGCTTTCCTGGGACAGAAGGGTAATCTCCTGGTAATCCTCTTCCAGGTCTCAGGCTGGAAAGCATATTTAAGTGTGAGGTTCCATCACTTATATGGTGCATCTATAACAAGCAGCACAGCTGCTTCGCCACCATAAAGCTCTGCAGATAGAGGATGCCAACTGAACAACAGCCTTTTTAAAATTTAGTCCCTTCTGAAACAGGAAGGTCACTTAGGAAATTCAAACTGTAATCTGAAGATTTCATAGTACCAAGGAGGATTTTTTGCTGTGTTTGTCCAGCTCTGTTTGCAAACACCATCTGCCCCAATGAGAAGTTGTGGTTAACCTCCAGAAAGGGAAAGGTTGAAATTCCCAGGCTGATGGCCAGAGGTGAGGAGTCTCTTCACTGTCGTGACCAGTGACAGGACTCAAGGAAATGGCATGAAGCAGAGTCGGGGAAGGTTTAGGTTGGATCTCAGGAAAAGGTTTTTCCCCCAGAGGGTGGTCAGGCACTGAACAGGCTCCCCAGGGCAGTGGTCACAGCACCAAGGCTGCCAGAACTCAAGGAGCATTTGGATAGTGCTCTCAGGCACATGGTGGGATTGTTGGGATGTCCTGTCTAGGGCCCAGAGTTGGACTCAATGGTCCTGGTGGGTCCCTTCCAACTCAGCACGTTCTGTGATTCTGTGAGTCTATGATGTGGACTATTCAAATACCACCGTGAAGGTCCCATCCATCACAAGTGCATGGGTTAGATCACCCAAGGCAAGCAACAGCTCTGGTTGAGCAAGCCAGCAGCTCTTCATGCAGTAAACATGTCCAAAGAGACTGAACCTTGCCAGATCACACAACACAAACTCTACAAGCCATGGACCCTCTCTAGAAACCACCTCATATGGAGAGAGGACTCAGCAGCTACAGCAACAGGGCAAACAGCTCCCTGGAGCAAACCTCAGAGCCTCTGGCTTCTGCTCATGCCACAGCCCCACTGAGAGCTGCCTCCCTGGCAATGGGCTGCACCCACCAGTACTGGACCCTCCAGGCCACGTTCCCCTGCACTGTGACCACCCTGCACTGAGGCCCAGCTGCCAGCTTTGTTCCAGCATTGGCTGCATGCAGGGTTCCAGGACCTCCTCCCACCAAGGGATTTGTTTGTGCCATCTGAGCTGTTCAGCAGGATATGAGCTGCCTGGCCTGCAGATGCCCAGCACACAAAACTCTGCTGAGGGACTGATGGGCTGCAGGCACAGTGGTGGCAGCTTAGGGCTGCCACCCCACTTCCCAGGACTGGGAAACCCTCTGCCAGACCTCCAACCCATCTTGGTGTGTGAAGAGACTTCATATATTTCAGGACATGAAGTACTGCTTCCAAGTTGTACTGAACACGTTCTCACATTGCTGCCCAGGGAAAGGGCCAAACGCCTGTGGAGCTGAGGCCCACAGAGTCATTGCACCAGTGGCAGCTGCGGAGCAGACTGTGGGGTGGAGGCAGGCAGAGGTGACCAGCAGCAGGGCTCCGCAATCGTGACTCTTCCCAGCCCTTCCCAGCACATTAGAGGGAATGTAGGAGCCCCGGCCAGAGGTGAGGGGCGGCTGATGAACGAGGTGTTAACACCTCGGCAGATGGTTCCAAAGGCTGCACCACGCTTGGGGGGCGCAGACAAAACACAGAGGTGAAGCCCGGATGTTTAACTTCAGCATCTGGATGTGATTCCTAAACAGAGACGCTCTCGTCTGACCGTTCTGCCTGAAAATAAATGGTTTATTTGACCTTCCCCGTAGCCTGCCCCAGTATCTTCTGGGTCTCTCCTAAACACACAGCAGCTGCTCCCTCCTTGCTGGGACAAGCCATGTGCCAGACAAGCACTGCAGGCATCCCTGGGGGCATGGCAACAGTGTGGGTGTGGGGGACATGGTGTCAGGGGCTTTGGGGCAGAACACAGCACAGAGCAGAGCCAGCAGTTCAGAAGAAAGTGCAGTGGGAAGGAAAACATCCCTCCGCACTGCATCCGCCCTGTTTTGAGCTTCCACTCAGCACATTTCAGAGCAGGACACCAACCCTGGGTGTCCACCCTGCCAGGTGTCTGCTCCTGCCCAAAAATCCTGTGGGAATAGAGAGGGATGGGACTATAGAGTGGGACCGGTCTGCAACCTTGTCCTCTTACCTTCAGCCCCTAGAATCCGCACCTGAGACCCACCAGAGCAGCCCAGCTGCCTGAGCAAACCTGGGCACACCCAGATACCTTGGGACTCGGCACAATATGGATCTCATTTCACCTCAGCAACATCCCATCACCCAAAGCAGGGACTGCAGCTGGTGCTTCCTAAGACAAGGAGAGACAAACCTGCTCAATGCCTTGGGAGCATTGAGCTTGGAGCAAGACCCTGCTTGGGGAGCCAGGTCCCCAGGATGTGTTGAAGCCAAGCAGTGCCCTTCAGAGATGATATCTAATCTTGGATCAGAGACACCACACGCCAGAAAATCCACCACACTCCTAATAAATGGGAATAGTAGGGGCTGGGTGGTGCTGAAGCTGACAATGAAGATAATGATTAGTGATGACGAGTAGTACCAATTAAGGCTAATCTGCCTAATGGCCAAGTCTGAGGGCAGTGCAGCGTGACTGATGATGACAAGTGATGGCAGCTGGAGGAGGCCACAGTGACCACAGAGATGTCAGAAAATGCTGGTGGCAGACAGAGTGAACAAGTGGTGACACAGTAATCTGTTACTTGGTTGTTTGTAATCCTGCAGACACATCTGGCTCCAAGCACCCCGCGGTCCTGCAAGGCTGCTGAAGGATCAAACAGGGAGCACTGGAGGCCAGACCTCTCTTCGTGGCTTCCTGTGGGCAGTGTGTGGTGCAAACTGGTGGCACAGTGTGGTGTGGCACATCAACAGCCGACACCTTGGTCCACCCCAGCCCAGCTCCACCAGTGCCCTTCGACTCGCCAAGAGCCAGGCAGAGCCAGCAGGGAATGCAGGAGGTGTCAGACCCCCCAGCGCAGTGGGACAGGGACCCTGAGGTCCCACTGAGACCCAGCAACTGGCTGCCAACACGGGGCACCCACCCTGGCACAGCCCCTGCACCAGCCAGTCCCTCACAGCAGGAGCAGCCCCGTGCCAGCAGCACAACAGCTCCATGGGCCAGGAACAATGAGTGGGTGCAATCAGGGTGCCAGCACAGCGAGCCCTGAGGGTATGGCTGCCCTGGGTGCTGTGTGGCCACTCACAGCCCAGCCTGGCCCTGAGCATGCTGACAGCACCCCTGTGCCCTCCCTCACTGCCTGAAGCACCGGGCACAGCAGGCAAGAGGGACAGAGGTGCCCCAGGGAGCAGAACCACGGCGCCACAGCGCCGGGTGGGTGAGAGCCAGGCTGGCCCTCGGGGACCGGGGCAATACTTCACACGGGAGAAAAGGGCAAAACATGTCAGCTGGCCACGATAAGAGCAGTCACACAAAGCAGGCACCACTTGCAGAGCAATATGTTCACTGTCATCAGCCTGGCAGCACGGCAGGGCCCAGCACCTCATGCCCATCAGATTTATTCTCCGCCTAAAGTAAAGCAGGGCTCAGGGCCAAACGAAGCTGGGACAGATCAGCCAAAAGCTGCCCAAGTATGAGCACAGAGCTACTAGCAAGCTCCAGGACTGCTGCAAAACGCTGAAGCTCTGCAGCCCAAGAGCTGCTCACCAAGCCTGCCAGTATGGGGTTAGAAAGGCTGGTTTTGTGGCATCTTCCCAGGATGGATCTTGTGGTGATGCATGCTGTCCCCACCTCTCCTCAGGTCAGCTCTGTGGTCTCAGGAGCTCCTGATAAGCCTCTACCGAGACAGCTGAGCGGTGAAGCATCCCTTGACCGTGCCAGCTGGGCAGTGAAGCATCCCTTTGACTGTACCAGGAGCTCTCACAAGGTACAGGAGGGAACGATCCTGCCTGTAACAGGAACATCAGCTGCCCAGGTGATGAATTAGCCTTGGTAAATCATTTACCTGAATCACAGCTCGAGTTGGTACCATTGTTACAAGACCTTTTCACAAAATGAGTCGTAGCCCAAGTGGAACGGTACCATTGTTCCTGGCAAAAAAATCCTGTAGCTACCGACTCAGGAACTGGCCAGGATGGAAACTTACTGAGGACTAAAGCCGTTCATCTTGTGACCCTATAAACATCGGTCCTAAGTGGGGCCCTCCTGTACCTAAACAGGGCCTATCAGTGCCTAAAGGGACTACAAGAGAGCTGGAGAGGGACTTTTTGCAAGGGCTTGTAGTGATGGGGTAAGGGAGAATGGCTTCCCACTGCCAGAGGGCAGGGTTAGATGGGATACTGGGGAGAGATCCTTCCCTGTGAGGGTGGTGAGGCCCTGGCACAGGTTGCCCAGAGAAGCTGTGGCTGCCCCATCCCTGGGAGTGTCCAAGGCCAGGTTGGATGAGGCTTGGAGCAACCTGGGCTAGTGGAAGGTGTCCCTGCTCATGGTGGGGGGAGGGGGAGTTGGAATGAGATGAGCTTTAAGGTCCCTTCCAACCCAAACCACTCCATGATTCTATGGTGATGAACAAGCTCTGCCCAAGTTCCTGCCTAGCAGGGCTGCCCTGCCCGTCTGCAGTAGACCACAGCGCAGCTGCACCCACCAGTCACTGTTCTTGGCACTTCCTTCTCCAAGAAAATCCAGGGAGGCAGCTGATAGAGCTGGGAATACTCTGGTGTTCCCATGAGGATGTGGCTGCATCCCAGCTTTTAAGAGTTCACAGGGACTTGGAATGGAGGCTGGCAGTGCTGGTACAAGCCCAGACCTGACCTGGCAGCCCACTCCACATTCCTGGCAGGAAGAACCAGTGAAGGATGCAGGCACCTGCAGCCCCCATAATACCCTGTCCAAAGGAGCCACCAGTCCCCCAGGTTCACATCCCCACAGGCTTGGGGTGCTCCCCCACTGGCAGAGGATGGCAGCACAGCACTGCTCCCAGCTGGAGCAGGCATCTTCAGAGGGACATGCTGCACTCTCACCCCTCACCCACTGATCTTAACAGACACATGGCTCCAGCACACTTCAGTCTCAATTTTGGATCTGCTCTGGTTTTAATTTGGGGGACGGTGCCGTATCTAGTGCTGCAGCCCTTGATTAGCACGCGCACTGACACACACGCACACACCACATTGCCAGACTCAATCACACATGTTTGCTCAAGACCTTTCCGAAATCTTTGGATTCAGACCAACTTTTCTTTTCTTACATGCATTTGTTGTAGTCCAATATTTATAGTTTACTTAAAATAAATGACTCCTTATGTTTCCTGCTTCCCGCTCCTGAGGCGAGGGTCTCGTGGGGTTGCTGCCTGTCTTCTTCTCTCTTTCCTCAACGTTTTGCTATTTTTTTCTTCTTCCATAAACATTTTTTGAGCAGATTCTACATTTGCCAGATGCTTCTGAGCCTTGTCCCAGGTCTTTTCAGTGGTTCTGGTGAGCAAGACAATGGTTCAGATTGAAGCAGACAGCACAGTTCACAGCGGGGCAGCTGTGCCACAGGGCCTTCATGGCGCAACATGCTGGAGGAAGAGGAGGGTGAAGATGAGGAGGACGAGGCAGGCTGGTTTCTGGGTCATGGGAGACAGGCACAGATCCTGCCTATGGTGCAGACTCACTTGCAGCACTCGGATGTGAGGATGCAGCACCCAGACTCGTGGCTGTTGCAGGGAACAGAAGAAGTGGCAAGAGTCTCCATGCCCATCCTTGCTACCCTGCTTGGGTTGTGAGCATGGGGCTCCCACCTGCAAGCTCCTGCTCCAGGAGGGACCCTCTCTCCAGCCCAGGGTGGGATGCAGGGTGGTGGAGCCTCATGAAGCTCTCTGCTCCCACTCGGGCCAGCTCGGAGCAGGCTGCTCCCGGGATGTTCCACTCAGGTATCTCCAAGGGCACATTCCCACCCTTCTCCATCTGAATATCTTCAAGGACAGGTTCCCACCCCTCTCCAGGATCCTATTGCAACACTTGAGCTCCCTCACAGTGGCCTTATGATTTGAAAGTGTGTTTGTAGGGAATTTCCCCTATTCCAGCTCCTGCCTCTCACTGTCTCTGTGTATACCTTTGAGAGAAACCCTGGGTGCAGTCTCCTGTTTGGCCTCAGATGCCCAAATGCCCTGTGCCTAACAGCAAAGGGGTTGTCAGTCCTCGACAGAGGATGGAAACCTCCCAGGAACCTCATTGCTGGTTTGGGGGAGACAGCGAGGGGGAGCCAAGGGGCTCCATGGGAAAGGAGTAGCCCCCAGGCTGCCTTGCAGCATCTGTGGGTGCAAGAGGCAGGGATGTTGCTGGAGCATCCCTGCAGGCAGCGGGAGGATGGAGGGATTAAACCAATGTTTGCGTGGCCTTTCCCACCCAGCAGCTCTTGGCAGCTCTCTCCATCGCTGGGGCCGACGAGCCCCATTTGTTTTGGAAGAGCCATTTGTTTTCCGACCCTCTGCTGTGAAGGGAATGCTTTCACTGCAAAAATTATCCTTCCTTCTTATTTCAGGCCCTGGGGCTCCACTAGACACCTTCCACTAGCCCAGGTTGCTCCAAGCCCTGTCCAATCTGGCCTTGAACACTTCCGAGGGATGGGGCAGCCACAGCTTCTCTGGGCAACCTGTGCCAGGGCCTCATCATCTTCCTTGTAAAAAACTTCCTCCTAATATCTAATCTAAATTTCCCCACTTTTAGTTTAAAGCCATCCAGCATTTTTCTATCACTACAGACCCTGCTAAGGAGTTTGTCTCATCTTTCTTATAAGTCCCCTTTAGGCACTTGTCTCTCCAGAGCCTTCTGTTCTCCAGGCTGAACAACCCTAAATCTCTCAGCTTTTCCCCACAGTAGAGGTGCTCCACCCTCTGACCACTTTTGATCCCAAAACTTCTTCCAGGCAGAAGCCTGGATGTAAAGACAGGAGTGTAGCCTGGCTTTCTCCTCCAGACAGCCCTGCAGGCACACCATCCCATTGGGAAGTGCTCCCAGCCAACAGCAGCACACAGGACTGGGCTGTTTCCATCGATCACAGTTACATTTTTCCTTTTCTTTTGTCCTTCTTTCCTTTCTTTTCTGTTTTTTTCTTTCTGTTTTTATTTTTTTTATTTTCTTAATTTTAATTATTATCATGTTTTATTTTTCCTCCTTTTTTACCTTTTTCTTTTCCTTTTTCTTCTTTTCTCTCCCCTTTCCCCTTTTTTTTCTTTTTCCTTTTCCTTTTTCCTCTCCCTTTTCCTTCCTTTCTCTTCCTCCTCTCCGCTCCAGCTGCATGCAATCCACTCAAAGACCATTTTACTTTCCCACACCCGTTAATCATTTGCCAGCCTGTCCTTTGAGCAGGAGCTGCACATGAGCTCAGCAGCACCACAGGGCTGGGGGGTAGGGGGAGGCACCACAAGCCTGAGCCCCCTGTGGGCTGGGGGGGACCCGTGGCTGGAAAATGCCAGCAGATGAGCAAAAACCCTCCCAAAAATGCTCCTGCAGATTGTACGACAATGGGCTGAATGGAACAGCCTCCTCCAAATGGTCCTGCTGGGACTGGGGCCACCAGCAGCCATCGCCTTGGCAGAGCCACCAAACCAGCACCCAGTGGGCACCCCTGCCCACGCTGCCCTGTTCAGGGCCAGGAACCAGCACCCAGAGGGCAGCTGCCAAAAACCTTCCAGTCACTGGGGATAAAATGTCATTAACCTGGGCAAGGTGTAGCCTAAGCTCTGGGGGGTCAGGATAACTGCTGATAAATGCTCCTGGGTGTTAAAGTGCCAATGACACTTGGTTCATCCAGGGGCTGAGGGTTGTCCCTGCCCAGTTTATCCCAGAACAGGCAGGAGGCCCCAGGGATGGGCAGCCATCAGAGGAACACTTCTGTCAGCAAACCCTGAACAAGAAATGAGCAGAGCATGAGCCAATCAGTATTTTCTGGAGTGCTTCTGGGCAGAGGCTCTGAGGTTCATGATGGAGGAGGGCAGATGGCACCCAGGTGGCTACTCAGGGCACATCCCAAGCCCCACGGCAAACCAACCCTAGAGGATACAGGGTTTACACCCAGGAGCTCAACAAGCACTCAGGTGCCTTTCTCCTGGTCTTCACTGAGCCCCTGGTCCTTGCCCAGCACCAACCCTGCTCCTAGTAGCACAACGCTCTCGAACAGGGGGCTCTGGCCTGGGTTGATGCCACCATCCCAACAGGAAGAAACAAGACCTAGAGAGCCAAAACTCTCTGAGTCCCGCAGATTGTTCACTGTAGGCTGAGACCACATGAACCAGGCCTGAGCATGGACTCCTTGGCCATCCTCCGTGGCCCTGGAGGCCTCACACAGTCTGGTGGCACCAAGGGCCTTTTCTTCCCCTGGGGAAATCAAGACTCCTCATAGGACAGGATCTGGTATCCCAAGTGGGGCCATGGAAGGCAGCTCCCGTGTGAACTTCCCAGACCCTTGAGCCACTGTGCAGCAGGATGGCCCCATGGGAGCTGACAGCCCTCCAGCCACTGGGATTGCAGCCAAGATAAACTGGAGCAAAGCAACACCTCCTGGACCCAGGGGGTCAACGTCACCCTTGGCTGTCCTGGGCATTCTCATGGGGACACAGCTGAGTGTGGCCACAGTCAACCTCACACCCTGGGAAATGTCCCCCACCCATGGACCTTGGCACGCCCGATGTGGCCCCAGGGATGGGCACAACACTGCCTGCTCCCCTGGGCCTCCGACCCTCCCTGACTTCCACAACTCCCAGCTCTTTCTCTTCCGGCACAAGGAGCATTCAGAAAGGGTCCTGGGCATCCAGTTTGGAGGGGAGCTAGAGCCAAGTGCCTGGGGCAAGCCACGAGGATGCTGAAGCATTTGGGAGCGTGGGGGCAGGCCAGCGGGACCTGGCAGGCGATGAGACGGGAGGACAATACAACAGCCCGTTTGTGCTCTTGGTTCCTGGCCCTGCTGCCCTGCCCCATGCCATAGTAAGGCTGGTATTCAGGAATTAATTGATGTAATTAAAGTGTGGCATGACTTTGCCATGGCCTCCGAAGGTGGTGGCAGCAGGCCAGGGTCTGCGGGTGGAGGAGGAGCCCCTCACATGCTATTCTCCCTATAGAAAAAGGGCAGATCTTGGGTAGATCTGAGGCATGAAATTGGTATAAAGGGATTGTCAGGAAAGCGTAACGGTGCCGGGCTTGCCGTCATCAGCAGCTGCAGGGTGATAATTCATCCCAGGAGATTGCTGCATCGCATCCCACCACAGCAGCACCTCTGGCAGGAGGTGCCAGACGCAACACCAAGACGTGTCCAGGCATGTTTCAACCCAGCTGGGCTCTGTGGTTGCTCCACTTCGCTTCTTACTGCAGCTCCCGAGCATGGACAAGGCTTGGACACGGGGCTGGGGGCTGTGCTGGCAGGTTGGGACCATGCACCAAAGGACAGGGGTGTCTCCAGCCTCTCCCTTCCCCTGCCCCAGCTCTCAAAGGAGGCGCGATTCAAGCAGTGACAGTAACAATACCCCAACAGCATCCCTGTGAGAGCACACAGGGTGAGGGAACAGAGCCTGGCCCTGATTTCTGACTGCTTGCCCGGGTGGGAATAATTTTCCCACTGGGGTTCCTGTGTCAGAGGGCTGCCGAGCCTGGGGCTAGCCATGGCACGCCAGCTGGAGCCCTACCAGCTTGCTGCTGGACTGGCAAGGCTGTAAGCAACCCCCTGGTGCTCCCAGCAGCCGGGGGAGAATGGAGCGGTGCAGCCCAGGGGAAACAAGATCCCACACAGGGCTCTGTGGTGAGCTGGTGACAGGGGACGCCTTGTTGTTAATGAGGTGCAGAAGAGGACGCCGACATTCACCCCCTCGCCTCCCCAAGGGCGCTGGCTCTGCAGCCATCCCAGCAGCTCTCCCTGGGCACTGGAGCAGCAGCGAGACAACCCCAGCACTCGACACATCTCCCCATCTAAGCACCGAGCACGTCCGTGTGTGCTGGAGGGAGTCAGGGTGCAGGTCGGGATGCTAGGCCACAAGCAAGCAGTCAGACCTTGCTAGCACTGGGGTTACTGCAGGGCAGAGGATTCCATCCCTGTCCCTACAGCACAGTTCCTACAACATGGGGATAGACCTCTGTCCCCTCCTGAGAGCTCCATGGCTCCTTGCACTGCACCATCTCATCCATCTACCCTCCTCAGCATGTTCCAGGCAACAGCCCAGCCTGGCCAGGAGGAGGGACAAACCAGTCAGCTGGGAGACAAATGGCTCGGGTGTCAGCATCTCACCGGAGTATCCACTCCAGTAACCCCTGCAGCATCTGGCAATGGTCTGTGCTCTGCTTTCCCCCAGGAAAGGGAGAAATGAGCACATGCCAGCTTATTTCAGACAGCTATAGAGGGGTCATAGTTGTCCCTGTGCCAGAGTGGCACCTCCAGCCAGCCACTCCATCCTGCTTGGGCTCTGGGATGGCAGAGCAGGCAGGACATTCACACAGCTGCAGCCACTGGGTGCACTGGGCTGGGTATAAGCCAGGAGAGCAGCACCTCTGGGGACCCTCCTAGCTCCAGAACAGCAGGAGGCACTGGGTTTCTGGCACTGCTTCACCATCTGAAGCAGAAGGGAGAGCAGACATGAGATCAACCTCCAGAGCAGCCACCAGGAAAGAGAGCCATCCAGCTGCACCACAGAGAGCTGGGACTCTCCCCATCCCTCCTTTCCAAACCCAGGGGCCACTTCTCCTGCCACCGCCAAAGCCACGCACCAGCTCCTGTGCCTGCAGAAGCCACAGCTCCCACGCCCTGCACTCTCCATCCTCCCCCAGTTGCTCGCAGACTCTGCGGCTTGGCCCACGACCCACAGACTCGCGCCTGTGGCCCAGGGTAAACAAACAGCCCTTGCTCCGGGGCCGCTGCCTCCTGCCACCACAGCCACCTTCAGCTGGCCCAGCTGTGCTACAGCACAGCTCAGAGCTTCTGCAGGGTCCAGCCCTGCGGGGGCTGTGGGCTCGGCTGCCACCACAGCTGGCACAGAGCAGGGCTGAAACAACTAATGAACAAGGAACATGTCTTGGCCTGCACACTGAAACAGAGATAAGCTGCTGCAAAAGCTGAATCCCACCGAGGCAGTGGAGCAGGGAGGAAGAGGATGGTGGAGCTGCCACACACCGATGGGGAGCAGACAGTCCTGCAAACATTAGATCCCACCTCTGGGTGCTGGGGAGGGGAAAGCAGGAGTGCCCAGCTCCGGTCATGGGATGAAGGGAGATCAGACTGGGCTGGACAATGCTGTGTCATCCCCTTGTGCCACAGCCAGCACTGCCAGAAGCCACAAGGCCAAGCACACACAGCGACAGCAGCAAAGGAGGAACAGTAAATAATTAAGCTGCTCTGGCTGCTCCGTTAGACCCCACACTGGAACCTCTGGGCACCTCACCCTGCATGAGGGCTGGAGTTGGGGTCCCAGAACCCATCACCCTCTAACCTGTGCAGACCCTTGAGCTCTGCCCCAAGGAGCAATTGCCTCACTCCTTGGGCTCATTATCATTTTCTAAGCAACCAGTCTTGCAAGTACAGCTTGGAGCAGAGCATCTGCTGTGAGGCTGGGACTGGGTTATGTCTGCAGCCCTGATTCTTTGGAAACTGCTGAAGCAGGCGAGGGAAGAGTTCCCGGTCCCCTCGAACACACTCGACCTCCCCAGAGGAGCTGGCTGAGTGAGTGGTTTGAGCAGGAGAAGACTTGTGCTTTATTCCCAGCTCTGCCATTAACTCACTGGGTGGCTTTGAGTGAATCACTTCCCTCTGCCCGTGTTTCCAGCTGGGAAGTGCCAGCCAGGGCAGTTGCTGCTCCCCAGGCACAGGCGGATGTACCTGGCTGGCTGCAGGGTGGGCAGCAAGGGCAGAGTGTGGTGGAGAGGGGCAGCTCTGGGCTCCATCAGGACCCTGAGGACCAGGACATCCATGCTAACAGGCCCAAGGCAAAGCTGGCTGACACCCTGAGCCATACCCAGCCTGCTGCAGGCAGAGCATGGACAATACTGCCTGCCAAAGAGGTTTACTCCCTCTCTCCTCTGTGCCCCCCCTCTGCCATTCCCACATCTCTGGACCCCATCTTGTCCTTGGACAGCCTCACATGCTCCATCAAGCCAGGACAGACAGGACTCCCACACCCTCCTTCCCAATGCCACGAGCCTAATTGAAAAGATCCAGGTCAGATCCAGGCAGACTGTTCCCAGGATTTCAGATCCTTTGGAAAAAAGAACCTTGATGCTGGAAATAAAACTTGAAATGTTCTGGTCCATCATGATGACTCAATGCTGCTAATGGTGCACAAGATCTGCATCTTCTGGGCTTGCACTAGCACAGATGCACAGCACCCAGGCAGCTGCACCCACAGACCTCTGGGGTGTTGTTCCCACGGCACTGAGCGGGGCAATTGCATCTGTCAGGTGTTTGGGGTAGGGATCACCAGGTTTCTGGAAGAAATTCCAGAAGAGGTGCCTCTGGGACGCTAGAAGGGGATGAAGTGAAGGTAAGAAATGCAGGAACTGGTGGGGAATGTGTATTAGTGTCCCAGGCCAGGGCAGGCCAGGAGGTGCAGTAGGCAGTTGCTTGGAGGAGAACAAGGGTCAGTCTCTGAACACAAATCCCCCTGAGGATACTGGCTCAGAGTTTCCTTCCTCATGGCCTCACCCAGGGACATGGCAATCCCTGCATTTTCCTGAAGAGGAAACTGTGACAGCAAGAGACAAGTCAGGTATGGAGGTCGGCAACAGGGTGAACATGAGAGCAAGCTTGGAGCACCCTGCCCAGCCCCTCCACTACATACAGCCTTCCCACGAGAGAACTGTTCCCCTCTGCAGGACACAGGGGTGCCCTGGCAGTGCAGCCAGGCACCAGATCCTCCAGAGCTCAGGATGGACAGCCACAGAGACAGAGAGGGGAAAAATACACCAGAACACAGGAAAAATGCACCAGAACATGGGTATCTTCTACAGGTAATGCAGCTACCAGGGTCCCCGGGGGAAACAGGACAGGCAGGCACCTGCCAAAGGGAACACACAACAATCCCAGTGTCCAACTCTGTCCACAGGACTACAGAGGCTTGGGATCCACTCTCCGGTGCCCCAGGCTGTAGTATAGCCCTGGACACATCAGCCCCAGTCCCCATGAGGGCTCTCCACACACCATGAAAGTTGAGTTCTCTGCCAGGGAGTCTGCAGTCAACTCCTGGCACAGCCGTGTCATGGCAAAGCCCAGTGAAGGCACAGAGGCTCCTCTCGAGGCTCCACAGGAGTCTCCTCTGGCTTGAGAATTTAACAATCCTCCAGAATTGAATAGTCTGTTCCTCTCCACTCCCTGCTGGCTGCAGGCAAGGCAGGGCTGCACGTGCACTGGGCAGACAGTGGGCAGGGTCGGAGCACCCTCTGTCGCTGCTTCTGATCCAGCACCCAGCTCCCAAACTGGAAAAGGAGAAAAACTCACAAGGCCTCAGCATATCACTCGTATAATAGGCACAGCAAGAGGAAGTTTGTAAATCCGGTCCACTTCTCTTAAGTGGATTTGCATTTGGCATCTCTTTCAACAGGGGCAATGAAAACAGGCTTTGATATCATATGCTATCATTTTACAAATAAAAACAGACCACAATTGCCAAATAGATCTGAGCATCTTTGAATTAAAGAGACGTTGCCAAATTCAAAGGGCAAGTTCTTAGTTCGGGAACTGGCCTGCATCAGTTAGACAGGAGGGCAGCAAGAGAGATGCAGGCCAAGCAGCGCAGTGTGCTCAGCACACAGCTCTCCGTGCGTGCAGCTGCCTGCTCACACCTCTGGCTCTGCACTGCTCCAGCAGCAGCATCCCTGGCTGCCGGCAGGATGTCCTGGGCCCGCTCCCTCTGCACATCTGCCTGGGAGGGCCGGGCTCCCTCAGGAACTGCAGCTGGCCGCGCCGAGCATGCGCTTCCCATGCTGCGGGGCCTCCCGGCAGGATCCCACCTGCCAACAAACCTGGTGGGCGAGATCACCTTGGGGACCGGCTCACAGCACAGAGCTGGGAACCCTTGGGGTTGGGTCAGAGGGGACCTGCACTCAGATGGAGCCAGCAGCTCTGCAGCCCTGAGCATCTCCTCCGATGTGGCTACTGCAGTGAGGCAGTGGTGAAGCAGAGCAGGCCCCAGGCTGCTCCTGCCCTCACCAGCTCTCCAGGGCCTGGCCTGGCCGCAGGGCTGTGGATCAGAGTATCGGGGTCCTGCTCTGGGGAGAGAATGAGGGCCCAGCAGCTGAGACAGTTACAAAGCCTGTCCCTGCACATTTCTGTCTCTGAGTCACTGGCTGATGCTGACTAACAATACAGGGAGTTATCAAAAACGTAGCTGTCGAAAGGGATAAGTCTGATTGTTCTTGTCCCTTGTCTGCCTAAACCTGTCTGCATACCTTCACACCATGTCGGCACAGTCCCCAAGGCTTGGAAAGGCTCACACTTCCCAAAAAGTCAGTAGTTTTGGAGGGCTGCTTTGAGGAGTCTCAGCCTCCACTCAGCATGCAGGGATATGCGGGCGATCAGCCGTCACTCCTGCTGGCCTTGTTCCCTGGGGAGAGGGACCTCTGTGCCAGATGGAGATGCCAAACTCTCTCCATCCCAGGACTCCCAAACTCAGCTCCTCACAAAGGGGACTAAAACTGGGAGAGGTGAATCACCCCCTTCCTCTCCCCTAGGGCAAAGCTGGTCAGGAATTTTCTGTCATTATAATTTTCCTAGAGGAAAATCCACTTGTACTCAGCCACACTTCTCAGCTCTGTGACCTTTAAGGCTGACTGTCTGCTGGGAAAGCAGGAAAAAAACAGATTTGTTTGGTTCAGTTTGATCCGACTTGAAATATTTTTGGTTGTGGTCCTGATCCAAAGTGTTTCATCTCAGATCAGTTCCACATTAATCCATAATTCCCTGGCAGGCTCCACTGCCAGCAGCACTGTAGCTGGGATGCTGCTCCCTCCTGGGGCCCTGCTCCTGTGCCAGGGTACATCTCTGTGGCTGCCCCTTCCAGCCCTGGCCAGGTATGCCCTGAGAGTCACAGGCAGGAGGTTTATCTGGAGATGCAGGTCCCCAGCTGTGGGTGCAGGTCTGTGACAGCCACCTCACACTGTCCCTGAGTCATTCAGTGGCCACATCTGTGCACTGGCTGAGGATTTGGCCTATGGAGCATCACGCTTCAGGGCTCAGCAGGAGGCTCCTCTGAAGCAGCTCCTCACTGTCTTCTCTAACTTTTTTCACTTTTTTCTGCTCTAGGACCATCCCATTTCTTCCCAGCATTTCCCCATCCCCAGCAATCTTTGCCTTCTTGACACTGTACCCCTGCCCCACTCATACTGCCCCGTGTGAGCACGGGGGGAACCTGAGCCCTGAGTGAACAGATATAAAACCTTTGCTGCCTCTCATGCCTGGCTGCCCTCACGCTGTAAGGCATTCACTGTTTCAGGATGCGCAGGCTGAGGGCACCGTGTCAGGACTGGCGGCGAACAGGGGCTGCAGACAACCGGGGGCTGTGTGTGCCTGTCCCACAGCAGCTCCCCTGGCTCCAGGCAGTCACACCCCAGTGCAGGAGGTGTTGATGGAGCCGCAGGCCTGCATGGGGCCTGCTCACAGGAGGCTGTGTCTGAGACAGAGCAGGGCTGCCGCAACCAAGGGAGACCTCTGCCTCTGCAGGCAGAGACCCCAGGGCAGTGTGAACCTGGGATGCCAGATGGCACATGTGCTGTCCCTCTCCTTCAGTCCTGGGTGTCCTCAGCTGCAAGCAGAAAGGGTTTGCAAAGCGTAAGGTTACTGTCCTTCCCCCTGGTGGGATGCACCTGCAGGTGTGCAAGCACAGAGAGCTGCTCTGCAGCAGGGTCAGTCCCACAGGTATCTCTGATGCACACTCTGCGTTGCCCTGAAATCACGAGGGAGGCCTCAAGCATCACTCACCTCACTGCCATTTGCTGCAGAAGTTTGTCCATACACCAAAACACCCCAGCCAGCCTCAGTGGCATTATCTGGAGGTGGGAAAGGAGCATGCTACTGGCTACAGTCTCCTTCCTCTACCTGTTACAGAGCAACTGCAGGTGATGTGGGAGCCAGCTCTTGTATGTCCTCAGATGGGAGGGAGCAGAAGGCATGCTGCAGCTGGGGACAAGTCAAGACAGTGGCCTTGGGTGGAGGTAAGGTGTGTAAGGATCCTGGTGAACACCACGAACCTCTGTGATCTAGCACAACCTGGAGCCCACAGCCAGGCCAATGCTTTCAGAGGTGGAACATGTTTTCTTCAGCAATACTTGCCACTTGTATTGCAATCACTGTAATAACCTCAGCATCTCTGTTTCCCACTACCCTGCAAAACAGTTTTATAAATGGATAGTTCTTGCCATGGGAGACTGGTGTGCGCACAGCCTCCAAGAAAGATTTTTAGGTTGGTTGTGCAGAAAAATCTTACAGTGTCTGGGTGTTTCAGCCTGCCTGACTGAGATAACAGGCACACACTATCATCTCAGGCAGCTGAGGCTCCCAGGAGCAACATTAGGAAGGCAAACCTTTGGATGCTCAGGATTGCTCTCCATGGTCCCATGGCACATCTTTGGTATCTTCTTTGTTTCTAAAGCTCTCCTGATCTCCAGGCCAGCTCCTTCACAGAGCTACAGGACACACATCTACACACTCCAGCAATTTATCACTTAAGTATCCAGCTCCTTGAGCTCATTTCCTGGTAAAAAACTTGCTGCACTTCTCCTCTTTGAGTCTGAACGCCAAGACTACCTGCCAAAGCAGGGGAATATCACCCCACAGATAAAGACCCTCCAGTACAGAGGTGCCATCTCATCTCTGTAATGCAACATCCTCCCCTGCAGAGGGGGACTTCTTATTTCATGGAAAGGTTGAGGCTGGAAGGAAACTCCAGAGCTCACCTTGCACAACCCACTCGGGGAGGAGGGAGATCCACATGGAAAAGCACATGGCTCTAGGGCCAAGCTATTCGGACATGCCCACAGGCAACTGCCACAAGACAGTGCAGCCATGCTCTCATGTGACTGTTTACTGCTGTGTTACAGCTGCCATCCATGACTGTGTGGGCGCTGCAAGCAGTGGGAAATGCATGGAATGCTGCAGCCAGGAGTTGGCTCCACAAACGGCTGTGTGACCACAATGCACAGACCTGCCGAGCAGGAGCCAGACAGCTCACAGACAGCACTGGAGTGGCACCAACCACCTCCACCCACCCCTGGCAGCACATCTGCTCTCACAGCAGCACAGCACCAGGGAGGCCACAGGAGGGAGGTGAAGGATGGGGCAGAAGGGCAATGAATGGGTACAGAGAGGTAGAAGAATCATAGAACCATGGAATATCCTGAGCTGGAAAGGGAACCACAAGGATCATCGAGTCCACCTCCTGGCCTTGCACAGGATAACCCCAAGAATCCCACCATGTGCCATGAGAAGAACTGTGAAAGGGAGACTGGCAGTGTGATTGGCTGTGACAGAAGACAAGGAGCCATTACATTACAATTTTTGTAATGTAAAAGTAAGGTCTTTCAGCTCTTCATCTTTGCTACCTCCAAGGCTTTCAATGCTGAGAATTGAGATGTATGAGATAGTTCAGAGAAACAGCAACTGTGCCTAAACTGCGTGACCCAGGAACACATTTCAGCACTGGTATTTGGTGGGAACCAAATCACATCATGGCTCCACAGCAGGATAACACAGTCATCCTTCCCACCCAGTGACAAAGTCAGTCAGTCCAGGCAGCAGGAGATGAGCAGTCAGGTGCTGTCCTGGACTCACACATAGCCCTAAGCAGTGTTACACCCCGCCTTCAGCAAGACCTCAAGTTGCTGGGCAGATGTTTGCAGAGCATCAGAAATGTGGAAATGATGTGCTGGGGAGCTCTGTCAACTCTTCTCTTTCAGGCTCAGAGGAGGTCACAGCCTGCCCAGTTGCTCATGGTGTCTTTACTCTGGCTCCCTTTTTAAATGTTTGCAGTTCTTTGTCTAGAAACACCTTTGCTGCTAGCAGCAGTTGTTCTTCCTGAGTCAGCAGTAACTCACTTCATATTGTTCTGTTTATGTCTCCAGTGACAGTTTGACTGGTTGTCCTTATCTCCCCTGTTCTTCTTAAAGAGAAGAATCACACCAGGGCAGCATCTCTGCTCACTGTTTTTGTGGTTCAGAATATGTTGACTGTGATCACTCACACTGACTATGGACTGTTTGACCTGCCCTCTCCCTTGCTGAGTTTTGGGGGAAGGAAAGCTGGACATAGAGCCTGGAAGGAAACTGTGACATGCTCTAATCGCATAGTTTAGGCATAATTTATTGAAGCAAGGTGAAGAACCAAAGCATGAAGCTCTGTCAGGGGAGGTTTAGGTCAGATATTGGGAAAAGGTTCTTCCCCCAGAAGGTTGTTAGGCACTGAACAGGCTCCCGAGGGCAGTGATCACAGCCTCAAGCTTGGTGGAGTTCAAGAAACATTTGGACAATGCTCTCAGGCACATGGTGGGATTGTTGGGGTGTCCTGTGCAGGGCCAGGAGTTGGACTCAGTGACCCTTCCAACTCATAACATTGTAAGATAGTATGATTGTGCTGTGCTGCAGAGGGAAACTGACCCCTAACTTTTACTTTACTGCCACAGACAAAAGTCCTAGGTAGTCAGGAAAGACAAACTTTTTGGGTCACCTCTCCCAGCATCTTCATCCTCCTTCTTGCTGGTGTCCAGTGGGAAGGACCTGTCTGGAGCAAGCCCACCTCACCAGGGCCAGCATAGCCACTTTGAAAGGCTGCAGCACCTCACTTTTGTGTCCCCATTGTGTCAGAAGGTCTTGCTCTCTATTGTCAGAAGCCCATGATCAAGCATTTCTTCACCCAGTTTTTCCTCTGAGTACCTGATCTTTGAAAGCCAGCACAGCAGGATGTGCAGTTTCAGTCCAGTTGCTGAACATCAGCATCTGTCAGCTGGTTCCAATGGCACAGATCGAGTTTATACCAACAAAAGATCCCACCCAGGAACCAGGAAGCATTGTTCTCATTACCTCTGCAATTGGTCACAAGTTACCCCATAGGGAATGGTGGAGCTGGTTGTTTCAGCCTGGTTTCCACTGGGAACAAAAGTTAAGCAATCATGCCATTTGTGTTCGTTCATCCATCCCCAACAGCTTGGAGCCCATTGGCAAATTTCACCCAAATCACACTGATGTGTCAAGAAGCTGATGGTCTGACTGGACCTGTGACATGAGATCCTGATGTGACTCGGTGTGTGTGACACGAGATCCCTCTTTTCTACCAATTGCATGAGAGCTCAACTTCTATCAGATGCCAGAAAAGAACACATAGAACTTCCCCAAACACAGAAACACAGCTTCCTCATGCAGGAACTTTGGGTGGGACTCACTTTCCAGGACACCAGAGGATCCACCAGAGAAGAGAGAGCCCTGGGAGAGGAGGTTTGCTGCCTCTGGTTTTGCACTGAGGATGTCTCCACCATAAAACAGAGAAGTTAACACTGATAAACAGAATGACTGAAAACACCTGTACCTGATGGAAAGAAGCAATGCCCCTCCTTTGGAGAACAGCACCCAAAAATGCCAGGCAACATCAACCATGGCCAGGCCCCAGAACAGCATAAGAGTTAGGATTTTCTCACCCTTACAGGTGAGGTTTAGACATAATGGTGTCTTTTCTTCAGGCTTCACCAAACACTCAGAAGGAAATCCAGGGGAAACAATTGATGTCAGTGACTGATGTGCACACTACAGTGCTTGAGCTGGTCATAGGAAGAAGCACAAAAATAATACAAGTTCACTGTTTATCTAACACCAGCCAAAGGCAAAGTCAACAAACAGCCTTGGTATCTCTCAGGGGACACAGAGCTGACAGCCCCAGCCTGCCCTCAGCAGACATGGGACACACTGACTTTGGCAGCACTGCCTGCTGCCTGCTGTCATGTCAATAAACATCCCCATACAGATATCTGAGGGAGGTGAACGCTCCTGGGACGTGGAAAAGAGCAGTGCTTGCTATAAAAAGACAAGGGAGAAAGAAAAATCAGTCTCATAAATAATAACACCTCCCTCTATGATGTGCCAGGAAAAGTAGGAGTGCTAATGGGGGAGGCTGTCCCAGATACTGTTTGGAAGACACAGTATTGCCTGTACTGCTGTGCAGCTGGGTACAGCTAAGGAGGTGGTGATGCTGCTGCTGCTGTTTTCCTGTGTGCTTCTAAAACACTCTTACCTCACCACACAGTGTGAACCACTCTGGTTGCTCCTCTCCAGGACCACAGTCCCCACGTGCCAGTTTGCATGGAGATGGATGCAGCTCTGTACGAGGCTGGAGAGCTAACCCAGAGCAGGGTTCCTTCCAGTCCACAGCTCCTCTCAGATCCAGCCCCTTTCCCACCTCAGCCAGAAAAAGTACATTAGACTGGCACAGTAGTTTAGTTTACACGTGGCAATGCTGTGATTACATCCTGGTGATACTGGTACTATGGGAAAATCTGTGGCTCATGGTGCAAATTTCACTCTCTGAGGTGTGACTAGTCTACCACAGTCCCTTCAGCTGCTGACTTGGAGAAGGGAAGCTTGTTTCCACCATCTTCAAAGAAAGAGGGCTGCCTGAAATGGAAGCAAGAAGCAAACGAGCAGCACAGGCAGCAGAGAAAAGCCAGGCCATCAGCACTGAAATGCACAGTGCAGGACAGGCGACAGCTTGTGAAGTGCCCTCTGAGTAGCACCTGTGCCCTATGGGGTATCAGCTGGTTGTCCCCAGTCTCACTGAGAGTGCACTCTAAACCATTAAAAAAGACACTAAACATTATTAGTCCCAGTGTCAAAAAAAGTACTGAATATCTCTGCCTTTTCCATGCCCTTTGTTTCTAGGTCCTCTGCCCCAGGAAGCAGCAAGCCAACACTTTCCTTAGTCTTCATTTTGTGTCTGGCATACTTGAAAGAGGCCCCCCTTGGTGTCTTTCATGTCTGCTGGCTCCAGCACTTTGGCTTTTCTCATTCCATTCCTGGAAGCTCAGGCAATGCCTCAATGCCTGCTGTAGGTAAACTGTCCCCGTGTCTACCAGTGCCCCTGTGTCCACTCTTGGGTTCCCCCCAGGCACTGCTCTTACATCAAGGAAGTTGGTCCCTGTCCAAGATGCTGCTATTTCAGTGGATCCAGGAAAAAAAGGCAAAGTTTCAGTCCAGTCTATCCAGGGGGAATCAAGAGTGAAATTCCACTCTTCCCAAAACATCTAAGCTGCACATACAGTGCAGGACCATTTTAAGAGCAACAATGCCCCCTGCCTGTCTCCATTCCAGTGCTCTCTTCCCATTCCTTTGAATTTTCCACCTATAAATCAATTGATTTAGATCCCTTCTCTCATATCACAGCTAGGACATGAAACTCCAGGCTTAGGGGAGATGGATCTTTCAGGACTGAATTCTATTTCAAGATGGTGGAGAGTAAGGGCAGCTTCACTGAAGTTTCTGCTGTTCAGCCTGAACCAGGGCTTGGTCCAGGACAAGCCAGGTCCCTTTCAGAGCCTGACATCCTCAGGTGCACACAGAAACTCAGCTCCATCTGTTTCCAGCTTCATATTCCATACTAATAACTCCATCCTGCACTCTTCTTTCAACTCCATCACCCTTTCCAAACTCCCACTGTGCAAAGAGAAGATGCTGAGCTCACTAGGGTGCTCTGCATCTTCTTGCTCTCTAAGGGTAGAGCCTTGTCTTGACGTACTGCTTTCTCCAAGTGGAGAACAGGAGCAAAGATGGAGAAGAGGCAGGTCCTGGTGCCAAAGGAGGCCTGCTGGGCTGGAAAGGGTTTGTGCAGTGAGGTGATACACTCAGAGCCATGACCTGGGTCCCCACAGGGCTTGTCTGAGTACCCTCAGAAGAGGACTGGGAGGGTCTGAACCCAGAGGAGATCATTGAGACTCCACAGAACAGAGCAGGGGAGCTGCCAAAACTACTCTCTGGACAGACAAGGGGCTGCGGTAGGATCACAGACATCCCTGACGCAGAGGAAACCGAGCACTGGGAACCTGGAACAAGGGACTGGGAAGCACAGCAAGGGAAGAGTTTGGGGTGATGAGTCACAGGCTGAGCGCAAACACAGACACAGGCTATCACGCGGTAACCAGTTCCTGTGTGTCAGAGTTGCAGTCCATGTGCATTCGCTTAGGCCGTGCAAATAAGGTCATTTCAGCCAGCTTAGTGCGGTTCTGTCACGTTGGCTAACTTGAATTGACTGGCATGTGCCATCGATTAAGGGTGTGCACACAGATGCCCCCCACTGCCAGCTGATGTGCGGCAGTATATTCCTCTGTGACAACTTGTCCAGTCTGTCCGCACCTCCAGCTTCAGAACAGCTTCATCAGTGTGACAGGGAAGGCTCAAGAAAAAGCACTTAGGGTATGGTAAGGTAGTTAAGGAGGTCACACAAACCAGGTGGCCAGTGGGGTTATGCTGAAGCACAGCAAGCACCCATCCCATGCTATTTCAGCCTTCCATCTTGGGCATGCCTTCTCCAGGACCACAGCCTCCATGTTCCTCTCCTAGGCTGGAGCCTACTGGGCTTGGAGATGGCTGCTTGACAGAACTGCCTCGTTAGGAGGTTTCGCAATCAGCTCCCTGTGACTGCATTAAGCGGCCTGCATCATCTGGTTTGACTTTGCTGGATTTGTCTGTGTTCAATATATTTCTCACAAGGGTCCCAGTTCAGCCCTCATTGACGTCAATGGGAGTCGGTCCATTCCCTTCAGTGAGAGCAAGAGCTGTCCCTTGGTGCTTGTATCTCGGCTGTTCCGTTTCAATGCCCATCTCCATACACTCTCCCACCTTTCCCATCCCTTCCACATGGCTGGCAGCTCTACCCTCTCTCTTCTGGCTGAACAGCCAGATCCTGTCCCAAACTCTCTCCTTGTTCCCTGACGCTGTTTTTCACCACAAATCTTGATTTTCTGAGCACCTTCAGCATCATATTTCCTCAGCTGGGCCCTCAGCAATGTTTCCATTTCTTAAACTTTGCCAAAGCAGGTTTTGTTGGTTGGCCTCTCCACCTGGGCGATGTCCTCCTTCTACAGCACAGTCATCCAGCTGGACGGTGAGGAAGGCTTTCCCTTCAGTTAAGTTTTTTTCCACATTAGCTCCTCGAGGGTGAGTTCCCATCCTAACTTAGATCTCTGTGTGGATGATTATCAAAGAGGAAAGCTGGACAGTCACAGGACTCTGAGAATCTGTTTACAACACCACGCTCTGTTAAGGATACCCACTGAGATTTCAGATAAGCCATTTAAATTCTTCACTCCCTCCTGTAAAACCGGGAATCATGCTCCCCTCTCTCCAGTTTTTTGATGGTGAGATGTCCTCATAGTACTTTTGAGACCTCTGCTAAGGCTCATGCAGACAGCTTTACATCTCCAAGCCTTTCTGAGTTAGCAGCACCACGGCTTCTAAGACACTTCAAAAATGGACAAACAAAGATACAAAATATTTGCTGATCACCCACTACATAAACCTTTCACTACATCCATGGATTGTCAGAGAAGAGGCAGGACAACACACACCATGCCTGCATTGTTCCCAGCCCTTTCCTAGAGCACTCACTCCAGCAATGCTATGGAGAGGATCCCGCACTTGACAGCTCTGTGGCGTGACCAGTGCAGCCCTGCTTACGTTCACACGTTCATTCTGGAGCCAAACTGTCTGTCTGATTTATGTTATCCTAAGGAAGATCTTGAGTTAATGACACTACATTTCTTCAGAGAAGACCCATCTCATGGCAGAGGGAAAAAGACAAGGAAAGAGGGAACCACGGGAATTCTTCTCCTTCCACATCCCAGCTGGGTTTGGCTGGAGCTGGCTCCAATTATGCTGGTGGAGACCAGCACTGCGTGCACTTCTGAGGCTGCCACAATGACTCCCAGTGCCAGAGATGCGCTCTCAGGCAAAGTGGGAAGCAGATGGGCCAAACGCGGCACCCCCAGCTCCTTGGGGCAAGCACAGTTGGAGAGAAGGGGGTCGTTTCTATCAGTCACAGAGATTTTGCTGGAAGGGGTTGGCTTCCAGTGGGCTCCAGCAGTGAGGAGGGAACAGCAAAGCACTCAAACAGCAGTCAGACAGGGTTCCAGGCGAATACTTTCAAGATGTGGTCTCTCCCACTTATAGGCACTGACAGAGAATTCAGCCTCAGGAGCAATCCTATATCCCACCGGATATAGAGAGGAGACAATGCTTCAAAGCTGATGGTGTCCAGTGTCCCCCTGCACATCACATCCCTGAGGATCTGCTGGGGAAAGCCACACTCAGCTCTCATCCCACAGGCAAATCCCAGGGAATGAATTGCCAAAGCCAAGACCTGCCAGCTCTGCACTCCCTCAGCACTTCACCTGCACAGCACTGGTACTAGAGACTGGCAAGGGATGGGGAGATGCAGTGACATGGCTGTCAGACAAAGGAGAAACCAGGGATGTGAGAAAGGGGAAGGAGGAGGGATGGAAAAGGTGAACATGGGCTGCCAGAGCCTTGCTCAGGTGGGAGCTGGGCAGAAATGGCAGTGAATCCACTATTTATGAGGAGTAAAGTGCTACAGAGCACAGCTGGGCCTGGACTACCTTCACCAACACCACAGCCTGCCAAGCTCCTAATAAAACCCAACACAGGTTGACTTGGGTTCTCATGGTGCTCCAGAACAGCAGCTTCCTCCTCCCCACCTGGGGCCCACATGCGCTGTGAAGCAAGTGCTTCCCCAGGATCTCACCACATCCAAAGTCTCCAGGGCTTCCCCATTCACTTCTAGAGCCAAGCAGAGCAGCCCAGGAGTAGTGGGTCCATGCCCTCACAGCTTAACCTGCCCTCCACAGCCCCACCTCTCTGCGCACGCCTCCCCACCCCAAACAGGGATGGAGTACGCCCACGGTCTGTTATTGTTGGTTTTGGCACAGCAGTAGCAGGCTGCTTCCAGCAAGAGTGGTATGAATAATTGCCCAATTAACTGGAGGAACTTCCAGATGTGTGTTTGCTTTCATACCCATCCAGCCCCCCTCAATCCCACGTGCCTGACGCCGCGGAGAGCAGTGGGGGTGGGAGAGCCCTGGCTCTGCAAGCTCGCACAGCAGCGTGGGCAGGGCTCGCCCGCTGCCTGGCTCAGCTCCCCTTTCCATCCCCACCTCCCTCACGCTCTTTAAATGGGGAAATGGTCTTTTTTAACGACCCTGGGGAGAAGGAGACTTGCCCTGCCTGCCAGAGCTTGGTTACACATGCCAAAAGCCGAGCAAGCAGAGAAGAAAGCTGATCCCATGTTATGATTTTTATCAGGTGCACATACAGTGAGCCCTCTTAAGACAGGTATTTTTTGTCATTTCCCCCCACCTTTTCCTACTGAATAATCTCCCACTCAGCAGAGGTTTTATTATCAGCCAAACTGCTTTCACCCTGCGGAAAACTCAGGAACCTTTCAAGGTTATGCTTCTTCCCTGTTATCAGCAGGATCCGATTCTAGAAGCACCACCCATCTTCTTCACGCTGGCTGAGAAAGGGTGGCTCTCTTTAAGATCTGACCTGGGCCCAGGGTGTCTGAAACTCAGTCAACAGAACAAGGCCAAAAGGTGCTCAAACTCCACAGATGATATGAGCTTCCCCCCATCCCTCCCTCACACAAAAAGTGAAACGGGTGGTTTTCACCTCTGATTTTAGTACCCAGTTTGGCACCTGAACATCTAAGCTCCAGTGAGAAGAAACAGAAGCAGCTTCAAAGTGACCTGCTCCACCCAATAGTGCTTAAGACAAATGAGCTGATTCACTCACAAGAGGCTTCAGTCTCTCCCCACTGCACAGCACAGATGGAACTCAGAGGACAGAATTACACCAGATGGCAAACTTCTAGACAGCTACTGTTTGGGGAGACAAATGCCATCCAAAACACACCCTCTGTGCAACCACAGCAGGAATGAAGCAACTCCAGCCCAAAGCATCCTCCCAGACCAAAACCTCAGGCCTGGGACCCTTCAGACAAGATGTCCAGAAATAATAGCAAATAGGGGTGATGGCTCTGGAATTGGCATTAGCTTGGCATTGTGGGCTTTGTGCAACTCCTTGTGTCATCCAGCTTCAAAGGCTTTATCTTCCAAACCTTCAGACAGCAAGGAGCAGAGAACATTCAGGACTTAGCAGCAACATAACCCCAGCAAGAACATCTTCTATAGCTCCAGCACGTGGAAGCACACATGGCACTGTTGAAGCAGAAGGCTCATAAGACCTGCTTCTCACACAGCAACTGGCAAAGCTGAAATGGAAGAAAGAGGACAAACCACCACGTGATCCTTCCCTGTGGTGTACAGAGAGCCAGGCTCACTGCAGGCCGAGCAAATTCTCTCTCTAACTGAGTAGCTTCAGGGAGAGCATGCTCCTGAAGCCGGGAAATTGTTTGGATGATGCTCTGCTCCCATCCTTTGAATCAGGACAAGTGGACAGGGCAGACGGCCAAGCTTGAAATACCTTTGAAAGATGAGCGATGATGTTTTCCCGAGAGGAGCTCAACAGCCAACATTAACTTTTCAATAATCAGCAAATAGCCCAGTGTCAAAAACTCTTTCCCATGCCCAATTTCCATACTACCCATCACAAGACTGGAATATAAAGTCCCATTTCTCACAAGTCCCTCTTCAATCACTGGAAAAGTCACTGCTGCCAGGAATGACTTTCCCCTGCCCCTTAGATTACTATTCAAATCCAGCCCACCTACAGCAATGACAATTCATTTGCCCCTTTCTCTCCACAGCACATTTTCAGGTCAAATCCAGACACAGAGAAATAAATGATCAGAGTTGTTTCATGCAGACAGAGCATGAACCTGGTTGCTGAAGACCAGCTGTCCCACTGCAATGCCTGTCTTTTGGAAGAGTTATTCACAGCTCTTATGCTTGATCTGATGCACATGGAGCAGCTTCTGCCACATATGTGAGGAACATGAGGGAGGTAGGGTCTGAGATCCTGGCCTGAGGGGTGACACTGTGCAGGATTAGAAGTGGTAAAGATGGGAATTTGAAAAATGCCCAAAGGGAGAAACTGTGTGTTTCCTAAGGACAGCAAAAGCTCACATCTTTTCCAGGCACTGATGTCTCAACTCTGCCATCGGTGGGCTAGGGCACTGAGCCTGCCGCCCACAGCGCTGCTGTCAGAAGGCAGAGGAAGCTTTTAGACTGTGCAGTATTTAGCAAGGGTGGAACAACTGGCTTCCCTTCCACAGCCATCACCCTCCCCACCACCCTGCAGGACTCTAAGAGGGCCATAAATGTTTTCAGCATGGCTCTTTACCAAGCATATGCCATAAATTACAGTCCCGTGCCGATAATAAGTCAGGTAATAGCGACACTTTTTTGTCCTGCCAACTGCACAAAAGGTGGCAGAGGGGAGGGAGGAAGGTGGGGGGAGACACCTATTAGCACCAGGCTGGATTTTACACGCGATGGAAAATGTTTGTTCAGCTGGAAGTGAGAACAGTCCTTAACCCAGGAGCACACACTAATGCAAACAGAGTGCGTGGAGGGGTGAGGGGCAAAGCACAGAGCAGCGATTCACGCTCCAGCACAGGTGCGAGGGCTGCAAGGACCAGGCCTGGGCCAGAGCACCCACCGAGCCTGCTTTTGCTCCAGCTCCATTTCACACCTTTTGGAAACACTAATTGCAGGTTCTGCCTTGCCTAAGAGGAGAACACAGGCAGGTGTGAGAGCACCCAGTGCCATAGATTTTGGTCTAAAGCTCACTTGAGAGCTGAGCCAGAGACCTGCCCTGGCCCTTTGGCTGGGACAGACAGGATCCCACTCCAGGCAGAGGCCCTCTGGGCACCACATTCTCTTGTGCTTCACCCAGGCAGGCTCAGCCTCTTCTCAGGTCTCCAGAAAGCAAAGCCATGGGTTCACAGCCTGGTTTTGCATTTACTGGTCCAGCCACCTCTGCTATGAACTCTTCCGGTCCCTCACTGCTCCTATTCTGTCACCCTACAAGGTAAACGCACTGAAGGTCCAGAGCCAGCTGCCCAGGCAGAGGCACAACGCTCTGAGGGACCCCTGTCCCCAAAACACAGGTCCTGCTTTGCCTGCTGAAAACCACTGAGTCCCCTGAGAAGAGACAGTGATGCATTTGGGCTGGTCAGAGCAGTGCAGGGGGAAGGAAGGGACCAAACCAGTATCAAAGACAGTGCAGAGCATAAATCAAGGAACATTTACTCATCCATCCAAGTCTGTAGCACGTGATTCACCAAACAATCCCTGGAGCTTATAGGATGTACCTCCACTTGGGAATAAACCAAACTCCTTCAGAATCACCTTCTCAGGAAAAGACCTTGGAAAATAAGCCATTCCCTAAAATCCCACAGGTCATCAGGCAGGCACTCCATGGATGGAGGCAAACTGTGACATCCAAAATCCCCTGCAATGAACTCTCCTCCTCCAGAGAGTCAGGAGCTGGCAAGAGTGCCCCAAAAGTGCCCAGCAGCCAGAGGGGTCTCTGTGGACTGGACCTTACCAGGTACCAAACACCAGAGCAGTACCTGCAGGCAAAGCTGGATGCTAAAAGGCAACATCCTCCTCTGGAATACCTGGTGTGATATGCTGGGAGTGTACTACACACCACCACCAGTCCCCTCATGGAGGAGGGGGATTAAAGTCATCCTAGAGGGAACCTGCGAATTCCTTCCTCAGAAATCCCATTTCCAAACTAAGAGAATCACCCAGTACCAGAAGTTAACCCTTCCCATGGTATTCTTGGCACAATGTGACTGCTCACCCCTAAAATGCAGGAGCTGCCATAGCTGGGGCAAGAGAAGGGACAAAAAAACAGGAGAAGGTGGCTGCGACCCATTCCTTTTAGTGTCATTAAAACATCCACCAGCACTCTCCCAATTTTGAGACCGTTGGCTTGAGTCTCACCCTCATCGCCAGGAGGAACCTCAGCAGCTCATCCAGAGGGGCAAAACCAGGTCTGGCTGCTGCAGGTGGAAGAGAAGTGATCCACACCACTAAGCAAACCTCCTATTAAGATGCTGGCATGCGATAGCAAAAGGATTTACTTAATTATCCCATGGTAATTCCCTGTTTCACCCACAGGAGGTCACACTTTGCCAAGGCTTATCAGCTTTCCATGCAAACCGGCCAGTGCAAACAGCGCTGCTGTGGGACCAGCAAAGCCACAGTTTTACTAGCCCAGCTTAGGTTTTGGCCTAAGTCCCTTCAGTGCATCCTGGCATTCTCTGATGATCCTTCAGCCGCTTTCCAGCCCACCCTACCAGCGCTAAGCCTTCCTCTCCAAGGCTTTTGGACACCCAACACAGGTCTCATGTGGGCTCAGCCATTCCTCACTGGCTTTTCTTTTCTTGCTTTCATGTTCTTCCCCAGTCCCTCCACTGCCCCTGACAAAAAGCCTCCATTACATCCAGTGCCTAGTCCATAACTCCAAACTGGTTTCATAAAAAAATGAGAAATATAACTGCATGCACCAGAGAGATTTCTTTTTCTATGTGCTTCAGGAAAACGAATGTTCAGGGAGAATAACATTCCCACACAAAGGAATGGTTCATTATGAGCTCACTTGCCTTCAGAGAACAGAGAGAGAAGCCACCTTCAAGACACAAATCCATAGGTAAACAGGCTTCACCCAACACTGCACTTGTGGAACTCGATGACACCTGAAACTGTTCCCAAGTTGCAGGATATAAATGAATATCCTTCTTTCATCCTAAAAAAACCCTGCAGACTCACTGCCCCTAGTGCCTAGCAGGTCACCAGGTCTTGCTCTCCATTTGAACCGTTGCAGGGTTTAATACTTAGAGCCTCAGCATTCCTTGGCTTCTGTAAAGCTGCCAGCAATGAACAGCTTTCTCCGAGAGAAGTAGATGCACTGAAACATGTCTTCCATCAGCCATCAGCCAGCTATTCAAGCAAGGTTTTCACCCTTTCTCTCACTCACAGTCACAAACAGTCCAATAGCCCAAGCACAGGCTAGCACAGATTACTTCATGCAGCCTCCAAAACACCCAGCACCCACACTGCACACATCATCTGCCATTTTTACAACCTCTACAAGCCCACAGACTGCTGTCTCCTTTTACCGTGCCATCACACAGGCCCCCCTCCTGAAGGATGTCCCCACACTGATCCGAGCTCTGTGCAGGGCTCTGCCTCCTTGAACACTATCCCCTACAGCACCCAGGGCACTGGAATTAGGTAAAACCATTGGGCAATGCAGAGGCTTTGGCGACAAAAGTGTCACCATTACACTCCTAAAATATCTCTTGATAATGCACCACTGAGCAACAGGACAGAAGTTTGGAGAGAGCCTTCAATTCTTGCTACTTTCAGTATACTGAGAATATATATCTGGCTAAAGGGTATGTTCAGTTCCAATCACAGTTTACATTTCAGTGAAGAAACGATTCTAGGAATCCAATCCCTCTCCCTGTGCCTGCTCTTGTTTTCCTAAAGCCTGTCAATTCCCATGGTTTTTTGCCTCCTTTTTTGCACCATGTGAACACCTTCCTCTGCTGCAGTTTCCTGGGAGGGACGTGGGAATACTAGTCCTGCTTTCCCTCAGAGAGGCACCATGAGCCCAAATATACAGACTACATAGGCCTCATGTACTACAGGGAAAGGATCTATAAATGCTGAAGACAGATGGAAGTTTTTCATCCTCCTACAAAATCTTACCAAAGGCTGCCCACACTTATCTCTGTTCCCACACCTCTCCATCTACTTTCATCTTCTTCTAAGCCTGCTTTCCTTGCAAGCTCAGCTTCACTTAGCACAAGGAACATAATCCTTTCCATGTGTGGAACTGCCCTCTAGGACTCTACAGAGCTTACAAGTGAATATTAAAATGACGTACTATATTTCCAACTTAACATGTGAATAAACAAACAGCTTCTGGAAATGGCTCTGACATGTGCCCCATGACACTAGTTCATCGCTTTCCACAGCAGCATTGCCCAGTCAAAAGGAAGGCTGGAAGGAAGCACTTTAGGAGGGCTGCTTAGCGCTTCCCACCAGTTTGGAGCTTAGCCCTTCCTTGGAGCAGTGGGACTGCCCTGCCTGGCCACCAGCAGAGAGGCAGAGGCACAGCAATGCCTGAGACCCCACTCACCCTGTCACAGTGTGTGCTGTGTCCCCCTGCAGGACTGAACAGGGAAAGATGGGCACAGACTCTTTTAGCAGGGCCCATAGCAATAGAACAAGGGGTGATGGTTTCAGATAGAAAGAGGGAAGATTTAGATTGGGTATTAGGAAGAAGTTTTTTACCATGAGAGTGGGGAGGCCCTGGCACAGGTTGCCCAGAGAAGCTGTGGCTGCCCCATCCCTGCAAGTGTCGAAGGCCAGGTTGGACAGGGCTTGGAGCAACCTGGGCCAGTGGAAGGTGTCCCTGCCCATGGCAGGGGGTGGGACTAGGTATCCCTTCCAACTCGAACCACTCTAGGATTTTATCTTGCCTCTCATCACTGCCCAGTAGCTTTAAGGTAAATACAAAAAACCCTTTTAAGACGCCATTTAAAATCCAGCTGCAATGGCTACAAGTCCTCTGTGTGTTTTATGTTTCATTATCATGCTTTGTACTTTCCTTGTGGTCCTTTGTGGTTTCCTTTAGATTGTAAACCTTCTGGGTAAGAGATTTGTTATCTCTTTGGCAAGATCCTGCGTTACCAAGCTGTGTACATTTACAACACCATATAAAAGACTAGCATTTTATTGGTCACTGAAGCATTGCTAGTTAATAACCTTTAATGTGGCAGTTATTTATCCAGTCATAAACAGAACACTGCTGCCAAGCCAAGTCAAATAAACACTATGGAAATCCTCCATCTTTAAAATGAACCAATTTCTGTCCCGGACATTGTAGGTTTTGCAAAAAAGCAGTCACATTGTTACTGATCACAAAAGCAGTCAGATTTTAAAGCTTTCCTAAAGCAACAGTTGTATCCAGTATTTGCCCTGAGCTTTTCCCAGTCCCCAGGGCAGAAACACAGCCCAAGGCCTCCTCACCCCTCACTGCTGTCTGTGGGATGATGACCAAGGAGCCAGGCAAGGGCTAAGGCTGAATATCTGCAGCCTATGCTGTGTATCCTCTGAGTTATCTCTGTGGATGGAGATCTGCACAGCTGATGTCAGGAAAGGCTCAGCTGGCCGGAGGAGCAGGTCCTGTGGAGATACGGTCTGGCTCTGAGGAACAGAACAACAAACAACAAAGTTGTATTGACCAGAATTTTGAAGGACACCACAGAAAAAAAAAAAAGTAACTTTTAGCTGATTAAGCATCATTTAGATATTAAAACACACACCCTGCATATGCTAACTGTGGTGGTTTGACCCTGGCTGGATTTCAAATACCCACTGAAGTCACTCTCTCATTCTTCTCTGTTGCTGGACAGAGGAGAAAGGAAAAAAAAAAACCAGTTAAGAATTTCTGAGGAGAGATAAGAGCTGGGAGAAGTCACTTACTAATTGGCAAAACAGATTCAACATGGGGTACAACTTAAATTTATTATTAACAGGGTAAGAGCTAAAGAGAGAATATAAAACAATCTTAAAAAATACCTTCACCCTCCACCCCTCCTTCCTTCCATGTTCTCCCTCTCCCCCCAGCAGTGCAGGGAGACAGGAAAGGGGAGTTGTAGTCAATTCTTGTTTCCCATGGGGTGCAGTTGAGTCTCTGCACCCCGATGGTCCTCCATGGGCTGCAAGGGGACAACTTGCTTCACCGTGGTCTTCACCAGGGGCTACAGGGGGGCCACAGCTCTGAGTCCTTCCCCTGCTTCTGTGGGGTCCCTCACAGGGCCACAAGTCCTACCCAGGAAAAACTTGCTCCAGCATCAGTTTCCCTTTCCACAGGCCACAGGTCTCCTGCAGGACTCTGCTCCATCCTTGGGCCTCCCATGGAGTGACAGCCTCCTTCATGCATCCATGTTCCAGCATGGGCTCCTCCATGGGCTGCAGCGGGGTCTCTGCATCCTCCATGGGCTGTAGGGGCCTCAGTTCCAAGTCCTTCCCCTGCTCCTGGGGGTGGGGAGGGGCCCCCTCCCCCTCCTGCTGCACTGACCTTGGTGCCTACATTGCTGTTCTCAAGTTCTCCTCCGCTCTTCCCAGGCTGGAATTTCCTTCTGCGCCACAATCTCCTCTGTTCTTAAATATGTTATCACAGAAGTGTTCCATGGTAATTGGCTCAGCCTCAGCCAGCAGCAGGAAGTCCCTCCTGGAGCTGGCTATCACTGGCTCTTCATAGGACAGAAGTTTCTAGCAGCTTCCAACAGAAGCCACCCCTATAGACCCCCCTGCTACCAAAATCCAACTACATAAACCCATGACACTAGCAGACTTAATTAAGTACATGCTCCCACATATATGACTCATCTAGGCTCTCTGCCTAGATCATGCTATACGTGAAGAAGGAGTAGGGGGATAAGACTGGGCTGTATATATGGAGGGTGAAAATTTCAAGACCCAAAAGGACCTTGGAGATAGTTGATGGGCTACTCTCCTCTCCCTCCTCCCAAGGCTTCTCGCTAAGTGTCTGCATAAGATTATTATTACTTCGACTAACATTATACTATTGTTTTTATTAGAGCTCTATCACAGATAGTGCATTTATCCAGGGCAATTCCAAACCTGTGTTTCATTAATGGGTTGGGTTGGAAGGGACCTTAAAGCTCACCTAGTTCCACCCCCTGCCATGGGCAGGGACACCTTCCACTATCCCACGTTGCTCCGAGCCCTGTCCAACCTGGCCTTGGACACTTCCAGGGATGGGGCAGCCACAGCTTCTCTGGGCAACCTGAGCCAGGGCTTCACCACCCTCTGAGTAAAGAATTTCTTTCTAGTAGCTAATCTAAACCTACCGTCTTTCAGTTTGAAGCCATTCTCCCTTGTATTTCTGCTGCTTCAATAAAACACACTATTCATGAATTTGTGGTGGCAAAAGTTCTGATAGAACATTACAAGACTCCCAGTGTTGAACCCGCCCTGTTTGAGAACCTGTGCTTGTGGAAGTTCCTATCAAACACAACCACTTACAGTGCCAAATTGGTTATAACCAAAGATTAAGCCCGGCCACCCCCAGCCCCTCTGATCTCCAAAGACCAGCTGAACCACAAGGGTGTTCCATTTCTGCCAAATTTCTATACTCTTATCACAACACCATTTCCACTGCCCTGTCTGCGTACGTTGCCCCTCACCACCACCCACCACCCCTCACAGTCCACGTCACCTCTCACAGCCCCTCATCATTGCCCTGCATCCCCCAATGCCTCACAGTCCTTCACTGTCACCTCTCATAGCCTGATCCTTCAAAGCTCACAGCCACCTCTCATAGTCCCCCTTTACCCCTCACAGGTCCTTGCTGCCCCCCATCACTCCTTACAGGCCTTCATAGACCCTCAACCCCCCCCATCTCTCACAGCCCTCATCACCCCTTACAGTCCTCTGTCACTCCTCACAGTCCCCTATCACCCCTCACAGCCCCCCTGGCCCCTCACAGCTCCCTGTTACCCCTCACAGCCCCCCATCCATCGCC